>PYHW01009224.1:79114-128022 GCA_013186435.1 Turdus rufiventris | reverse complement strand
TGCAGCTCCCGTGGGTCCTGGCTCAGTTTGCAGACCGCACTTCCGAGTTCACAAATTTCTGAACTTTGTAGATCAGATAAGGCGCACCGGACTATAAGGCGCATTTCCGGGTTTGAGGGAAAATTTTAGTCAAAAGGGTGTGCCTTATAGTCGTGAAATTACTGTAATTTACACCTTCCTCCTCTGAGGGGGTAGGAAAAGCTCCCAGGTTCACTATGCAGTTTACTTCACTGTAAGAATCATAATCTGAGTTTGGGAAACTTCTTCACAGGAAAGGTAACTAACTCTCATCAGTCACATGGTAATAAACAGAGGCCAGCTCTCTACAGCCTGTCATGCAGAAATAACAAACTGCAATATTTGTGTTTTAAAAAAGTAGTAGTAAATTAATCTAATCATGGGCTTCTGTATATTGTTTTTGTCTCAGCCAATAAATTAAAAATATCAAGACAGCTGGCTTGAGATCTCCTACGAAGCAGCCCACGGTATTCTGCAAATAGCCCAACAAGAAATACGGTAATTTCACGACTGTAAGGTGCACTCTTTTGACTAAAATTTTGCCCCAAACCCGGAAGTGCGCCTTATAGTCTGGTGCGCCTTATATGATTGACAAAGTTAGGAAATTTGCCTACCCGGACGTGAGAGCTGCGAGCCGTGGGGGGAGCCGGCAGGGCCACGGCTGCCAGGTGGAGGCGGGGCGAAGTGGTGGTGGGCACGCCCCAGCCCCGTGGAGGCGAGGTGGAGTGGCGGCAGGCATGCCCCGGCCCCGTGCAGGCGGCGCGGCACACCAGCAGGCACAACCCAGCCCCGTGCAGGTGGGGTGGAGCCCCGGCAGGCACGCCTTGGCCCCGTGCAGGCGGGGCAGCCCCCCCACAGGCACATTTCAGCCCTGGGGAGGGGGCACGGAGGGGCGGCAGGCATAGCCTGGCCCCGGGGATGCTGCACAGAGCAGCGGCGGACATAGCCTGGCCCCGGGGATGCTGCACACAGCGGCGGCAGGCATAACCCAGCCCACCGGGTACAGGTGGGCCTGGGGGCCCATGGCTGCCAGGTTGAGGCGGGGCCTCGGCCAGCAACCGCCTGGGGGAGCTGGGGGCAGAGCCTCACTGCAAAAAAAAAAAAGTGCGCCTTATAGTCCGGTGCGCCTTATATGATCTACAAAGTTGCATAATTTGCCGACTCCCATGGGTGCGCCTTATAGTCCGGTGTGCCTTATGGTTGTGAAATTACTGTACTTGCCTTTTAGGTTTTTGGTGACACAGAAAAAGGCAAAACTTCTCATACTTTTTTAAGACTGGAAATTTTGGATGACTGATGAATATAACATAATGTTCCAAGATTTTATTTTTATATGAATAAATTCATTCAAAGGGTTTAATTTCCTGCTCCATAATCTGATCAGTGTTACCAGCACTCAGCAGACTATGAGGGGCGCATTGGGACCTGGTCTTCTCATACTTGGCAATTCATCCCTGAATGGTGGGCAAGCAAAAGACATCAACAGCTAAAAGGAAAGGTTTCACAAACAGGTGTGGTCTGGAACTGGTATGGGTGATTAGCCAGAAGTGTTGTTTTCTTCCTTATTGCAGATAGTATAGGAGGTTAATGTGTTAAGTTACTAAAACCCACTGAAAGATTGATAAAGAGCACAACCACATGCCATGGGTTGCCCATGAAGACAGTTCGTGTGAGACAGGCTGCAGGCATTATTTCGGCAAAGAGGTCATTGTGTCAGGGCAGTTAAACCAGAGCAACCTGTTCAGACTGCATGGCATGAGGTGCATATGTAAACATCCCGTCTCCTCTTCTATGACCTCTTGGCTATATGTCCTTCTGCTCTGCAGCGATGGGAATGATGGGTTCTGCAGAGAGAAACAGACTCACTAACTCCCCTCTTTTTGGACCTTGACTCAATACAAGCGCTCAGAGAGCCTTGGCCATGTGGCTGCAGAGCAGTGAGATGTTCGGAGAGCCTGGTGCAGGGAGATCCCTCAGCAGGAGTCATGCCGGGCTGGGGATAAGACAGATGGGATGTGACAGCACCCCTGTGGGTCTCAAAGGATACAGGGGTGCAGGGGTATGATGCTGTGCAGACAGGGACAGAGCGTAGGGAGCTTGAGACCCCCCCTTCTTCCCCCCTGCCTTCCCCCGACTTGAACCAATTCAAGCAACTGGAGCAACTTCTCCCTTAACATTTATAACATAAGGAAATGGTTTTTGTATGAGCGTGTTTTTCTGAATAATTTTCCCTCCTCCTTGCTCTCATTTGTACATATGAACTATAATCCTAGGGTATAGCTGAAAGTTTGCAATGCAAAAATGACAGACTGCTGAGATTTTCTTATGCCCACAAGGGATTCTAGTAAGGATCTGAACAGTGAAAGCAAGGCACAGCAATTAGTACTTGGATGCCGGGTCATTTGTAGCTCTCTACATAGGGCAGGCAATGCCATGAGCTATAGAGTATTGCAGAACACTGCTCAAGTGGCTGCCTCAGCAAGGGCAAGGTTGCTGTTCAGGCCATATGAAAAGACAGCAATAGGAGGTGTGCGATTCACATAAAAACACAAAACTAATACAAGAAGATTACACACTATTATTATGCGAAAGAACATCACAGCAGCAAAATTATTTTGAGGAACTGGTTCAGTGCCAGCTTGTTAGCAAAAGATGAAATAGATTTACAGACATTTGCACAAAGATGGAGAGAGAAGGGGAAAGAATGCCAAATGCAATCTGTGGGAAAAGGCTCTTCTAAACTCAGTAAAGGTTAGTAAGAGGCAGAAGGGAAGTCAGCACCAGCGAGGAGGACACACCTCGCATTGCCTTCAAAATGGAGACTTTGACACGGACTGATCATAGAATCACTGAGGTTGGAAAAGACCTCCAAGATCATGAAGTCCAGCCTTTGACTAAACACCACCTTGTCTACTAAACCATAGCACTAAGTGCTGTGTCCAGTCATTGAACACTTTGGGGATGGAGTCCCCACCACCTCCCTGGGCAGACCATTCTAGAGTTTGAAATCTTTACTACAAATAAATTCCTTGTAATGTCCAACCTGAACCTCTCCTGGTCCAGCTCAAGGCCATTTCCTCTTGTCACTGGTTGCCTGGGAGAAAAGGCCAGCCCCACCCTTGTACAACCTCCTTGTAGAGTGTTAAGGTCTCCCCAAGCTAAAAACCTCCAGCACCTCAATGCTCAATCCTTCCTGAATTGAGGGGCCCAGAACTGGACACAGTACTTGAGGTGTGGCCTCACCAGTGCTGAGTACCAGACCTGCCCTGGTCCTGCTGGCCACACTATTACAGACACAGACCAGGATAGCATTGGCCTTCTTGCCTACCTTCAGCTCATGCTCAGCCACTGTCAACCAGCACCTCCAGGTTCCTTTTCACTGGGATGCTTTCCAGCCACTCTTCCCCCAGTCTGTAGCTCTGCAGGGGGTTGCTGCAGCTGAAGTGTAGACCTGTCATTTCACCTTGTTGATCCTCACACCGTTTGCCTCAGCCTATTGATCCAGACTGTCCAGATCCCTCTGCAGAGCTTTCTTATCCTCCAGCAGATCAACACTCCCACCCAACTTGGTGTCATCTACGACTTTACTAAGGGTGTTCTGCAGCCCCTCATCCAGATGATTAATAAAGACATTAAACAAGACTGGGCCCAATACTGAGCCCTGGGGAACTCCACTAGTGACCAGTCCACATTGTAGATGCAATATAGGCAAAAAGCACAGATAACAATATATGATTATATATATTTATATGATAATGTATAGTATCATATAGAGTATATTTCAAAAGACTGACCGATCTACCCATCTTCTGACTAATTTTGAGGCATCAGCCTCTTGCCCAGCAGGATCACCGAACACCTGAGCTTTTCCAGGAATGGAGACCAAATTCTGCAGAGTGATTTCTACCCAATGCTGCTCCACTTATTTGCTACTGAAACAAAACAAAAACCAAATCAAACTAAACAAACAAAAATCCCCAAACAAAGAAAACGTTTTAGGAAGCTGGAAGACTAGTAAATGGATAAAGCATTCGGTCCTACCCGAGAAGTTTCCCATACCCTCGTACCCTCACCGTCTTTTGGGTCGGGGCCGGTGATTTCAGCCGCCGTCTGCCCGTGTCCCCGCGTGGTGCAGGCGCCCCCCTTCCCCCCCACCACTGCCCGGGCCGGGCCCTCCGGCGGCGCCCCGCGGGCGGGGCGGGACCAGCGCCGGGGCCGCAGCGCTCCCTGGGCGGGGCGGCTCGCGCACCTCCGTGGGAGCGGCCGCGGGGGAGGTGCTGGCCGCAGCAGGTGCCTCCCGCCCGGGAGCCCTAGCTGCGGGCTCCCGGCATCCTACTCCGCGCGGGGGCGGCAGGGGTGGCGGCGGCGGCGGCTCCACCACCTGTGGCGGCGAGATGGCAAAGCTCGACATCAGCGTGGAGGCAGTGATGGGCTTCCTGAGGGAGCGCGGCGGGCGGGTGCGCAACACCGAGCTGGTGAGCGCCTTCCGGCCGCTGCTGGAGGCCGGCGGGGCTGATGCCGATGCCGGTGCCGGGGAGGCGGAGGGGCGGGCGGCGCGGCGGGAGCGGTTCAAGGCGGCGGTGAACGCCGTGGCCACGGTGAAGGAGATCGACGGCGTCAAGTTCGTGGTGCTGAAGAAGCAGCTGCGCGCTGCCCCGCCGGCGGGGGGCGATGCCGGCACCCCTGTCCCGATTCCCGTTCCCGACCCGGTTCCCGTTCCCGACCCCGCCGGGACGCCCCCCGAGGAGCCGCCAGGGCCGCGGGCCGTGGCCGAGCTGCGGGGCCTGTTCCAGGGCGGTGGCGGCGGGGTGCCCCTGCCCGGCGGTGCGGGGGGGTGCCGGCGGGAGCCGCCGCCCAAGCCCTGCATGCTTCCCGTGCGCTACGTGCTGCCCTCTGCTACTCCGGGGCCGTCCGAGGAGGCGACTACTCCGCTCTCCCCTCCGCCGCTGGACGAGGAGGCCGGGTCCCGCTCTCCCGGGCTGCGGAGGGGACCCAAGACCCACCGGGCCAGCGAGGAGACGGTGGTGCCCCTGGAGCATGCGGAGCACCAGTGGCTGGTGCTGGCGGCCGACGGACAGTGGACGCAGCAGCTCCACGGGCTGCTGCTGGGCGACGCCAGCCTGGCGGCTCGCAGGGATTTCATCTCCGGCTTCACCGCCCTGCACTGGGCCGCCAAGAGCGGCAACTGCGACATGGTGACCAATATCATACGGACGGCCGAGAAGGGCGGGTCCCGTGTTAATGTGGATGCCAGGTCGCATGGTGGCTACACGGCACTGCACCTGGCTGCTATACACGGCCAGGAGAAGGTCATCACCATGCTCGTCTACAGCTACCATGCCAAGATTGACCTGAGGGACTACAGTGGGAAGAAGCCGCACCAGTACTTAAAGGAAGGGACATCCCTTACAATTAGGCGCTTGCTGGGGGACCCCAGCCTTTCCCAAAATACGGAGCATTCCGTTCCCATCAAAAAGTCCACAAAGCTTGCAGCTTCAATCTTGAGCTCCACTAGCACTTTCTTGGGAGTCATATCCGATGACATGGCTTTCTACGATCTCACCAAAGGTTTAAGGAAGCCGTCAACTTTAAACAAGCTTCTGACTGCCACTACAGGCCCGAGGAGGAAGCCAAAGACCAGAGGGGGCTTCCCTTCGTATTCCTCACTCTCTGAGGTAGCGGAGGAGGAGGAAGAGGTTGTGGTGAAACGCAGACCTGTTTCTGAGTTGTTCTTTGGCCACTAGCCTGTGCCTTACTGTGATTGAAATGGTTTAATAGCACAGCTAGTGTCTCAGCTTTCTCTTGCAGTAGTTTGGATTTTTTTTCTCTCCATGTCTGTCTTTTTGGATGTTCAGCTGAATCAGTGATAGAGTCTACATCCAAAGCCCACAGCATGAAACCCAGCCCCAGGTACTTGTGGAAAGGGAGCTGCCAGCAAGTGCTCTCCCTGCTGTGTGTAATTATCCTGCTGATCTATTGGTGGGGACCACAAACTTTGTGCTTAATGGTTGATAAACTAAACAGCTTATGTGTGTGTGAACAGGTCAAACTGTCAAGCCTTTTTGATCTGTGTTCTTCAGCTGGAGAGTAGAAGCAAGGTGAAGAATTGCATATTTTACACTGTGAACAGCAAGCTGATAGGTAACTACTTTAACAAGGCTTGTTATCTAACAGGATTAAATTATCAGAGGAAGGTGCATAGTTTTCTATGTTGTTTCTGATTATTTTGGTAACAGAAGAAGGATATTTCTATTTAGAAAAATTGTCTACTTTTTCAAAACAAAGCGTCTCACTTTGAGACTTTCTCACTCACTCAGTATTTCACATCAGAAATACTAACATAACAATCTTAATTATTGCCTGATGCATTTTATTAGATGAATTACTTAAAAAGATAGACCCTGACCTTCACTGTGACTTGTCTACCTCAGTTTGAAATCTTGGCTAGTGGTTTAAGTGTTTCTCTCTTCCTGAAAGACATTTTGACCAGGTGGTGTCTTGATCATACCGTGAACATTTAAACTTGCTGTAGTTCAATCAACTTAAACTGAATAAAAAACCTTGTTGATGGTTAAAAACTGAACTGCAAAACTGGGAATTGTATGTGTCGGAGTTTCTAAGTAGCCAACTGGAAACAAAGTTAGGCTTGTATGTCTGATTATTTTTGTTTAAAACTTGGCCCATTTTGACCTATTTGCAATGAATATTTATAAACATTGGGCTTTATGTAATATTAGGTGTTGCATGATAGAAACTTGGCATGACCTCTTGATGCAGTGTTTATGTCAACAGCATGAATTATTGACCTAAAACAAACTCGTCTTCTTCTGCTTTTATATGCTAAACATAGTTGTTCTATATATAGAACTACACATAGTTCAAAAAGCATGCTAACAGCATGTTAGGTTTGCAGTAAGGTTATTATTTTTTTAATTACTGCTTTGTTAAAGTTGATGCCAAGAGGCAGAGCTATGAACAGAAACTGACTTCTGGGACAAGTCTGCTAAACCAGCATGTTTTAGAGAAAACTATGAATAGAAATCTGTATCATTGAGCGGTGAGAGCAATGCTGCACTGACTTTGTTTGGGTTTCTGCATTGAAATACTAATTTGCATGCTTTGCCTTTCCTTTCAAGTCAGTGACTCCAGGAATGTTTTGGTTTTTTTATTTCTTGCATTAAACCTAGTACTTGTATGTGATTGGTTCTAATTGGCTTGTCCCAAACACCCACAAGAAATGCTGTAGGACTGAACATGGAAGCACTGCCCTCTTTACTTCACAACACTCTCCCTGAAGTTCCTGGAGTTGGTGACATTCACTGGGAGTATGATCAGAGGTTCCAGCCAGGTCTGATGCACCTGTTCTAGGAAGAGACTGGATTATTCTGCACTGGTTTGCTTCTGGATTGAACTAATTAAGTTGTTACGCAAAGGTTAATGATCAAGCACCTTGTGACTTCTATATCTGGAGTAGGGTTTAAAAAAAATAAAATCCAATTTGCTTTCTGTTTGTTGGTGTGACCATTGACCAATGTAGTCCTTTGAACCCTTGATTTGTGCTGTGCTCTGTCAGCTTGCAGAGTTCTGGAGAAAACAGGGCTTTGTTTTAAAGTGGCTTTCCAAGTGTACAGACATGAACTTTTTTCTCCCCTGAAACCATAGAAGTGTGTGTGCATTCATGTTACCTCTGAGCCAATGACACTGCCCGGTGAAAGCATTCTGTTTCTGTGGGAATTGTAAACACTCCAGTTTGACTTGGCCTTATTGAGAAGTTTGTTCAATAATTATGGGTATACGTCTGATATCCGTTCAAACAACCTTGCTGAGCTTTAGTGCTCATTCAGAGTCAAGCCTACATGAGCCAGAGGCAAGGTTCAAGAGTGGAGTGTTTTGTGTTTAAAAACCTCACCTGACTAATCTGGAGAGTGTGGTTGTGATTTCACCCCTGGGAGAGTAGGAAGGAGATTTCATTGCTTCTCTGTTGTTCTGTCAAAGAAGTCACAGCTGAGATAAGACTTAATTGCAATACATATCATCAAGAAAATTCTGTACTACTCCTTCCTCAGAGGAATTGAAGTGATTAGCTGGTGTGATAGAAAGAAGCCCTCTTCCAGCATTCCCCAGGGAGTGCTGGAGGCTTGGCAGGAGAGTAGTATCACAAAGGTGGGGAGCTCACAAGGCTGTGGGTGGGGTAGGCCGAGCCAGGCTCTGCCAGCAAGTTTGTGTAGTGACTCAGCTCATTCCTCCTTCTTGTTGAGCTGATGAAGGAAAAATCTAGTATTTAGGCAGGCTGGGATGAGTACATGAAGTGTGGTACGACTTCAGGTGCAGATGAATACTGAGAGTTATTGAGAATGCACTGCTGTAATCATACAGGTGTATATATAGTGCCTTTAGTTTAAAGCAAAACCAATCTGAGCCTGGCTAGGTTTAAACTGGGAAGGGACACTGTACGGTAATGAGTGATCCTGGGAGTGTTTTTCTGCAAGAAGCTAAAGCTGGACTGATTCTCCCTAATTCTCATTTTCAAGCCCAAATCTGGCCACGATTTTCACCTGAACAAATGACAGCTGTGAAGTTTAGCCAGGATGTTTTCACAGGAACAGCTGCGAGGAGGACTGGGTTCCCTCAGCACACTGGCCCGGGGCAGGGGCTGTGCTAAGGACTGGGCATGCAGCCTTTGATTCCTTGGCCCAGCCCAGAGCTGGGAGCTGCCCAAGGCACGTCAAAGCTAATAGCAGGAAAGGTAAAAACCTAAAAACCTGAGCCCTCCCCTGGCTCTGCTCCTGCCCCTTGGAGAGGGCTTAGTGGTAGAGAAGGCTGGAGAATGGAAGGCACAGGTCCCAGATCCGGCATAGTAGCAGGACTCAGCAGCTTGGTGGTATTTTGCCTTGGTTACTAGCCTGCCCTCTCTACGTGTCTCAGTTTTCCTGCTATAAAATGTAGATAATCACCTTGGTCACTTCTTTAAAGCACACAGTCAGTACTGATATGCAAATTGAAATAAAAATAATGTTTTTAGACCTGTAGGCAGCATGAGCAGTGTCCTTCCCCCACCCTGTGAATGTGCATTCAGTGGAGTGCCTACACAAATAAAACTAGCTCAGATTTTAGTTCAGCAGCACTAGGGATCAGGAAAGCTACTGACCCTGACTGAGTCTGCATGCTAAGGCTAACTTGGTTTGTCTGTTCCTTAGCACATTTTGTTCAGTGGAGTATCAACTCAAAAACCTGCCCTGAAGAGCTCTGCAAATAAACCTTAAACCACGATTCTGTACAAGGGGACAGACTTTGTCCTCCTGGATGTGGCCGTTTGAGCAGTGTGAGGCAGTCTGGTTGCGGTCAGGCTCACAGAGATTTTTCCCTTGTGAGTGCTACACAGACATGTAGACTTTGAAAACCCAGGAAATGCTGCTCCTGCACTGCAGAGGAGTCTTAATGAGACTTCAGCTTCATCACAAACCCACGGTCCAGTGGAAGTGTCACAGTAACTCCACAAGACCAATGGGAACTACAGCCACCAGCTGGAGGTAGAGGGAGCATTTCTAGACAGTCCCCTAATTTCCCGTTGCTCATCTCTTGCTCCCTCTCTCCATGTTTCCACCATGACCTACATTCCTTGAATGTATTTGCCTCCTGATTTGCATATTAATCTGAATAAAATGGCACCATGGCAGTTTTTGCCCTTTCCAGTTTTTTGTACTATTGTGGGACTTCCCAAATTAAGAGTTATTAACAGGGACTTGGCTAGCATGTAGCATGGGCATAAACAGTGTGGTGTTTGTTTGCTGCAGGGAGAGAGCAGGAACAGAGCAGGACAACACAGATCAAAAACTCTGCATCCTAATGAAGAATATCTGTATTCCAGTTTCAAGGTTTATTTCAGTAACTTATAAGACAAAGCAAGTCATTAAGCACATTGAGCCTTTATACTGTGTGTGTAACCTGGAACCAGGCAAAATAGATCCATACTGTTGTTATTAGTACAGCTTTAGTACATCTCCTTCCCTTTCTGTAAAGAGAAGATAGAGATGTGCATGATAAAAGTTATGCTGGCAGTGTTCAGCTTTCCTTTTCTTGGTTGAACTTCTGCTCTAGGTTTGTCCCAGGTAGAGCATTACTCCCTTTCTTCGCCTGAAAGCATGAGCTCTTGGCCAAATCCAAACCACCACTTCCCAAGAGGAAAATCATCCACCCCATCACTTTGAGATCCTCCAGACAAGGTGAGAGACTCCAGCTGAGAAACACAGCAAGCACTGTGGAGTCACAGCTGACACAAACCAAATAACTGAATAGAGCATAATACCCAAATGCACAAGTGCTTGATGTGAGGTCATGGTACTGGGGTGCCAGGCCTTGCCTGATGTCCTCACCCACAGGCTCCCGAATGAGGCGCATGGTCACACCAATAAGATTCACCATTATGGTCACAATAACAAACTGCAGCAGTACAGACAGACTTTCTCACCATGATTATTGTGTTGTGTTTTCTTCCAGCACTCTTCCATGGTAGTTTTTCCCTTTGCAACAAAGAACTGCAGCTTCACTCCAGGCTGGGATAAGCTTCTGGACCAGACCTCTCCAAGCATCCACCGTGACATCAGGTAGTGCTGACCCTGTGCTCAGCAGAGAGCAGCTGAAACCCAGAAAAGGGTCTTACAGGCACTAGCCATGCTATCAGGAGCTGACACAAGGCAGGGATCTCTGGAGGGATAGTTTCACAAGTGGTTCCCTTTTGAGGCAGTTTGGGATGTTCTTGCTCTTCCACCATAAGCTGACCTCACATAATTGGGTCTTTATTCAGATTTTTAGAAATGTCACTTATTCTCTAAATCAAGACTATCAGTGAAGCCCATATTCTCTCTCTGTGAATTTATCTATGAGATGACTCAGCTTCAAGGCTCATGGTATTGTAGTCTCTGATAACCTTTAATGCCTCTCCATTTAACAGTGAAATTCAAATGCTGCTTCTTGAGAGCCTTTTGTGAACCCCAGAGATTGCATGATTCCTAGAGGCTGATTATTCTTTAATGTCTATGTGGGCTCCCTCTAGGCACAGAAGATCAGTTTTGCAATGCTGCTCTGAGTTTATTTTAAAAAATTTATTCAGATGGTTGCCATGAATTCTCAAAGCAGAGAGAACTTATTAAACGCAGCTCTCACAAGCACCAAATAGATATTTTTGCAGAGTACATTTGCATTAACTCCTGCAGCTCTCTGTTCCTTAGTTGGTTCCAGATGTGAAAGTCCCCCAGCATAACACCCCAGTGAAGAAAATGAGGCTGGGTTTTAAAACAAAATCATTAAATTCCTTCAGTTTAGTGTCCAAAAGGCTGAAACAGCAGCTCGTGGTCCAGCAGTGAATCCCACAAATTGCTGTGATGTTAAATGAAGCTCTAAATAAGCTGCTGTGTCTAAAATCTCTCAGTTGCTGCCAGGACACTGCTGTCAGGCAGGATGCACTGCCATTAACCACTCCCGCACCTGCACCACAGGCTCATGGTCGTGCCTTGGGCAATCCAAGTCATTTTCTTGTCCCAAAATCAGGCCCACCTGCTTCTGCCTAGCACAAAGAAGCTATCCCAGAGTCTCCCCCCACGCCACTTGCGTGTGGGTGGCCAAGCGAGATGCAGAGATTGTTCCTGGAATCCTACCAGCACTCTCCTGGATGCAGCTGTCATGAATTCATAGAGTCAGCTTCTCAAAGGGCTCCGATTACAATTCTCCACGGAGCTGGGCTCACATTAAGTTTTACCTGTGAAAGTATCAGGCTGGCAGGCAGCACAAGAGACTCCTGAGGCTGGGCAGTAGCAGGAATTTCCTGCTTGCTCTCCCAGAGAGTCAGGTACCAAATAGCTTCTTTATTCCTTGCATTTTCCCAGCTCCACAACCTGACTTTGTGTACGCAAGAAGTCGCCCAGCATGGTGTCGTTGCCACGGTGCAGAAGTCTGTCAAGGCTGATACTTTACCCCGGTTCCAGTCCAGAGGTAACTCAGTGCCATTGCTGCAGAAGTCACAAATGGAAGGCTGGTGAGTAATGGTATAAGCAGTAATTATATACAAGCACTGCACAGGACTTTATTTCCATAATCCCTGTGATCTGCTTCCCCAAGAAGACCACCAGTTACTGCTATTTAGAGTTCAAGTCTTAAATTTGTCTTTTGATGGTAAAGGGTCAGTAAAAACTGTGGAGCACTGTGGGACCACAGTGTTGTAAAATGAAGATGCACTGCATTTCTGGCCACCTTGCCTTCTACACTGAATGACTTGAAGTTGGGAAAAAGCTGCCACATGTTGGTATGAGGATGTAACTAGTGCTCTAAATATCAAACTTTCAGCAAAAGCAATAGGATTCAAGAGCATGTGCTTAAACTATTTCTTGGCTTCAGTCTGTACTTTCAGAGGCCAGAGCTAACCAGAAGAGAAAGGGACACTTTACCATGTTGGTAAAGTATGTTGGTGTGCCAAGAATGCTGCACATGGCTGAAGTCCAGCATGAACTTTCACCATTACTGCCTCATAATTTTTTAACAAATAATCAGTATCAAAGCTGAGACCCAGCTAACAATCCAGACCTGCTGGTGCTTTGAAAGTGTCTCTTCTTGCCTGCAGAGAGGTTCTGATGCCATCACCATTTTTCACTTTTCCTGGAATTTACAGTCTAACACTGTACCGAGGAGTTCTATTTTTTTTTTAACAGAGTAAAAGTTATTTTTAATTATTGCTCTTTGAAGTATACATGCAAGTGCCAGTTGTGGAAGGGGTAGCAATCTTCCCATGGCACAACACCCCAAAAAGATAAGCTAAACAAGGCAGACCCATTTTTCCCTTTAAAAGCAAGCATTAGCTTCAATTACAAAACACCTATTTCCAATTAGGTGTTTTTCCCTCAACGAGGAATAATAAGAATGACATGCACCTTCAAGTCAGGCTTCTCAAATCATACATACAGCTCATTTAACATTGCTTGTGTTTCATAAATTCTCCGCTGACTCCATTAACATTGCTTCAGTTATTTTAAAGACCATTTTCAAAAGGCGGCTTTCAGATTTATATATTAAAAGCCTGTATTTATGGTCTTCTGAGAACCACTGTGCAGGATCTACAGTGTCTGGCCATTTTCCCCATATTAAGACAACCACAGTACACTTGGCAGCTTGGTCACTGTGCTCCCAGAGCTCTTGTGCCCAGTGACATGCAATTCCAAAGAAAATTCTTCAGAAGCAGGACAGCTTCTCTCAGTGGTGGTGGTACTTACTGTAGCCAAGACACACACTACTAGTAAAACATTTCTTGGTAAAGCCCAGGATCATGACACAATGAACATCTTTTTTTAGCTGTGGAAGAAACCTGAGTTTAATTAGTGGCTGCCTTATTCATGGTCTAGGTACGTAGTTTAGACTGCATATTGTTTTCACTGAATTCTTGCAAACAAAGCACACTGAAATTTTAAATACAGCAACATCACTGGTTTGCATTTAATGCAAACACTGGCTTAAGAGATTTTTGCCAAAGGATTTATATAAAGTCTCATTGAAACAGAGTAATCTTTTCCAGGTTCCTCCTGGTCCGGTCTGCAGCAGAGCTTTTCTTCCCATGACAAGAATTTTTGTGCATGCTGACAATTAAAAACTACCTAAAAACAACCCCCTGAAGGTGCTGCTTGAAAAATAAATTCTTCAAAAGCACAGGAAAGACTTTGCAAATGACTGTGCAGGAGTGAGCTCAGAATTTATGATTCCCAAAACTGTTCATTTATACTGGCTACATCACTGATTGGCCCTTTGATGTCAATGAAGACTAGCCTTTTTCTGATCTCCTCTGAACAGCCTGCCAGGATTACACAGAGCCAGGAAAGACTCATGGGTGGCAACTCTCAAGAAAGGAAGTAATTATTTTCTTTCATTACAGTGTATTTTTACCGTGTCACACATATAAAGAGTAGAAACAAATGCAGGAGTTTCACTGAAATGGTCTATAACATTTGCTGTGGCTTTGTGCAATCACCATTTCAAATCTGAACACCCACATAATTTTTCATTTCAAACGCTCAACTCACCCACAAGAGGCAAATATTTGTACGGTTTTTTATTGAGATGATGTAAATCTGGAAACAGATGGACAGACAAGAAGAAGAGGAAATGCACATTCAGTTAATAGGAGCAATGAATCTTATCAATCATGTCCACAAGGCAGTTTGCTACACATTGTGAGATGCTGTCAGTGGACCCTGTCCAGGTGGAGGGCATGTCCAGAGTGTGCCTAGAGCATCCCAGAGCATCTAAACCCTTGTCAATGCTGTGGCACAAACAAGATTGGAAGAATCCATGAAACAGCCCTGTGGTGAGACTACCTGTAGATTTCCAGGGAAACATCACATATAGCATATAAAAATGTCTGGCCTGGTGGTGGGTATTAGATGGAGATGCTTTGGTCAAGATTTTCTAATTGTTCTTTGAAAAATTTAATCTGGTCTTCGAGATCCTTCTGTTCAATCAGCAAGGAGGTCTTGACTTGAACAAAGTGTTGATAGTCCTGGAGCTGCTGCTCTGTCATGTATTTGGCAAGGATTCCAGAGACAACACGTTCTCTCCGGTCCAGATTCTCCTTTAGGTCTTTTGCATCTTCCCGCTGTTGACACAAGAGCTTGTACCGTTCATTCAGCGATTGCTAATGGAATCAAAAAACAAAGCAGCACACCATGAGAACCCATCATTCCTGACAGACTCTATTTCTTCATTTGGAAGCTGCAGTCGGTTTAATTTAATTACTTCCTTTTGTGGACTTTGTGTTCCACTTGAGTTTTTTCTCAATTGAATTACACATTCTTGTAAGGTAAATACCATCAAGGCTTGCTTCTCCTAAGTTTGCCCTCATGAAAAAAATCAATATACTTAACATTCTGGTAATTTTAAAGTATCCTGTAACAATCTTCATTCAATTAGAAACTCTTTAAGGCACATATCTTTGTGCCTTTGTGTGTTGCATGTGGCCAGAGTGTCACTGATATATTAAAAAGATAGAGTGCCTTCTATTAAAAGATGATTTTTTGCCTTTTATTTTATATACATTTTATATAGCTTTTATATACCTTTTATATAGCTTTTATATATCCTCAGTACTCTTAGCATGCATATTTGTAATTTCTTAAGTCTGATAATTTAACATAGTCCTAGTATTCTTTTAAGCCAAGAGACCAAACACCCTAGAGGCCTTGCAGTTGGAGGCCAGAAAGCTCTGTCTTAAGAAACCAAAGCCCCCTCTAGAACATACCCTGTAAACTAACATTTAGCCCATCCAGAGGGGAAATTTCTCAGGATGGGGGGATATCATGCCATTCATCCAAGCCTCTCACTGGGGCATCTTTACTAGATATGCTAATTTGTAAGGCCTATGAATTGTATATGTAATCTATTGTGTGTGTGCATTTTGGCATGTTCCACCTTAGCAAAGTGGTGCACCATAAAGATACTTATTAAATACCAAGGTAAAAACCCTTTATCCCTTAACTGTGTCTGGCTCTCAATTTTTAAAGACCATGAAAAGGCATTAGTGTGATAAAATAACTGTGACGCAGATAGTAACTCTTCATCAAAAGATTTTTTTAAAGAGTTAGGCTTTGCTTGTTCTACAGGATTATTATACCTTTCACCTTCAGCTAATTCTCATTCAGCTGTAATATTTTTAATAGGAATTGCACTGCTGGAAAAAGTCCTGTTTCCAGACAGTGTCCATAAACAGAGCACAGAGCAATGGTCACTACTGACACCCTAAAAATGGAGTCAAAGATTGAGACTGCTGGTTTTGCTGATATGAGGGCAAATGCAGTTAGTGGGAGATTGTTAAAAATGTTGGCACTTAACCAAGCCTTTATTAGGCATTTTATTCAAATATTTGAATAAATTATTTAAATGTGTTTCCTATGAACAGTGTGAATGTAATACTAGAGAAACAACACCCTCCCTGCCTACCATAAAGCAAAAGTATTTAAAATTACAGTGATTTCACAATTATAAGCTGCACCTGATAATAAGCCGCACTTCTGGGTGTTGGCAACTTTTCATTCTTTGGCCATATATAAACCGCACCAGGTTATAAACTGCACTTTCGCTCGCAGCAAGGACCCGCGTGCAAGAAAATAATGAATTAGTAACAATTGCGCGATTGTGAGGTTTACTCCAGGTGCTCAATTTGCAAACATTTTTCACGGATCAGGGTAGCCTTTAAACGCAGCCTAAAAACTATTTAAAAAAATACAGAGAAGAATCACTCACTTTTATTAAACCTGCTGGCTCCGCTCTTGCTCAGGTGAGGGTGCGGCCCCGGGGGTGAGGGCAGCGAGGCCGGGCGGGCTGGAGACCTGCTGCCCCAGGCTGTTGGAGGTGGTGGGGGCTGCAGGTTTGAAAGTTTCCTGGCAAGCAGCGGAGGCCCCCCAGAGCACCACGGCGGCCCACCCTGGTGCTGGGGTGGCTCTGGCACCGGGCAGGTCCCGATGCTTGCCAGCTGGGCCGGTGCCCTGCCCCAGTTGCTGCGTGGCAGTGGGAGGGAGCACGGAGCCCAGGCCTGCCAGTGTTGGGGGGTGCAAGCCCAGCGGAGCCGCCCAGAGAGGCCCTGTGGGCAGAGGTGCTGCCGCCTGGCTGCTGCCCCGTGCACTGTGCAGCAGCAAGCGAGAGCGTGGAGCCCGGGCCTGCCAGTGTCCACGGCTGTGCTGTGTGCATGGGGTGAGTGCGACGCTGCGCCCGGGGCTGTGAGCTTGGCAGAGCTGCAGTGGGCAGGGCTGCAAGACCTCATCATTCCTGCAGCGCCACACAGCCCCCGGCATGGGCCAGGTGGGAACGCGGCGGGTGGTGCGAGGGATGACACGGCTGCCAGGGCTCTGTGGCTCTCACGGCTCACACTTCTGGGTTGACAAATTTCTGAACTTTGTTCATATATTGGCTACTCTGGATTATAAGACGCACTTCCAGGTTTGGACCAAAATTCTAGTCAAAACGATGCGGCTTATATTCATGAAATTGCACATTACACAACTGAAATTGCATTAACACAACTGACATTTTGGAAGAGGTGAGTCCTGGCTGTCCATATCGCACTGCATGGAAGGACCTTTTTAGTGCTATTCTGTGTGTGAACTATGATGAACCTCCAGAGATACAGGTCAGCAGCAACACAGCTCCAGAAAACTGCAGTTATTCTAACTCTGTGTTTTTCCAATTTCCAAAAGAGAGATAACAGCAGGTATTGTGTTAATAAAAACATGTCCATGAGCAATAAGGACAGCAGGGAAACCTAATTCCTGGGATAAATTTGGCTTTTCTTCTTCAGAAAAAGGACACTTTCTACGAGTTGAAATTATTTCCTGGTGACATGAGACAATGCCTCATTTTTTCCATCAAAGCTGGATAGTTGAGTTAAACTACAGTGAGTTTTATCTCATGTTATGACCACACCTTCCTGCTTGCTAGGACAAACTAATTTAGTGAAATATTATTTCAAAGGCAGTAATTAATGCAATGAAATTACCAGTGGAGAAATAAACCCACAAAAAGCCCTATGAATCACAGGTTTGGAGCTGCTCCCCAGGAAGCAGCCTAAGAGTCCAAAGGCTATCCCTCTGGCTTGGAGCCTCTCAAGGTTTTGCTGTTGGACCCCACCACCCATCTGCAGGCTCACTCTTGCACTCCTGTTCTCCAGCACAGTACCCCAGTCCTCACCAGAAATCTGTTTCAGCTGTGGAGACACAGCCCCTCCTGGGACATAAACACTGCCTGGGTAATGGCTGGTTGGGTTAATGTACAACTAATAAACTAAACAAGCTGTCAGACAAATGAGCTGAACATAGCTGCACCTGGAAAGAAGTGAACCAAACAAATTCAACACCTTTGTTGTCACTCACCTTCTCCTCAGCATCTGTATTGCCATCCATCCTGCTCATGGCATTCTGGACTCGTGTGAGGCGGCTGGACAAGCAGAGTAAGAGGCTCACCACCTTCTCCAGGTCTCCAATGAACATCATGTAGCGGTCAAATTCACTGGGCTTGCAGAGGTCCCGTACCATGACCTCTAGCTCCTCACCCTGCTTGGCACATTCCCTGACTTCCAAGAGAACAAGGTCCTGTTTCTCCCACAGTGCCTGCAGCCTGGATTGGAGACTGGCCATGAGTTCCAGCTGCAAAAAGAAAAAAAAAAAGATCACGGAAACTGTTACTGCCAAAAAAAATCCATATCAGTTCTAGAGAATGGATTTTCTTCACATTGTCTTTGCTAAATTTTTGACTTTCAAAATAATTTTAAGCTACAAAAAAAAAGGGGGGGTGGGGTGGAAAAAGTGGGCAATATTTTCTAAGCTGTACTTAACTCTCAAACTCTGAAAAACAAATTACTGGTAATCACCTTAGCTGGTGATACATTCTCTGGCTCAGAGAGCTTCCAATCAGTCAGAAGGGAAATGCACTGAAGATTACAACATGATTACACAGAGTTGTTCTAAGATATGAGCATGAAATCCCAGCTCTGTACAAAGCTTTGGAAGAACTGATTGGAATTTCACTTATCATATGACAGAAAAAGTCAGTTCCATGGGCAATTTAGGCAGGCCACAGTGCCTAGGTAGAAAAGTAATCAGAGGAGGCTGTTTCATAGGCAAATTACAGTACAGTAATTTCATGACCATAAAGTGCACCGGACTATAAGGTGCACCCGCCGGCAGTCAGCAAAATTTGCAACATTGTAGGTCAGATAAGGCGCACCAGACTATAAGGCGCACTTTTTTTTTGCAGCGAGGCTCCGCCCCCAGCTCCCCCTGTGCAGTTGCTGGCCGAGGCCCTGCCCCCACCCAGCAGCCATTGGACCCCGGGCTGGCCTGTACCTGGCGGGGCCGAGGCATGCCCGCTGCCGCTCCCTGGAGCATCCCTGGGGCCCCGCTGCTCCAGGAGTCCCCTGGCGCTCCGGGTGACCCGATGCCGGCAGGCTTGCCCCATGCCGCCGCTGCCCCAAAGCTGGCGGCTTTCCCCCTCCCCGCACGGCGGCCACCCCGATTCCAGCAGCTTTCCCCACCCCCGCGCGGGGGACACACCGATGCCAGCAGGCCTGCCCCCCAGAGCCCCTCTCCCCTCACATCCCGACATTGCTGCAGGGCCACTCCCCTTCGCAGCCTGGCAAAGCCCCATGGGGCCACTCCCTCCTCATAGCCCGGCACAGCCCCATGGGACACCTCTCCCTCCCTACAGCCAGGCACACCCCCGTGGGGCCACTCCCCTCCCAGCCAGGCACAGCCCCGCGGGGGCACTCCCCCTTACAGCCCGGCCCTGCTGCAGGACCACTCCCCCTTGCGGCTTGCACTTCCGGGTTGGCAACTTTTGCCACTTTTGTAGCTCAGATAAGGTGCACCGGACTATAAGGCGCACTTCCGGGTTCGAGGGAAAATTTTAGTCAAAAGAGTGTGCCTTATAGTCATGAAATTACTGTAATTTCACAATTACAAGCCGCACCATTTTGACTAAAAATTTGATCCCACCCCAGAAATGCAGCTTACACTCAGGAGTGGCAAATATGTGAAAAATTTTCTGAAATTTCCAACCCCAGAAGTGCAGCCGAGGTGTCGAGCCGAGCACCTGCCAGTAAAACCCAGGATTGCGCGATTGTTACAAATTGGTTACCTTGTTGCATGGTGGGTGGAGGCGGGCTCTGTGCTGGCAGCACGGTGAGGGCAGGTGGGGGCTCCCTCCTGCTGGCCCCATGGCCCAGGGGGAGGCGGGGGAACTCTGTGCCCAGAGGAGCGGGTGGGGGACTCCGTACCCGTCTTCCGCCATGGGGCAGTGCCGGGCCGGGGTGAGCAAGCACAGCGGCAGCAGTGGCTGGCCCCGAGCGGCCCCGCCAAGCGGCGGTGCTGAGCTGGGCCGCCTGGCCCTGTTGCAGCCCCGAGTGGGCTGAGCCATCATGGCCCTGAGCCGAGCCAGTAAAGCCCACCATCCCGCGATTCTGTTATTATTTGGCAACTTTGTTGCACGTGGGTCCTCACTGCGAACGACAGTGCGGCTTATAATCAGGTGCAGCTTATGTATGGACAAAGAAGGAAATGTTGCCAACACCCAGAGATGTGGCTTATAATCAGTGTGGCTTGTAATCGTGAAATTACTGTATATGGATAAAGACCTCAAGACTTGAGTGGAAGCACACCGTCAGCTTCTTTGGAAGTTGGCCAATGCCACCATAAACAGGAGTAGCAGTAAGACAGTAATGTACATAGCAGGAGGATCTTCAGGAAGGCAGGTTGCCATTACCTGAGATGGAGCATGGCCAGAGTAAAAAGCCCACCTAACTCTGCAAAACTACATATCATCCTTCCAAGCTCCATACTTCTATTATTGTCCAGCTATGTCCATCCCCTATTCTCTCCATGTATGGAATTAATTGGACACTGGAATGTGCAGAAACTGCTGCCAACTCTCAGAGTAAAGAATATTTCTTATTTAGGCTGCCAGTTCTAATTTATTTTACAGATTTTGAGATTACATTTGAGTATTAAATTGGGAGTTTGCTGCTGCTGCTGCTACACAGGAGCTGGCTGTGAACAGAAACCTTCAATGATGACAGATGAGAGATCTGAGTCAAGTCAGGTGGGAAAATACTACCATTTTATGATCAATATGCCAATTTGCCAGGACTTTGACGACTGGCAAAACTTGATTCAGTTACTTGTGAAATGTTATTGGGATAAAAATATCCATAGTAATAATGACATTAATAAGAATTTCTTTGTCATGATAGAGAAACTGGTTCTGTGATGGTCATCTACATACTTTCTTAGATGTGATGTCATCTAGCTCATTTGTGCTGTCTCTATTCCTCTTCAGGACTTGGTTTCCCATAGAGGCAGGATCCTTGCTTCTTTGCTTGGTTTCTTGCTCAGATTTCAGACATTCTTCTGGTCCATCTCCATGACTTTTCCTGCTATTGGAACAGAAAATAAATACTTGTAGCAAACACACACAGTTTTCTTCACAAACACTGAATTCATGGTTTTATCCATCTTGTCTTCAAGATCACTTTCCTCTCTTCTCACCATAGATCTTCCAATTTTTTTAGAATCTATAGAGCAAAAGATTTGCAGCCTAGGTCTGTCACAGTCCCTTTAATAAAAAACCATAGAACCACTTTTCTTCCATCATATACACTCAGCCTCAGACATTTCTTGGTATGTAAATCAGAATGCTGTATGTTTTTCTAACGAAACAAAAATAAAACAGCGTGCTCAAGTTCATCTTACTACCAGTATGTACAGTATCTATACATTAAAATAGACCAAAGTGCTAGATAATTTATTTTGTCTACTTACTCATTCTCCTGCACATTCTGTACCTTTCCCCCTTTCCTGCATGATTTATCCAGCATGGAAATGTTAAGAGGAAACAAACCCTCCATCAAGTCCAAAGCAGTTTTTCTAAGAGAAGGAGGCATGAGAATGTTCACCAGAGAACTGTCTTTGGCAATGATCTCCATAGCAAGGTCTTGATGTTGCTGGTCCTGAGAAGACTGCAGCCTCTTTTTGGGCAGGTGTGTCTCTCTCTCCAGGGGAACATCATCATGATTGCTGTGCATGGATGTTTCCTGAGCAAGTAAACCTTTGGCTGGATTTTTGTCTCCTTGTTGAGGCTGAGCTGATGCTGTGTGGAGATGCATTCCCTGCTTTGGAGAAGGTGCAGGCTGCTGCTGCTCTGGATGTTTGAGCGAAGCATTCCCACTCAGAATTCTGCATTCCTTTTCCACTGGAGTGCTCTCCTTGCTTCCACTTGTTGGGACAGGAATAGAATCCTTTGTATCCTGGCCAAGCATGTGTCCAGTTATGTCATTGCATTCATGACTCTTGGATCCATCTTTCTCAGGATCATAGAAGCTGTAAGGAAGAAGACAGATGCTTTTATTTGAGACATTCCCTCTATAACAGACATTCTTGCAGACTGTTTAAGAGCTATGATCAAATGTTTCTGATGTTACGGTCCTGTCTGGAACTTTCAGTTAACTTTTATGCTAACCTGCTATACTAGGACATTTAAGAACAAATTAAATTTTTTTCCATAAGCCATTCAAGTCTCCAGAAAGTACTGGGATATTTTTGAAAGAGTGGAAATTCTTTTACTACGAAATGGTCAGCATCACTGCCTTGCTGAGACAGTGTTCAGATGTTTATCATCCTAGATGCTCCTCAAACCATCTAAGCAGTTATGGAGAGTTAAAACACAAACTTCCTAGTTACTGGTGTGTAACTGTGTGGCACAGTTTTAGGTTTTTTTCCTTTAAAAAAACCAAACCAAAATCCCCTATTGCACCAGTCCTGATCACACACATTTTCCAGGGCATACCCGAGCTGTTGGAAATGCTGTTTTCTCCAGAGCTCGGATGAGGGAGCTGTGATCCCAGAGATCTGATGGAGCTCAGCTGCGCAGCGGCAGCTGCTCGGGGGTACCTGGCACTTCCCCCTTCAGGCAGTAGAAACGATTTTAAAGATTGACCCAGATAGTACCGGGTGAATATTCCCATATGGACAACAAAGGATCCCAAGAGAGAAGGAGGGGAGCAGCGCTGGAGGTCCCACGCTTGGGACATCGGCTGTACCCAGGCTTCCACAGTCTTACCTGGAGGTGCCAAGGCAGCTCCCACAGCGCCAGCACGGTGCTGCTGCACCTCTGGCACATTTGCACGTGTCCTGGAAGGGAAAACAGCACACTGAGGCAATCAGCATTTCAGGCGAGACAGCTACTTAATTTTACTCCCATATTTGTTATCCCCAAAAAGGGAAACTGATGGTACATCTCCAAGTAGGTTCACAGAGGCTTGTGCTTTTTTATTTGTTTGTGGTTTGTTTTGTTGGGTGTTTTTTTTGTTTGGTTGTTGTTGCTTTTTCTAGGGGGAAAGGTTTGGGGTTTTTTCATTGTTTTTTTATTTAATCTTTGGGGGTGTTTTTGTCTACCTCTTTTTCATTAATTAAATTGCTATTTTACTCTTCTAGGTAGCATCCTTTTTTTTTCCCCCTAGAAAACAAAAGAACAGCTGTCAACAAAAGATACCTCTCCTCTCATAACAATTCAGCATTGGTGGGAGTTTATCAGTCTCTTCAGTAGGGTAAATTTAGTGGTATGTTAAATTATTTATTTTTTGGCTCTTTATCTTCTTTATTCTCATCAACAGTATTGACAGCTACTGTCTTTCAAATTCAGGAGCCAAAAAAAGTTGGTCATTTATGAAATTCCTATTTCATAAATGGTCTCTATCTTCCTATAATGATATTTTTTGGGATAGGGCTCTAATGAAGTTGCTGTCATTAACAATAATGACTGCTGGAGCACAAATAGCCTCCTCCTGCATACAACACGTGTTCTCTGCAAATGCAGCTTCCAAGTACCAGAGACTCTCTTGACTTTCTTTATCGCCCCTTTAGGTACTGATTTCTTACCTGTGTAGAAGAAGGAGTGGATTTTGGTCTCTCAGGAGCTCTCCCAGATGCAGAACCACCTGCCTGAGGGACACTTTCAGCTGATGGACACTTGCTGGTACAGCTCTTGTCCTCTGCATTGGGATTGCACCTGCTGGTCACTTTCAGTGGGGGAGCAAAAGGTGAAAGAGGAGAAATATCTGGTGATTTTTGTTCAGAGAGAAGCTGGCAGAAAACCTCATCATTTTGCATCTTCCTGCTTCCATTTGGGTTGGAAATCTGGCCAGAAGGCCCTTTGGGATCTGACAGCCTCTTCTGCAGGGGTGGCTTATGCAGTGGGAGGTGTTGTGAACCACCTGGTCTTTGAGTGATCTTTCGTTCCATGTATTCAATCAGTGCACTGTGCTGGATTTGTTTCAGCTCTGTCCTGGAGACACTTGAACTGGAAAATGCGAGACCCCTTCTCCTGGATGCCACTGCATCTTGCTCTGTGATTTCAACCCTAACTTGACTCCATGATAATTCCTTATCCATTAGGTGACAGAGCTTCTCAGGCTCAGAGTAGCACAGGTTTTTTTGCTCTTGGGTTACCCTTTTCCTTCCCCCTGCTTGATCTTTTTGTGGCCTTTGTATTTCTTCATTTCTACTGAAAATTTCCAAGGATTCTAGATGAGAAGGGGAGCAAGGAACAGGTTTGGCATCCTTGCTTGAGAAAGACCAAAGGTGTTCAACTGATTGCCGTTTAGAGGATTTCTGTCTCAGTCTGACAGGCAAACTCATCTGTAAGTCTTTTCTTTTAAAGGAGGTTTCTTTGAGAACCTTTTTCTGAGCCACTTTAAGTTTCTCTATATAGTCATTCTGGAAACTCTCTTCTGTGAATGATGCAGGACTCCTAAAAATGAGATCTTTTTTCTGGAGCAGGAGATCATCAGCACTGTGCTGATGGTGGTGGCTGCTTCTCTGAAGCTGATGGTCTTCCCTTTGTATTTCCAGACACTGTGCTGAGGCACCATAGCTCCTTGATGGAATTTCCTTTGGTGAGCTCCTTGAATCCTTGTTGGGGTGTTGTACACTGGTGGTTTTCCCTGCAGAAAGATAGTAAAGCATGGGAGTTGCCTGTCTGGATATTTGTCCACCGGCATGGTCCTCCTGAAGCTCTCTTAAGAGCTGTGTTTGAAATACAGGCTGGTGTTTCTGAACAAGAGGTTTCTCCTGTTCCAGACACATGCTGAGGTCAGGACAGCTGTTGTTACCCTGGTTTTCTTTTTGGACTTCACATAATGACTGAGATGTGGAATCTTCCATTGGTCTCAAAAAAGCCATTTGGCTTGTGCCATCACAGCACTGCTTCCTTCCCTGATCCAACTTCTCATACTGAGAGTGCTCCGCTTCCATAACATAGTAGCTGCAGGGCACTGGTGATCTCTGCACTTTGTTTTGCTGGTTCGGGACTGGTTCCCTAATAGTGCTCATAATTTTTCCTTCAGAATCATAGCACTGATTTTTGTCTGCATAACTGTTCAGCTTTCTGGGAGCATTTTTATTTAGAAGAGCATTCTCCATATATTTTAATTCTGAACTGTCCCCAAACATATCCTGATTCGTGTGTGAATGCCATTCAGCATGGAGTGGGCCCTGAGCACAGGGCAAGGACTCTTTCCTCTGGCTGGGTCCTGGCACAGTGCTTGGCAGAGCTGCTTCTCTGGCACTTGGCTTGCACACACTCCTGGGACACTGTTTGACTTCCTGTGTACCATTAATAGCATTGGGGTTGGCATGCGCTTGGTGATAGGATTTGGAGTCTGTCTCTTTAGAAATTTTATTAGCATGACCTGAATTATAAGCAGTAAGTATTTTGGGGACATTTGCCTCAGAGTCGGTCTTAAAATATTCTTGAAAAATGAATGAAGTAGGTCTGCTGAAAATGTGTGGATTGCTTCTCTTTGTAGGTTGTTGTGATGGACTCCACTTTCCATTTTCCTCTGTCTTTAATGCCTGAACTTTTGACACCTTATTTGTAAAATGAGAAGAAAGGCCCTTGTTTTCCAGAGTCTTTTCCCTATTAGGCCCTATACCTGGCTCTGTACCTGCATCCCAATGTTGACTCCATGGTACATCCCTATCTGCTAGCTGGCTGTCCTGCACACCAGGAGCTGTTTGCACACTACACTCAGTGTGCCCTGCAAACCCTCGTCTCTCTGTTGACTTTTCCAAGTCTCTATAAGTGATGTTATAGTGATGACTGTTGAGTTGTGTGGGAGGGGACAGTGGAGGTGCTGCCAGGGCTGGAGATTCCTGATTTGAAGTCCTTTGGATAGGAGCAATTCCACAGCGATCTGTGAGACTGGTGCTATGAGAGTTGGGGGTGCTCAGGTCTGGTGCCTTGTATGGCTGGGGGGATCTGAGGTCAGAGTGTGTAGCACTGAGATGATAAATTCCTGTTGCATATTCCAAGTCTGTGTATGGGACCTGCTCTGGCAGCACACAGAAGTTTTCACCATAGCATAATGGTCTGAGGTACCCTGGAATATTTGATCCTTCTGAGAAAGAGCTGTAAGCAGAGTCTGCCTTTCCAGGGAGGTGCAAGAGATGGTCCATGCTGCTGATTGACTTCACTGACAGAAGATTATCATTTTCAGGAGACGTCGCAGGCTCTACCAGCTTCCCAGTTCTGCCACCTTGGCTGTGAGTCCTTTCTATCTCATTCCCAGTTGAAGTCATGTTGTAGTATTTCCAGAAATTGAAGTCTGATTAAAAGTCCACAACAGAGTTGTTAGAAATGAATATTTTTCTCTAAGTTACATTCCAATAATATCTAGAGGATCCTAAAAAGAAAGAGAAATGTGTGAAAAAGGCTCAGTGGGAGGATTCTCATGGCACATCTTGGAAAACCTTTCACAGAGTTCTAAAAAAGGTGGCTTGAGGCTGACAGAGCACTATGATGGGACATTCTGCAGTCAGTCCCAAGTCACAGATTTTAAAAGATGGGCCAATATTTATGGTTGCAGCTCAGAACTCCCCTGCAAATGGACTAGGAAAAAGCACCAGTGTAGAGTTCATATATGACAAATACACAGTTTTGCAGAGTCTGGAAAACAGCCTATGTTTATCAGCAGCACTTGACAATTTCTCTCTGATTGCTGTGCATGATGCCCATAGGTTTAGTTCAAGAAATGCATCTCCACAAGCAGCAGCCCAATGGACCAAGAGAAGACAAGCAGGAGATTCTTACACCAACAGCATGACCCTCTCAGCCAACTCTGCCAGCTTCAAACCCCCTGATGTGCTCCCAGGCAGGAACCTGGCAGCAGACTGGTGCTAATAAGCAACCTTGTTCAGCAATTCTCATTTAAACTAGCTCTAGAAACTGATTAATCATTAAAAAAAGTAAACACTCTTGAAAAGCTTCAACAAGTTGCTCCACTAAAAGGCCTTCTGAGGAGACACAAACTGTGTTCAGATCCCTTCAGAATATTACATGTCTGATTTATTCATAAAGGTTGAACTCACCAGACACTAATCTACCATTCCCAATATCATATTTCTGTGATGGGACCTCAAAAAGCTGGCAGAAAGAGAGGCTTCAGGGGGTTGTTTCTCTTTCATGTATATATATATATATATAAAAATCACATTTCTGCCTTGTTTTAAAGACAGTCTTGGTATCATTCATTTTGAGCCAAAGGAAGAGATGGATAGGATCCAAAATATAGAAGTTGATCTATAAATGAAACCTGGACTGTAGGGCACACTAAATAAATTAACTAGTTTCTCGGAAATGAAAACAGCCTAACATCACAAAGCAGTCATTTGCCTGCTGTTTTTTTTTTTTTTTTTTTTTTTTTTTTTTNTTTTGGTTTGGTTTGGTTTTTTTGGGTGTTTGTTTTTTTAACCTTTTGGTAAGAAACCAACTCAAAGACATCTGGAGTTCTCTCCCTCTTTACAGATGATTTAGTTGTGAAATTTTTCTTTCCGTGAATAACAGTGTCACAAAGGAAATAGGTAGCATCAGTGATTGGTGATGCTATTTGCCATCCTTTTCACCATGGTGTATTGAAGAATTTAAAGAAATAAAAACCTTAGATACTTGGTGAAAGGAAAACCTTGGATTTTCTGAAACCACTGAGGAAAAAAAGCAGTTGAATGATTGCAATGACACTAACTGCAGACTGGGAGGGTACCACTGAGTATCACACTGCAGTTACATTTCCTAAGGAGAGTGTCCTGGAAGTCTGACCCATGGCAGTCTCACATGGGTCTCACAGAGCTGGGAGAATTCAGCAGTACTTGGAGGTGCTGTGGGTGTACAGGATCAAACCCCACAGGAGCCACATTCCACAAGAGATCCAGAAAGCAGATTGCTCTGTTGTTCTTATCTCCCTTGTTTTAATTACATTTTCTCCCAGTGGAACTTCTCCAAGCAGCTCTTACTGATGATGCCATATATAGACCGAGCCAAGTCTTTGTCTGGCATGCGCTGGCACAGTTCCATGGAAGTTAATGGAGCCACCCTGATTTACAATGAGAATTTAGCTCTAGCTTTTCACAGCAATGTGTAGAATCCAAGTAACTGTTATGATTTAGTTCACATCTATCAATGGAAGTACTGTTCTGGTTTCCTATACCAGTCATTCCCAAGATCTCTTTTCCGCCGTTGTTTCAAGCTCCTTGTTGGGATTTACAGCAAAGTTGGAAATACAGAGAAAGTTGTTTGCTTGATGTTTTTTGATGTTAGAAACAGAGGCTAACTTAACTTCCATCCACGTCAACCTGTTCTGTTCTAGGGAAAGGTGATTTGCACTGCACAATCTTGAATTCTTTGCAACCAACTCAGTATGTCAAAGCCTCATGTCTGGCAAATTAACTCTGATTTAAAAGAAATGAGGGAAAACCTAGTGACTCCAGACCACAGTGAATAACTGTCAGTGAACCAGTCAGTAAACAACTTACCTGTCTTATAAGGGCAAGATTTATTATAATTACAGTTAGGTCTTGTTTGACCTCATTTAGAGTTTGCTAGGTGCCATAATTGATCTGTAACTCACCTGCACTTACATACAATGCTTGTTCAAATAAATCACCACCCATCAAAAACACAGGCATTCTCTCTATCTCTGTGGTTTGCCCTCAACAATCCAGGAAAAATGGCCCGTGGCACATAACACAGTCTGCAATAATTTGTGTACTTGTGGAGTTCCCTTGAAGTGACCAACACAATCTTTCCATCACAGAAGCAAGAATGAGAATTTTCCTTAATAAACACAAGCACAGTTCAAACCTTCCTAGATTTCTTTTTGTGTCCTTTTTATATAAATGGCTACATGAAAATAAAGGGGAAACCCACAGCTGTTAATCTGGATTTAACCACAGTACACAAGTGCTCTCCAGAAGAGAACAAGTGTGCAAAACACAAAGCAAACACCTTGACCAACCTACCAATATTATGTCATGTCCAAATTTGTGAATGACCTGTTCCTTATCAAAGGGTAAACACTGGATGTAAATATTAGCTTAAATTCTTCAGATTCCAATCTGTTTCACAGTCTGCAGCACCTGACCCACCTGCTCCTCATGCCATGAGATCTCATTGATACCAGAAGATCACCTGAGAGTCTCTTGCTTTAGCAGGTAATCCTCCTGGCTTTCCCAGGGCAACCTAGGGAGACGAGAATCCTGGGGAAGTCAGGTGCAGTCTCTGGCATCCCAGAAACCCTCAGCAGGTCATCAGTTGGTGATCTAGCACAGGTTCCCAGTTCTCCATCCCGGTCTTCCTGGACAGAAACCCATGCCCCTGCACAACATGGATGCACTCTCAGTGACTCTACCTCTGAGATATGAGATGTCTGGAAATAAGAGCTGCTCCTTTGAATAGATTCTGAAATATCCAGAAACTCCAGACAAACGTCCGATGTCTTCAAATTCCATTGCTTTGACATGACTGTTGAAAGGGTTAGAGAAATGGAAGGATACTACATTCAGGAAAGTGTGGCTGGCATTACCTTTGTGCCCAGCATTTCTGAAAGTCACTATTCTCTTTTTCTCAGCCTTTTCTTTTTAATGGATACTCTCTCTTTGTTATTATGTGTTTCTAGCCTATAATCAACAATTTTATTCCCCTAGACTTTCAACTTTAAGTTTCAAACAGGAAGGCAAACATAGCAGAAGATATTGCCTTTGGTTGACTGAAAAAACACACTTTCTGCTAATCTGTATTTTTTCTTGCTAAAATTTCTGATCTCTGTTTTTATCACTTAATGCAATTTCTAGAACTATTGTGCAAGTAGGTAATGGTCACCAAGGATATTGTACATCAACACCCATGGACAAAATCTCACATTTGTCTTCCAGGCCCAGTGGAAGGCTCACTCTGCTACTGAAAGCCAGGGAAGCCAAAGTGTCACACAGTCCCAAAACAGAGCCTAAGTGGGATTTAGAGGAGGTTTTTGCCTTGTGTGCACAGAAATAAATTTCACCATAGTCTGAGGAATGTAATATCCAGTAAAACCCATGGATACACTCTTGAGACTTTCTGGAGCTATCAGAGTGCTGTGAGAAATTTAGAGAATGATTAAACTAATAATAATAAAATGAATCTTAGGATTCCCTTTGATGTGTAGGGACATAAACAAACCTTCCTAAACTTCCTCATCCTGCTGTGCCAGGCTCTCTACAAAAGGAAGAGATCCTTGGTGACCCACATGGGAACTTTGCTGGAGCCACAGTACCAGAATAGCTCCATCCTACACCTTCCTGGTGTCACTTCGCATAGGGATGACATCTCTCTGATGGACAGGAAAATTTGCCTAACATGCCTACTGGGTGATGAAAAGCTGTGGCCCAAATTAGCTGCTTTTGGAGGTGAGAGCTATGGCCCAAACACTGGCCAAAGATTTAATGAGGAAGATCAGGTTTGGCAATTGTTCATAGCCCTGTGAGAGACCTTTTCTGAGCACCCAAACGATTCTGACCTTTTAATTAGGGCAGTCACCTATTGCATACCTCTCCATTGTTCTTGAATTCCCTTACTTTCCTTATTCAATCTAAGAAATTTCTCTTGGTTTCCATCAGCATTAGTCTCTATTCTATTAGACACCAAATACTTATTATTTCTTCTACCTGTGTGTGTCTCAGAAAATTATTTTGCCACAAATCAGTTTAATCCCAAATGTGTGCATTTCTTACCAACCATTTCCATTTTATCTCTTTTAATGTAATCATATTTTTTTATTTATTTTTAAGATACAATCAAGTTCATTTGATGCCATAAACTTAGCCTCCTACTGCTTTTACAGGCTACAAAAACACAAGAGCATTAAAAATTTTCAGGCTCTAAAGTACTAAAAATCCAAGTAAAAAAATTATCTAATGACACAATTTTAAAACATTTGTCTTTAGAATTAATATATATTATTAATTAACTAATTAATATAATAGAATTTAATTAATATATAGAATAAAGATGTTTCCTCATTTCTACCATGTTAACTGCTTCCCAGCAAGGCTGTCCAAGAAACATCAGGGAAAAATAAAATTCTCATAGTCTCCCTGACCTACTCCTGGTCGCACTGAACTTCCCACAGCTTAGGCAGCAAGTTAAGCTCACAAGAGAAGAAACTGGCCTTTAAATAGGAGTAATCTGGGTCAACATCTCCTTTCACTGACATGGTTTTAGTCCAGAATCCTATCAGTTGGTAGTTGGTTAGCAATCTGTGCAAATAGAGTTGCTTATAATTAGAAAAAACCCAAATGCTTGTAACAGGCAGCTTCACCAGCTGCCGTACATCCCAAACCCAATGTATTCCCAGCACTGCTTGGATCAGAATTTGCATTTTCCAGCTTTATCAGAGCTCTGGAAGAGTAGATGCCCACTTACTAGTGAGGGTTAGCTGGCTGGGAAATGTCATGAAGTCATCTTATCTTTGAAGAATTGTGGTTTTCTGGCACCTACAGACACTTAATTCTAATATAAAACTACTCTCAGAAGCTTTATGGATGGCTCTGTAATTGCAGTCCAAGAGTCCTTGACAGAATAACACTGCAGATTCCAATTTCTACATCCCATAGTTATGTTTTCCACAAACAAACCTGCAATGAGAACAGACATTCCTGCTGCAGCTCCAGTTTTAGACAAGGATGGATCTGGAGGCACTGGCTGGGGAAGGAACAGTGTCCAGTTCACCTTAATTCAGAGGGATTTTATATATATTATGTGTATAAATATATGTGTTCATAGAATTTAAATTATGGCTTCAGATGGATCAAAAAATTAGTTCTCTGGTCCCTAAATGTACTAAAAAGCTTTTTTCTGAACTTTTCAAGGTTTAGATTGTGTGCTATGAACCTCATGAAGATGATATAGAAATACACTCTCCTCACTACATTTCCAAAGTAATTTTCATCTAGGGAATACTGAGAGGCAAAATATGGGATAGAGAATCCTACCAGACCTTCCCAGAGCAGTGGGTGACATGGTTGGGCTGGCTCACCTAGATTGTCCCTGAGAACAGGAGAACACAGGAATCAGCTTGTGGTACCTGGAAAACTTCCCAGCACTGAACACAAGTGAGGAGGAGACTAGAAACATGACAGAAACAGAGACAAAGCAAGCATAGATGTGCAAATGAAGCTTCATCTAACAAATCAATTTCCCTGTACCTCAGAGTACATCTTACAAACTTCAGTTATATACTGCCACACCAGTAGGACTCTGCCTTACCATGAAATCATTGGAGTCCCGCAGCAGGAGCAGAACCCAGGCCTCTTGCCTTTTCAGCCCTCCTCCTCAATTCAATTTTTAAATATCATGTAACTTTTCCAGTCTTTCATAGCAGCAGTCTAAAATATAATTGGCAAACAATATTAGCACTTCTATTTTATTGTTCTTAAATCTGGAATTATGAAGTCATAACAATTAGTTTGGTATTTTAAAAAAGCCATTAGCTGTTTCATATTTTGTCATAGGACACAGAAACGCTTCCTTTCCAGAGAAAGTCTTTTTTTAATCTATTTCATCCAGATGTTAAACATAGTTGTGTCTTCCTTTGGGCTGGGGCAGACAGTAATGCTGTATCCAGATACTACAGAACATTCCACTGGAACAAAAGAAAACCACCAAATATACATAAGAAAGAATATATTAGACATATTCCTTTGGCAAATATTGCATTCCAATGTTTTCCCATGGCTTTTTTGGGGCAGAATTCGTAAGTATTTATGTTTAATCTCACTAAATGTATATCTGGCTTCCACAACAAAAAAATGAAAAACTGGATTAGTAGTTAAAAATAATCTGAAAATACCCAATAGCTACCTTACAGCGAGTTTAGTGGGGAAGTGGGGGCAGAAATCCAACCCTTGGTCTGCAAAGAGTATCACAGAATTCCAGAATGGTTTGGGTTGGAAAGGTCCTTAAAGATCACCTTGTTCCACACCCTGCCATGGGCAGGGGCACCTTCCACTAGACCAGGTTGCTCCAAGCACCATCCAACCTGACCTTGGACACTTCCAGGGATGGGGCAGCCACAACTTCTCTGGGCAGCCTGTGCCAGGACCTCACCATCCTCACAGGTAAGAATTTCTTTTCCCAGTATCTAAACTAAACCCATCCTTCTTCAGCCTCCCTTCAGACGTGCTGCAAGGCTGCAAGATGTCCGAGTAAAAATGGCGAGGGAAGCATAAATTAATTCAATTCTGGGAAGAGGCAGTACTCAGAGCTTTTGTGAGAGACTTCCCCTAAGCAGGTGATTCCAGGACAGGTATTTACCTCTGATAACAGGTGACTAATTCAGAGAGCAGCAGCAGTTTCAGTGAGAGGGTCTACGGGGTCCATACAAGTAAGGGACCAAGCGATTCCCTGTCTGTAGCACTTCAAACCAACTAGTCCCCATCCAAACAGAAAGGTGTGAGGTTTTGCAGATCCACCTTTCTATATTTAACCCATTCTACAGAAATTCCCCTATGAGCTCCCAGATCAGTCCTCTATAACCTGCATTTCATCACTGGCCTCCAACATTGCCTGTGCTGGAGAATCATTAAGTACATTTTGTACCAAGGTAGCTATTTTCTGTGTAAAAATGTCTACCTGCCAGACTCCTTTACCATTTAACACATGTACTAACACATGTATTATGTGTTTTAAAAAAACCTACATAATCTGCACACTCAAGGATAGAGCACAGCTCCTGTGATTGTATTAGACTCAGGTGACACTCTAGACTGTCCACATCCACAGCAGGAGTGCAATTGGCCCCTTACACACTACAACACACTGACAAAAATTTTAGCATTTTAAAGATAACTTTTCTGTTACAAATTCAATTCTGTCCTCAATTATTTGGTTACATTCACACATTTCCCTATTTCACAGAGATCCTGAGGACAAGCCCTGAAGTTCAGGTAGCCTGGCGCAATCATGTGTGCCTAAGACAGCTTCCAGTCCCAAGTTAAACATTTCAAAATGTGGTTTTAATATTTTCCAACATGTATTCTGCCCCTTCCTCTGTTTCCAGGCTGGCTGTTACAGAAGGGTGCCTCAGATGGGAGCATGTGGACTTTGGCAGCAGCTGCTCTGCAAGGCACCTGACAGCTGAGTCAGCCCTTGGTGGGGAGAAAGGATTGATAGAAAACACAGCACCTGGACACCTGTTTGTCCAACATTATGCTTCTCTCACCACCACCCACCAGCTCATGCCTGGCCCTGGATGGGGTTTTGCAATATGTTTAACTCATCCTTCCCCAGTGGGACCATTGGCTCTCCCTGTCCTGTGCTGCTGAGTTGGACAGCACACTCTGCACCTTCTCTTTCGCTGAGACCTCCCAAACCACCTGTAAATGCTTGCTACGATGACATAAGCACACACACACTGTCACATGTGCCCCAATTCTACAAGTACCTGTCATTGCCAGGTGCAACTCAAGCATCCAACCCTATGCACCACACAAACTCTGCATCAAACCCTGTGAGGTCCAAGGACATATGTGGTGTCCCCCAGCTGCTCAAGGGACACTTCTGATACAAAGGAAAACCTGCTTGTCAGGAGACATGAGTGAACTCATCCACCATGCACTGTGGCCCTCAGAGGTCTGCACCTGGGATCTTACCAAATCCCTCCCCAAACACATGCACTTATTCACAGGCTAAGGAGCAGTTATTTAAACCGTGGTTCAGCAGAATCATGTTCTCCAGACTTACAGCAAACACAATATAAACAACAGAGTAATCAGAATGTTCATTATTTTCTTGGATAAAGCAAATATACAAATAGCACAGTTACTGCTGAAGACAGTATGTATACCATGTACAGGCATTTAAAATACACACATACACAGAGAGAGATGTTTGGCTTTGTTAGAATCATAGAACTACAAAATGGTTTGGGTTAGAAGGTACCATAAAGCTCTTCCAGTTCTACCCTCTCTGCCATGGGCAAGGACACCTTGCATACACCAGGTTACCTCTTAGCTCAAACAATCTGAAGGCATGTTCACAATCAGTACGGACAGTGCAAATTTCCTACCTCCAATATTCTCTTTATAAAATGGTAGCCAGTGCTCTGGTTCCACATTCCAGCTGTGCCTGCAGAAAAGATCTCACAGTCAGTGAAGCAGAACTGCAGATGACAGTCTGAAGAGTTCTCAATGCACTCCCAAGTGTCAGAGGTGATTCACATCTCTCACTTGGTCACCACAGCACGGGGATGTCCCTTGGCCAGTGGGCAGCTCCACAAGGCATCACAAACTTGCAGGGTGACTGTCACAGGCTGGACACTGTCCTGGGTTTATGGTACTCCGGTGCACAGCAGTGGTACAGTAGCAGTGGAAAAGGAAAGCAAGCAAACAGTGGGCTGGGCTGTTTCATTATCTCACCAGTCAATCATTAACAACATGGATGTTTCTGCCTGAGCTCTTGGCTGGCAGCCACAACTCCCACGTGAGCATAACTGAAAAATTCCATCAATGTGCTGCCAAGGCCACAGAGGAGAAACCAGGTGAGGCCTCTCCACCCTACAACCCAAAGCACTCCTGAACATCCCACCAGTTTGTTCCCACTCCAGGAGCATTCCATGCTGTCCTCAGCCTAGGGGCCCTGTGCATGGGCCAAGAGCCCTTGCTCTGAGGCAGTTGAGAAGCACTGCTAGACAAAACCTAATTAAATCCAGCTGAAAGTAGTTAGATTTAATGCAACAAAGGAGTTAGATTTAATCTTCTTAAAAGGTTATGTACTCTTTTCCTAGGAGGAGTGAAAAAGGGTTGTACAGTAAAAGTTAATGCAGCTCAAGGTAACTCTGAAGTTGTGTTTTATATGCTACAGTTCTTGTTTTGTGGGGCTTTTTAATTGTTTCTAAATATTTTGTTCATAAAAGTGCAAAGAAGGCGCACATTGAGGCTTTCATCTATGTTGTGTGACTGAATCAACTCAAGCCTCTGCAATAAGTTCTTTCTGCTTCCAAATATATGTGATAAAGCCTGATATAATTTATAATGGCCTTATTCAGTGAGATGAATTCCCACTGGTTTCCAGATGGGCTTAAAAAATAAGCTGATTTTGTGCCACTATGTTTTCCCACAAACTAAGCTGGATAATGCCATGCAGACCACAGCTCTATTATTTGTTATGTATGTCATATGTTATGTCTCTCAAGGGAACACTGGGCATTCCTTCCATACTTCCTGCAAAAATAATCTCCTCACCTGTGGCTATGTTGTTCTCACATGTTGGGAAGGACAAAAGCGGTCTCCAGTGGGACACAGACTGAGCCTTTGGGTTATACCTGGCCTCACACTGATCTCCAGCAAGGCTGTGCCAACGCCATCATAGAGAGTTGGAACTGGGCAGCTGGAGAGGACACGGATCATTTTATTGGTAGTCTCAATCCACTTCTGAGCATGAAGAGCCTCTGGAATACTATTCACTGATTATTCATTTAATTCATATTTGAGGTGTTTCTGTGAGCAACCTCCCAGGTTCCTCTTCAAAGTCCTGTATACAAACAGGCCATGCTACAACTCAATTTTTTTCACCAGCACATGGGTTCAACAACTCCCCAAGTATGGAGAAAGGCTCCTAAGAAGTTACTCAGTAACTAACTCAGTGTTTAGTCATTGCTTTTAATCCTATTTTCAGCCAGCAGTGACTTAGTATCTGATCGAGTGTTCTGCAACAGCAGGTAAGCGGACAATTCCAGCAATCTGAGAAACGAGAAAGGAAAGACTCTTGCACTGCGAGAAGAAGGCAAACCTGAGCAATTCTCCTGCCAAGTAATGAGCAGAGCTCTGGTTTGGGGGCAGAGCTGGCAATTCCAGTGGTGCCACTGCAGCACAGGAACTTTTGTACATTCCTTCTGCCAGTTAAACATTTGTGCAGGTCTTTTAGAGAATGACTTGTTTGGGACAGTGCTGCAGACAAGCCTGGCCTCAGTCCTACAGGAATAATCAAGGTTCCAGCATACCACAAAAGAAAATTAAGGAAATCAAAGCTATCATTCACACTCTGCACCTCAGAGAGTTAATTCACCAGCTCCTGCCTCTCCCAGGACTCAAATAGCTGAACCCTGCAGCAGAAATATTCCCTGTGGAGAGTTTGGTTTGGCTCTGGGATTTGTTACAGATCTTTATAAAGTTTGGCCTTTATAAATCAGGAGATTTTAAAAGACATTTCAGCACATCAGAACTGAGAGTGTCCAGAGACAACTATGCAGACACCGAATTTCAAGGGTCCTTAAATGAAGAGTCTCTTGTATGTTAATTGGAGATGAACAACACTCTTCTTACCACACTGTTGTCAGGATAAACCCATTAAAAACTGTGGGAGTCTTGGAAACAAACACAATCCCTGCATAATCTGAGGGTGCTGAAGTCCTCTGCAAGGTGCAGTGTCAGCAGATCACCTGAAACTCTGCAAAACTGCAAAGCCTTGGGAAAGCAACCCTGTCACCATAGTGTCCCCAAACCTGAGCTCTAAAACAGTGGAAATTTCACCAGTTAACTTGCACTAATACACAGCACTGTGGATGTGATAATAGCATTTGCCAATTATAAAATATTCCCAGCTATAAATCACATGTGCCAAATGCTCCTCCTCACTTATAAACCAGTTGCCTTGTAAAGAAGTTATTAAATGTTTCATATGGTCTGCAGCTCTACTGGTGTATATCTCACAGTGGCATACTGTTCCAAGGCTGGATTCCAGGAGGGCTCTGCAGTCACACTCACACATGGAACACTTAGCAGAGCTAACAGGAGCAGGTTGGAGCTTCTTTATGGCCCCATCTGCCACAGTATCAATTAGTGTCAGAAAACATGACAGAACCAAGGTAAAAACCTCACCCCTGTACCAGCCACGAGCGTTTCACCACCCATTCATCACTACTAGGAAATAACCTAAGTATTCTTAGGATACTTACAAATCACAAAGTTTGCTTAGGTTTTGTTATGAATGGGTTCTTCGATTTGTCCAGTTAATCAAACAACATTAAATTCTGCACCAATGTTAAATTTAGCAGCAATTTTTAATAGCAATTGTATAAAAATGAATAAAATCAAAGTATATTAGATAAATATATTTGAGTATGTACAAAATTTGGCAGTGAGTAATTTAGTATAATTGAGGTTTGGTTTGAATAAAGCATAAGCAAAACTGACTGGATTACACCAACTGGAGGCACAGCTAGAACCCTTCCCTCAATCAAGGTAAAAAGCTCACTTTTATACTGTATGATAATACATATTTATACAGAATCTTCTGGAAAGCTCCTCCTAGTTTCTATTCCTAACATCTGTTGTGTTGCACATGCTCTACCAGTAGTTGGGGGTCTCGCATCCTTTTGGGGTCTTATTTCTGATGAAGGCTCTGGGTCTTCCTTAGTGTCCTCTGTGTAACTTTGCAGGTAGCGCAAGCACACTAAGCTTTAGGTTATATAATTAAATAGATGTTCTCATAACAAGACTTATTCCAGTGTCCAATGCCTGGAATCATCCCAAATTGTCCCAATTCAAGGCTGAAAAGTTTTATTTCTTGCTGCTGTTATCAGACCTACATTCTTACTATCCTCCCTCCCACCGAACATCTGGGGAATCATGCTTTGTCCCTTTTTTATTTCCTTTTTTATTTGTAACAATTGAGTACAATTTTTCTATTGATATGAAGCAAAAATAATAGAGTTACAATTTAATTAGCACTAATCACATTTATAACAGTTTGCAATTGACAAATTTATGGTAACCATAATAAACAGAGCCAAGAGTTAAAATAAACAAGGGATTTTATGAAAGCAACAAAGTTGATATTCATTTTGCTTGTCCGTGGGTACCTAAACTTTTAGAGCTACATTGACATGTTCTCAAACTTTTTTTCACACCCAGAAATATTCATATACATGGTGGATTTCTTAACTGAAAGCTAAGACTTTCAGGAAAGCCTTGAATTTTTACAGCTGGTGCTTTCAGAGATGCACAAAATCTCATTACACCCCTGATAACCATGTCAGGGGTTGCCATTGACATGACTCATTTCTGAGCACTGCCACAGTCACTGCACAAAACTGCTTGAGAGTAGAAAAGCAATTATTAGAATTATAGGCCAAAGTTTGCATCTTAATGCTACTTTACAGATTTGCAGCCTAATCTGCACTGTGCTGGGATGTGTCCTGCACTCGTGCAGATCCTGAAAGCAGGAACTTGCAATTCTGGATAAAATCCGCAGACATCAATGATCAACACAAGCAGGGGTGATGTCTGCTTTCCATTCACTGGCACCCCACATTCAGCCACTGCCTCTTTACTGCCAGTAGGCACTGCCAACACCACAGAAATATATACAGACAACAGGGACAGCAGAGAAACTCAACATTAAAATAATTTCTCATGGCTGTGAGTGACTCTTCTCTCAAAGAGCCGCAAATACGCCAAACCATTACTGGTTGAACTCCATAAAGCAGGATAAAGTGAGGAGCTGTGGGCAGTGCTGGCCAAAACCCCTGAGCCCTGCAGGGCTGCTCTCAGCACTACTGCCTTTCCAAATTTTTTTACCAGGTGTTGGAAAGTGCAGTCCAAAGGGATAGCAACACAAATAGCAAATGCCACCCCATAAACACTTCCTTCAGCCAGAGGGCTGTTACCTTCCAGGGTTATTTTCATTTCTTGGCATCAGCTGTGATACAGCTTGCTGTAGAACTAGGTCAGTGGCACCACTGACATCAAGGAAAAATAAAAATCCTAGATTTAGCCACACATGCTATGCAAGTAACAGCAGCCTAATGGACAAAATAATATCCCTGAGAGATCTCATGAACCCCACTCTTCACAAATGTGGCTGCCCTACGTCTTGACTACACTAGACAGAGGACTAAGGCAGTGTCATTACTGACACATATTCACTACTTTTTCACTTGAATACAATAATTCCTACAGGAATTAATCCTTCTGCATGACCTTATAACAATACGTAACCAACCTTTTTTTACACTGTCTGTTATCTAGTTAATTTCTAATAGTTTATAGAAGAAAGGTTAACGAAGTCACTACTATTGTTCTAAGTCATCCCAATGTTCCATGGGTCAAAGACAGGTCTCTATGTTTCTTCAGTCCCTATTTTAATACAAAATGTTCTGCAGCCAAAGCAACTTATGGGAGTTTCCTCTTCTCATGCTTCTTCCAAGACTGGTTTCCCAATTCTCAGCACTATAAGCAGTCGCAAGGAACAGGGTTTTTGGCTGCAGCATGGAGCAGAAGGAAGCAGCTATGTGTTGGGGAAGGCACACTTGCAAAAAACTACCTTAAATTGATATGGCTTCTTTTAGTCACGTAAATCTTCTCTAGGAGTTTTGACTGAGTAAGGTTACATGATTTGTCCCTGGTAAAATATGTAAGGGTAGATCTTTAGGTGAGAATAATCAAATCATATCTGGAAGCCTTATTAGAAAAGTAAATAAATATTTAGCCAACCAGATTTTGTTTTCCCATCTAAAACCATGTTGTGAGCACATTTAAGTACTACACCAGCAGTGTCTGGGCTCTTTGAACCCATAGAAAAATCTTCAGAGAATATCCTATCACACAGCCCTGTGACATTTTCACTTCTGATTCAAGGGGCTGTACCAGCCTGGATAAGTAGTTTTAATTAATTTCACAGTTTAATATTTTTTCTCAAAGTAGCTGAACTTTATTTCCTATGGCCCAGAGATCACCAGTGATCCCAGAGTCTCAGAGTAGAATCTTCTTAAGCCATTTAAATGGAGATGAGTCCAAGTTGCTGCTGGGAGAGATTGCCTTCACCCTGTCTCTCCCCTCTCCACCACACCAGCCTTGCTGCAGCTCTTGAACTCTGCTGGACTGGTTCAGTTTGTTGATCTGGCAGAAATTTATCAGGGTTTTTATTTAGTTTCCTGATGGTTTATTGAGCTGAAAGAGTTAACAGAGGAATTGGGTGAATTTTGAGTCAATGTCAGGAGAAAGGAGAGAGAAGAGAATGGTGCTGAGCTTCCTTCAATATGAAAAGGAGTGTGGGCATGAAACATAAAAAGCATTAGGGCCTGTCCCTCCAAACTAGGATTCCCTGAGCTCATTGCAGAGGTCTGTACCTGGAACATGGATGTGTATCCAGCACTCTACCATCAAACAGAGATTTACCAGAAATCTGCAAGGAGTCTGATAATGATTCCACACAAATTAGCGGCAAAACTCTTTTCTTCAAAAGAGAGACCCTCCAGACTAATTTTGAATGACTGACAATAGGTATTTCTTTCTTGTGTGCTTTTGTTTTCTTCAGTGGAGCTTTTAAATGTGTAGATCCAGCAGGATCTGATATATATATCTCTGCAATGTGGAATCTTGTTATGGACTTCTTCCTGGAAGTGTTCAAGGCCAAGGTTGGACAAAGCTTGAAGAAACCTAGCCTAGTGGAAGGCGTCCTTGCTCAGGGCTGGCTGAGTAAAGCCAGGTATCTTCAAGGCCCCTTCCAATCCAAACCATCCTGTGATTCTATCAATGTAGCTTTTGGAAAAAAAAATAAATCAGGCTGTCTCCCAATGCAACTTGAGCACATATTTTCACAAGTAAAAGCAGTATGATTCTAGTAATCAAACATTAAAAAGGCTCTCAGAGGGCTCCAAGCAAACCTGGCTCATTAACAACAGTGGAGAGTGTTAGTTTGGCCAGGAGTCTGGAAATGCCAGTTAATCTTTTAAATTCTGGAGTTTCCCTGAACTTCAGAGGGCATTGGGATGACAGAATGATATCAAAGTTATTTTAAACTTAATATTTTAGGAAGCACATATTTTCTTTTCTATGAAACATTCCTGCTAATAAGAACCTTATCCTGCAAGCCATGCACGGTGGAAATTTGCAAACAACTTTAGCAAGAGTTTTCACGATAGAAAAAAACTCAGGAAAAAGTTTCAAGATGCTTTTCATGTGGTAAAATTGCAAGAAGATATTAACAGAAAACAGGAAGCACACAAGGTGTCAGTTCTGAAATGGGGTGAGATACAAGATACTATGACAGATCTCTAATTTTCAAATTTGATTTTATATACAGTAATTTCACGATTACAAGCCACACTGATTATAAGCTGCATCTCTGGGTGTCGGCAACATTTCATTCTTTGTCCATACACAAGCCACACCCAACTATAAGCCACTCTGTCATTTGCAGCGAGGACCCGCGGGCAACAAAGTTGCCAAATAGTAACAGAATCGCAGAATCACGGGGTTTACTGGCTCATCTCAGGGCTGGGTGGGCTCGGGCTGCTTGGGGCTGCCAACGGGGCCAGGTGGCCCAGCTCGGCGCTGACGCTCGGCGGGGCTGCTTGGGGCTGGCTGCTGCCGGGCTCACTCACCCTGGCCTGATGCTGCCCCGCGGTGGCAGGGGGGCACGGAGTCTGCTGGCACCCGCGGTGGTGGCGGCAGGTGGGGACGGAGCCCGCTGGCACCCATGGCGGCAGAGGCAGGCAAGGAAGGAGCCCACCGGCACCCATGGCAGCGGCGGCAGGTGGGGAAGGAGCCTCCCCGGTCCTGCAGCACCAGTGGGAGATGGGCACAGAGCCCCCGCATCTCCCTTGCGCTGCAGGGCCGGCAGGGGGGAGCCCCCATCTTCCCCCCATCCCGTGCTGCTGGCACAGAGCCTGCCTCCACCCCCCGTGCAACAGAGTAACCAATTTGTAACAACTGCGCAATCCTGGGTTTTACTGGCAGGTGCTCTGGTCGGTACTTAGCTGCACTTCCGGGTTGGAAATTTCAGAAAATTTTTCACATATTAGTCGCTCCTGAGTGTAAGCTGCATTTCCGGGGTGGGATAAAAATTTTAGTCAAAATGGTGTGGCTTGTAATCGTGAAATTACTGTACATTAAAAGAAGCAATTTTCCTAGATATAGCATGTGGAATTCTAGTTGTCTCATCTAACGATGACAATTGACTTACAAACTAGAAAAGGTTTCTTTTTTAACACATGCAAATTCCTTTTGTTTAAATATTTGTTTTATATAATTTAGGCAAAATTACTTGCGATACATAGATATATTTATATATATAAAGGTGCTTTGAACTCAACCCTTCTCAGACACAGAGCTGAGGAAAGCTCCTCAATGGACATATTTGGGGCTACACAGCAGTTTGTCTACTTTCATGAAGTAAGTTAAGGGCAAAAAGGAGCAAGATGTTTATTTCCAAAGCTCTGCTCTATTGACCACAGCACATTTCCCATGTTAGATAACTGTGCCCCAGGAAAGCTTTGTGGGTACTGGCAAGGTCACTTCAGGTTATGGTTGCAAATTCTTAAGCTCAAGAGACCTGAGTGTACCACAAATAAGCTCAAATTCCATTGGTATGTTACAAGAGGTTCTATTGAACCTCCCAAAACCCCCCTGAGAAACCTCTGAAATACCACTAAAGCAATTCCGCAGACCATGCTGCTTACCGTGGGCATGCATGGCATTGAGGTGTTTCCTCCAGTGCTTAGGGATCTGCCGTGGGGAAACAGAGAGCAGCTGGTGCCAAAGGAAGGGCAGGGAGGGACTGAGACATTGCGGAGTTACTCACATCCATGTAGTTCCAAGCTTGGCTCTGGTTCTGCATCTGTTGGATCCGTGGGGCTGCTCAGCCCTTGCTGGGTAACACCACATTGCAGAAATAGTAACTGAGCTTCCCAAGAAACAGATGCTGCTTACGGACAAAGTCAGTCTTCAGTTAATCAACCTATTTCAGTCAAGGATTTGTAGGGAATTCTCATGAGATTGGAACTGGAAACACAACATTTTGCAGCATGAGGGAGGTGAATCTTGCCAGCCACGATCTGCCTGGAAATGTTTTTTTGGCATTGTCCTGTCACATACATCTTCAGATTGACAAATGAATCAGTTAAGCAAGAATTGCACCAAATCATCTCAGAAATCACTTTTTCAAATGGTTTATAAAGAAGTTGAAGGTACTAGATTTTGTTTTTGGGCCAATTCCCCCCAAATTAACTCCTTTCCCCGCCATCCCCCCCAGTACTTAAAACCATCAAAGAATGACCGAATTGTACCCGGGGGCCAGTTTACCCAAGAGCCAGTAACTTGGCAAGGGCTGTGAAACTCCTGGAAGTGGGACACTTTTTTAAGGTGGTTAACTCCTGCTGAGGTCTCCTAGCAGTTGTTGGAGGCAGCTAAAGCAGCAAACACCGTGAATACAGAACTTTTACCCCTCTAATCTTATGATTAAATTCTCTTCTTGGAGCCTCTACAAATGGTCTCCAGCAGCAGGGACAGGTGAAAGAACAAGAGAGAGAGGCAGAGAGAGGAGCAAACTGCACATCTGCCAGAAGAGCAACCATACTAGGTCTGGATTAGACAGAAATATGAATTGTGTCTGATCTTAGCTGGAATGACCCTTGAAGGTATGAATCCCTCAGCAATGGGAGCTTTGTGCCTATGCAGGGAATAAGTCCAGCATGAACAAGCATCCCTGGCACAAGCCAAGCTGTTCTGGGCTGCTCAACAGGGCAGCTTGGAGAACTGAAACACTGGTCAGTTCTCAGGACAATTTTGACAGTCTCAGTAATTTAAAATTGCAAACACTTGTGTTTCCGCAACGTATGATGAAAAGTAAGTAGTTCTTGAGTCTTCTACAAATGGGCCTGTAAAAATGGCTTGTGACATTTTAGATACCAGAAAATTCAACTGTAGCAATAAATATGCAGCCTACTGTGACCATTACAAAGGCAGCAGAGTAGACCCCAGCAATTAACTTCATGGTGATTAGCCACAGAAGTCTGATAAACCCTTGGGTCAAACCTTTATGTTTTACAGGCTCTCAAATTGTCACAAAGTTCATCTCAAAAAGTATGTTACTATGAAAACCATTTGTTTCACAATCCATAGAAAGGCTGTTGACAATCTAAAAAGTATTCATCATTCCATATTAGTAACTTTTTTACATACAAAAACCGCTTGCAGATTATCATAAAAATGATCATCATGAAACATTTGCTTTGAAGCAGGACTGGTATTTTAAGAGGTTCAGTGGACAGCCCAATGTAGGTGAAGAGCCAAATTATGACCATACTTCTTTCCTGTTCTTGGAGAAGCCTACACAATAACTGGGGCAAGTGCAAAAAACTTCATGATCCAAGAAATAATCTTACATAGTTCGATGCATGAAATGCTGCACCAAGAATAAATTCCCAAAGAGGAGAAATGCCATTTCATATTCGTGACAAAAACCAGACAGGTCTGTTTATTCCTGAAAGTTTCTGAGTGTATCAGCATTGCTTCACATTTCCCGCTATTTTGACAAATGTTTATCCATCTGACTGGAGCATATTCTGGCTGGAAAAGTATGCATGAGTTTTTTTTAAAAATCATCTGATAAATGTTGCAGCTGTTTAGAAAAAGTGTCAGGATAACACATTGTCTTCTCTAGGTTAAAATAAATAACCTGACAGTCCTTTAAAGGAAGGGCTTTACAGTTCAGATTAAAGATGTGGCAAGGAGCAACCACTGCCCCAAGTGCTTGGGTTTGACTTATTGATGAAATCTAAGCATGATAAATTTAGGATTGACTTTTAATCCCTGAACAATCACTTAACATAAATTCAGTAGAGACTCAATGTATTAAAGTTTCCATGCAATCCACAGCTTACAAAGTCGTCTTGAAATTTCCTTTGCGCTATTTCTTGTGTTATTTCTGAGTCACCTCCTTTATGAAGAATTAAGTCTTTCAGACTTAAATTTTTTTTTTAGACTAAACTGCAGCTTTGAGAAAGGTATGGAAATAATTCAAGGAACCTTTCTGACAGCACCTCTTCCCTCAAGTTGAACTTGGGACTGACCAAGCCAAGAGCAGTTGCAGGGCATGCTGGCACAACCTCAGGTGCTACAGCCCTGAGGAGAGCACCTCAGTTCAAATCAGCTAATTCAGTTTGCTTTTACTGTGTGGCAGAGGATCTGACACACAGTAAATACCCAAAATTTTGGTCACCAATGAGAATATCACATATTGTATCGGTACAGAACTGCCTTGCAGAGCAGTGCAGAATCACCATTATTAGCTACATGTGCCAAATCTAAACATTCAGTCCTCAAAGCATCTGTGAAATCACACAGAAGACACTTACAAGTATGTTTTCTGTATGTACTTATTTATGGAAAAGAGCAGTTTTCTCTTGGAAAGACTCAACAGAAGTAATTCCCAAGCCTTCAACTCTAAAGTAACGCTGTGCAGTTTTTTACCCAGTTCTTGAACTTTTAATTAGTTAAAAGGGGAAAAGTCCCAGTTTAAGGACTAATATTGCCAAACCAAAGCAGATGCTGCTTCACATTCTCACATGTCACACCATGTAAAAGGATACTGTTATCAAAAGGAAACACAAGAACTCAGATCTTTGCAATTGAAATTTCTCTGGAAATATATCTGAAGAAACAACTAGAATTTAAAAACGCTACAGTCAGTTTCTCCAAACCCTTTCATTTAAAAGGCTAGACAGCACTTAAGATCTTTATATTGATTTAACCAGAACAAAGCAATAACTTCGCAGTAAGTACTTTGGAAATGTAAAAATTATTACATTTCCAAAGTAATTGCTGCAAAGTTATCAAGAAACTATGTATTCAAGTAATGAGACAGGTTTTACAAGTAAGAAGCTCTAGTAATAGTTGTGTCAATTTTTTGTCAAGAGTCTTTGGTTCTATATTGACACCTGCTAACCATTTCTTCTGACTAGTCTGTTTTACTATATCACAACTTTATGCATTAGCTGGCCAAATTTAAATATATATATATATTAGTTGGACAAATAAACCTAAGATTTCAGTTAAATCTCTTCCCTTCAAGAATTTAGAGAGTAGGTGTATGTATTTTATCTATACATATGTTATATATGTGTGTATACATATATGCCTTTATTTGTATACATACACATAGTTACAAAACTCCACTAATTACCAGACTGCTCATGTCTGCTGAAAGAAGTTTTCACAAAGTTCTTCAGAGCACACAAGAGACATTTTAGACACGTGCAAAGCAATCAAGTGTCTAGACAGTTGTAAACAACCGTGGAAAAAGCTTCATGTAGTGGAATGATGCCCTCTGTGACTACTGCCCAAGAAAAGAGGCCATGGGATCATCAGGTCTCTGCCGTTTCATTCTGTAGGCCTCCATCTCCTCTTCTGTTGGCTCCCTGGCTTCATACTGGCTGTTGTATGGTCTCTTCCTCTCATCTAACTGCATGATTTCTTTGATGTGGAGAAGTCGAGCCTCCTCAGCATTTAGAGCCTGAAATGAGAACAAAGGGAATCCAAAATTCTACAATTAAACAAAAAAAAAACCCCAACAATGAAGATTTGTCTTACATTCTTGCAGGATGGACAAGGAGCAAGTACAAGGATGGGATAAGGAATGAACATCTGTCTGACCTGCTCACAGCACATTTCAATTAATGCTCATTTTTTAATGTTTAACATAAAATGATGGTAAAATGCTATTTAGTAAACAAGATACTTCAATCTCTTTCCAAATGTCAAAATTAGGTAAATCCTGTGAGTTTTTTACTTAAAATATAATTGTGATCTAGCAAGCACAAACTAATTACACATTATTTTTTATCACATGTTTGGGGTTTTAACTTTTAAATGCTTTGTGCTATCTCATTCCTCAAACTACTACTGTTGCTACTGGAAAATATTTTTGTACCCTGCTTTAATTAACCATGGTTTTAATAGGTTTCCTCTCAGAGAGGTCTGAGGCAGGCTGCTGTGCCCATGGGAGCTCAGCAGTGGACAGCTTGGGGCATGGTTTTAGCGTATCAGCTGTGAGACGGGACCAAACCTGGGATACAAAGTGCTAAGCCAAGATTTGACACTGCCTTTGATCTCTCCATCTTTCTTCAATATACAAATAATTGTGTTATGCAATGTCTTTTATAGACCAACAGGTGTAATAGGTGCCTAGATATGAAACGTTCCAAGTCATCTAAATCAAGTCTTTCAAAACCAAGTATTTATTAAAGGTTTGCCTGAGGAATAGGAAATGGACTTTAGAACATGTAACAGCATTTCAAATTTAATTTAGCTAAAAATTAGCATCAAGCTACCACACAGTATATCACCAAGAACTACATGATATGCTTCATAAAATGGATGCTGTAAAATATGTCATGTTCCTTTTGCCACAAAGCCAGAGGATTATAGAGCACCTTTTTTAGTTTTTCTTGCTTCTTTTTCTCTTCACCCTCACTGTCAGAATTTGAGCTCTTCTTGTGCTTCTTCTTTTTCTTCTCTTTCTGTTTCTCTTGGTGAATCTGTAAGGTGGGAAAAAAGTTACTGTTAAGATTCAACGTGCCAACATTAATAATACCCAAACCACTAAATCCAAACTTCTGTTAATGCCATTTGAGAGCTTAGTTTTCAATGGAGATGTTAATGCTCTAATAATGCAGTCTAGTAATTTTCAGGCTTATTATGACTCTACAGAATTTTGCAGTTAAAATGTTGAGAAGTATTTTTTGACTTCCTGAGAAAGGGAAACATCCTACCTCCATCAGTGTTTTGGGTTTTGTCATGTGTTCTTCTTCCTCAAGCTGCTCTTCCATTAAACTTGCCTCTGCATTCTATACAACAAACAAGAATAAGGCTACCTTGTTACTGACCTCATTTGAAAGGGGAAGGACAAAAAAAAACATCTGACAAATCATTAAAAAACCAACCTACCTCAAAAAGCAAATCAGTCTAAACCTTAAGTAAAGAATATGAATGCTTTTTAGCTCTTTCTACTTACAGCAATTTCTTTCCCAGCTTCTCCTGTACAGTAGGAGTACTTGACAAAGGAGTGACAGCACTTGTAACCCCACTTGCCTTCTTTCCAATACGAGCCCCAAATGCACTGCAAGAGAACATACCATACAGTTCCTCCTGTAAGAGGCAGGCTAAAATTTACTCCTGAGCTGATACACTGGCAAGTAAATTACAGTAATTTTACGACTATATGGCGCA
>PYHW01009224.1:50435-78321 GCA_013186435.1 Turdus rufiventris | reverse complement strand
AAAAAAAAAAAAAAAAAAACAAAAGTGCGCCCTATCTGATCTACAATGTTGCAATTTTTGCTGACTCCCAGGCGGTGCGCCTTATAGTCAGGTGCGCCTTATGGTCGTGAATTTACTGTACTCAAACAGTCCAAAAGGAAGCTAAGAAATACTTTTGCTATTTTACATGAGCCTTACAGGTACACTGCCAAAAAAGAGAACCACAACAGGATGTGGTCAACTTATATTCAAAGTGGAAGGTGAATAGAGTAACTTCCCCTTTAGTTTAATATTGCCATGGAAACTTCAAATTCACATCACAACTATGAGAATTTGAGGTTTGACCTTAGCATAAAAGGGAGAGTGTCACATTGAGGCAGGAGAAATGTATTTGGTGTATTAATTATATTGTACTGCATCCAAATATATCCCAATGGGACGGTATTTAAATTTTAAAAATTTTAATGTAACCTAGGACTTACTGTATGGTTGTTGATCTTCACATCCTCTTCATACTTAGAACAAGCAATAGCTTTCTCCTGTCCTTTGATGACTGTTCCATGCCTAGAATACTCCACATAATCCTCTGTTTGAGCTAACAGCAGTTCAGCAGGAGGCGCATCTAAATGTTCTTGTCCTCCATACTAAAATGCAAAAAGAAAACACATGTAATAGTTCTGAAAAAAACTCACCTTTTATATAGTCAAGCAAACATTTCCAAAACAGCGCCTTTGGTATCTTGTCAAGAAGGCACAGAAGTGGACACAGACAGTTTAGTGAAGAGTTAAAACGAAATACTTCATCTTCTATGGCCACTGTCTTTTGGTGTTTAGTTTTGTGGGGTTTTTGGTGTGCGTGTGGTTTTTTGTTGTGTTTTTTGTTTGTTTTTGTTTTATGCTTGGAGAATGACAACACCAAAACTCCTCACTCAAAGCAGAAAAGCTTTAGAGACCAAGCCAAACAGCTTGGGTACAACGGTAGCAATACTTCTTGTCCCCTTCCAAACCTGAATGTTGACGTAGTTAGAATCTAAATGGGATTATTCAGTTCTTTTTCAGTTGTTCAAGAAACAAAATATGAAGTAAGTATTTATCTAAAAGATTGTACCCAAAATTTGAGTTGGAATGAAATTCAGATTTCATCAGTGGAGAAATTCTGACAGTTAAGGGAAGAGCTCTCAATAACACAAGTACCAGCAGACTTTCAAAGGTCCCATTACTAAATAATAAAATTCATCAATTGATGAGATTGTGTGTATAAATATTAAAATATTTTAAGTCTAAGCTGCTGAAAACAGCTGATGTCCTGTCACACAGGATTAGTAATCTTACTTGTTCCCCAAGAGCCAGACTTCAAACTCAACAGAATTCCTATTAAATAAACCCAAATGCCTATTACCTTCTCTAGGATGCTTTCTTTCTGCTGTGCCTTGAAATCTTCCTTTTTCACTTTGAAAGATTTATAAAGGAGCTCTAATTTTGTAGGGTCCGCTTGAAGATGAACTTCAGAGCCTTTGTCATAAGCCTCCCAGGCAAACACTGTATACACAAGAGGTTGCACTGAATACTTACTCTAAAACTGACACACATTCAAATTCCATTCTTTAATTCCAAAGCAATTTGAAAGAAGGCCTCAATCTGTAAAGGCTTTTCTCTGTTGCAAGAAAGCAGCGTTGTTAAGTATTTTAAGTCAATTTCCTTCAAAAACTGCAAATCCAAACCCCACTTACGCTGAGTCTGTGCCATTGAAATGGTATCGCCTGTGTAGCGAACAAAGTTGTCACCTGCATAACCAACTCTGCAGAAAAGAAAACAATTCTTAGAATTTGTAATGTGATTTCTTCTTAAATACAAACAGAGAAGTGCAACAGGCAAGTAAAAATTCTCTTGTGCACTGAGTTAAGAACAGAAGGAGAAGAAGGTGCATTCAACTTGATATATAAAACTAAAACCTATGCTTCCTATAAAGCCATGAAAGCATTAGGCAGCCACTCAAAAATGGTGCTGGGTTCACAGGGACACATGACACAGCTGAGATGCTAAGCACTAGAAGTTAAACTTGGACCTAGTTACACAATAAATATGCATAAACAGACTGATATTCCAGCACAATGATTCTCACTTCCAGGTTTCTGACTCTTCAATCCAGACCCAGCAGATTTGGCTGAGTTAAAGAAAGCCTGGGATGGCTTTACTGCTCTCAGGGAAGCAGAGACACTTGTGCATAGCCCTTGAAGAGATGCACAGTCAGTACATGAAACACACACTGAGGATCAAATAATGCTAGCAATCCAATTCCCTACTCTTTCATCTTCCCAAAGCCTCTCTGAAAAATCTGAAGTCTGCAAAACTGTGGCAGAAACTTAGATTCAACAAAGGTCAAATTATGACTTGAGAGAGAAGCAAAAGCATCTGCATCTAAAAAAAAGATTTGACTGGCATTACTCTAGCTGGAGGCAAGGAAAGGTAGAAAGAGCATTATTTGCTATCATTTAGGTACTGCCATTCTATTTTAGGCAGCAAGTGAATCCAATTGCTGTTCTCTGAATAAATGTTTTACTCATAGCCTGTCTGCTCTGTATGTTCCCAGCACAACACAGGTCAAATGTCTGACTCAGGGCTTAAGTGAGACAGACACGTGCGCAGCCAAAAGCCAGCCAATGGCAGTTTTAATTTAACTATTTAGAGAATGCCAAAGCTTTCACACTTCTTTTATGCAGAATCCATTAATATAGGAGGAGATCTTACTCCGAATTCAAATATTTTGTTAGGTACCACAAACACAACATGCTAGTCTCCACAACCAAGAAACAAGGGATAAAGTTTAAGATTTGGTTACTGAAATACTTTACGTAAATATAATTATTGTTTACAGGCATCAGCTCTAGATGAAACAGTGTCCTAGCCCTTGTACAGATAATTGCACTAAACCATGGTCCACATGTCCCTGAAAATTAAAGATCAAAAATACCACTTTTATATAGTAAGCCAAAAAGAGTTTCTAAATAAAACAGAGATTTTTTTCCAGGTTTACCAATATGTATATAAGTAACTCACTAGAGATTCATTAGCTAAAGGGCATGTAGATAAAAGAAAATATAAAACTATTAATCTCATTTTAAAGAGTTTTGTTGTCTATACAAGCAGGACCTAATTTCAACTTACTCGTCTGGATTCTTGCCTGTGTTGGCATAAGGGTTCTCCCTCATTGCTCTTGTTTTGGGATCGTAATAAGCAGAGTTTGGATCTAGATTCCTCAAGTACTAGAGAAAAAAAAAACCAACATAAAAGATAATTATTATTTATGATTTTAAAAGAAATGAGGTTACTTTCACATTCTCCAGTTTAGATGTTTTAAAAAGTTCTATGTATGCAAAAGGTGATGAAGTCATAACATGGACAGGAATAGAACTGAGAATAGACCTTAACTTCCAAGCTCCCAGAGCTATAAAAAAGTCTGAAATAATAACTTAAAAGTTCTTTACTCACTTTAGCAATATCTTCCCGAATACGTAAATTTCGGACTGTGATGCGTCTTTTAGAGTCAAAGTTCTGCCCAGGCATATCAATGTCATCTGCATATTTGTCTTCATCTTCATCTTCACTGTTATGATCTCTTTCCTGAAGAGACATGGAAAATTTCTAACTAAAAGAGTTCCTACACTCTGGAGACATGTACAGGAATCTGATTTTAGTGGTTTCCTTAAAATTCTGCAATCCCTGCAGTTACAAGGTGGCACAGTAAAGTGTGCTCTCAGGCTAATCTAGCATTCAACACTTCAGAAGCACTCTTGTTAAAGAATTTTCATTTCCTTCTATAGAAATAGTTATCAAAACATAACTATGATGATATCAAGAAAAGAGCTAATTTGGTCAAAATACACCACGTTAAAATCTAGTTATGTGCTTGCATCTCTAAGGTTTGACAACACACAGGAGTTAAAGAAATCCAGCAACCTCTGCCCAAAAGAAGAGGTAGGCAGTGCACAGAGACAACATTTAAACCCTTGTGCCACCCTTGATTTACTGTTCCACTAACTACAAGTTCTTTCTTTGCCATGGTGTGATGCAGTGGGTAATCATCTTACTGTCTGTGAATTTGATTCCTCTTCTCCCCACTGGTGTCTTGGGGAGTTCTGCAGCAAACAAAGAGCACATCAGCAAAGATGACAAGATAGGGGAAAAAGGAAAGCCGGCAGGGATACAAAGGGCAATCAAAGCAGAGCTTCATGTTGGATACAAAATACTGTTTAACAGTGGCCCTAAATGCAAAGACATTGCTACATAGCATTCCAGGAAAATGCTCTTAGCTGTCCCTGTGACAAACCCATGTTGGACAACTTTTCACTGTATCCCCAACAAAACTTCCAATTCCTTGCAAGAGCAGCAAATTCTAAAACTGCTGCTGTTATTTAGAGCTTGTTATGCCTTTGAACACTGAGGATTTAGACTATAACATTTCATATTGTGTAAATATAACCAAGTTTCAACCCTGAAAGCTTAAAAAATAATTAAGGAGATATCTATTCAAGAATTCAGTCAGGATTTACAGGAACACTAAGCACAAAAGAGAAGGCAGAATTTAAGTTCAACAAACACAGCCAGATTTTATTTTTTAAGCTGCTTATTCTTTAACTGAAAAATACTTGCAGCAGTAAAGATAGGAACAGCTGTGAACCCTGGAACGCAGACCAGCAACTGGACAGCACTGATTATGCAAATCAGTCTCAGTCCCCTCCCTCTGAGACAGGGTTTAAGTTTCAAACACTTTTCTTCTTATAGCTCCATTTTATAGGCAATGTATATACATATATATATATATATATATATATATATATATAAAAGCTAACAGTGTTTGTTTCATAAAATGAGCATGAAAAGAGGAAGAATGTCTTCTATTGTGGAAGTCAAAGCACTGGGTGGCATATCAAGCGCACTGTGCCATCTAGTGAGGACCCACAAGAGGACAGCACAGCCTCTGCAAGGAGGCTTTAAAAAACCTACTTTTGACCAGTAGAAATCTCTATTTTCCCCCCATTTTGTAAGTCACTGTGCAGTGACTTTATCTTAAACCAATTTAAGAATTTCCTTCTTCTTAAGGAAATACCTTTCTATTCCAATTTATATTAAACACTACTAAATCAATGCACAGTCATCACCTCCGCACTAATCAGATCGTACCAATCTTTAAATTTGAGAAAAACATTTCAGTATATGAAAAAAGATTACTACATGGAAAATAAATTCTTCTGACCCAAAATTCCATGTAATTAATTTCAGCAACAATAATAATCACAAAGAATTTCTGCCCATAAGGGGAACACAAAGCAATTCTCATTTCAAAGAGCATGCTTCAAGTTCTTGAGTGTGACACAGAACATGCAGGTGCTAGGAGAACCTTTAAATTACTGAAGGGTATAAAACTCAACAGCAGACCCCGTATAGAAAGTAAGGGTCAGAAAGCAGAAATAATCTGTTTTTTATTTATTCAGCCTAAGCAAAAATAGATAAGGTAAATTTACTTACCACTTGCTCCAGCTTTCCTGATGCCAATTCCTCCTGAAGCTTCTGGGCTTTAAGGGTACGTTTGGCCTGTGCAGCATGAAAAAGCATTTGTTTAAATATTTCCTTTTAGCACCAGCTCTAATATCAACAAAGCACACTACAAGTGTCCCTCCTCCCAGTCCAGCCACACCAAACACTAACTCTCTCCCCAGTGAATCATAGCACCTACATACCAAATCAACCTTGGAATATTCCTCAACAATTTTCATGTGCTCCTCTGGGTTATAACCATTCCACCGGTCTCGTTTCCCATCGTAATCAAACATCAGCTGAGGCTGCACATGTTCATCTGGGGCAATATTCATGCCTGTATATTTTGCTCCAACTTTCCTGGGTCTCTGAAAGAAAAGAAAATTATTAGATCAGTCCATTAGGTTACTCACTCACATATCCCTTTAAAAATACTATCAGTCAAGCTCCTCTAAAGCAAGTTAAATTCAGCACTGTAACCCTGTGGATTGTAAATAAATGCAAGTAGTTCTGCACTTTTATGTACTACAGTTGACTTCAAACTCCCTATGCTTTCTACAATGAAGAAAGCAATTAAAACAGTTTCCGGGAGCAGCTTCTACCTGAGACGAAGCAGAAAGACACAATAGCACTTGAGTTAATGCAGTTAAAAGAAAGTAACATCTTCACCTAAAAAGAATTTACTTAAAGAATTTATGGGTGACACACTGAATTGTGTCACTTTCCCCCTTCACCTCTCCTACGTAATAGTTTCTTCAGAAATTTCTAGACCATCTCTCACTACTTGTAATATTTTTCAAAATAGCTTTTCCAAAGCCAGCATTTCATCTACAGTCACCTATTTTTCACAAAGATTAAAATTCCCATAGAATTCAAAGCCATTAAGATAGGACAAAAGTGAAGTTTACCTCCATGCAGTCTTTCTTCTTGTGTGTCAGTGCCCCGCAGTTCTCACAGGCTCCTTTGCGGTATCTTGTAGCCACAGCATGCTGGGAGGAAACAAAACAGGCAGTGTCGTGGGGACACTTTGGTAGATTCAAAGAAGTGTTCCCAGTAACAAGTTTATATTTTCAACACCACTCAAGTGTGCACACCCTCCCCAAAGCCAAACATGTTTGATTATCACCAGACACTGCTGAATAAAAATTCCTGGCCCCCTCAAAAGCACATAACTAGAAATCTCCTCATGTAATCAACCCAAATCCTTATTTTATGAGAAAAATATTTTACATACCTCCTGAACTCCTCGTTTGTACCAATCTCCAGAGGAGTTATATTGTTTCTGTTTCTCTGGCTGAGGTCTTTGATGCTTCAACGTGGGTCTTTTAGAAGGATCTATGTACCATGGTACTGAGGAGATGTACTGAGGAATATGAGGGTTAATATCTCTGTAAAAGATGTTTTGCAATGAATACACGGCACTGGGAAAAAACCCAAAACAACTTAGTCTAACAACCTTCCCATTAAAGTTCAAGTGCTTTAGGAGTGATAACAAATAATGAAGTTGATACAATACACTACAAAATAAATTCTCAGTTTGATAAATGCAGATTTTGAAGCCACCTAATGCACCTAAACTCCTGACTCTAAATCAAATGGCTTATTCTGTGTGAGCAAAAAAATAGCAACATTTCTCCTCTCAGAAGCAATAAGCCCTGCAAAAGCAAGACAGAGAGACACTATAGATGAGGTACACGGTAAAAGACTCCTGTATGTTTTGCTCACTTCTAAAATACCATGTGTTATTAGCTTCATGGACTGGACTTTTTAGCAGAACTGTCAGTAGCTGAAAGAAGATAAACATTGAATCTACATTTTTCTAGAAAATATCTGATGATTGTAATATTAAAAGATAGAGTTCAACTATTTACTTCTATTATAAATCACAATGAAATCATGCGTTACACTCAAAATTGCTCTGTAACCGCAACAGGAAGAGACATTTTTCCTCAGCAGCATTAGAATAACAGCTTTAATACAACATACTTTCCTTCTTCATCCACTTCAGCAGGTGCATTTCCTAGTTTTCTCTGCTCTTCTAACTCCTTCTTTTTCCTCCAATCTTCCCTCGTCATCTTCTTTGGTTCCTCCAGGCTCACATCATTTGCCCCTCCTGTAGGAGGGGCGTTCGCTACCGCACCTGAGGCCATTTTGGCTTTCTTCCTTGGCAAAAAAAATCCTAAACAAACAAAAAACAAAACACCAAAAAACAAACAAAAAAACCCCCCATCAACAAATTAGAAGACAGGAAAAGAAAAACCTTACAGACCAATTCCCTCTGAAATTGCAGCTCTTCAACGAGATTTTTTGTCAGTCAGTGAAACGAGCTAACTCCGTATTATGCATTCCTGGCATACTTCTGTCCTGAAAAATAAGCCCCACTGCCCAAAAAAACAAAGCCACCTTTTATTAACCTAAGACCTGGGCCTAAGCGTACACTGGAAGAGACGTGAGAGAGCGACCGCGGGGGAGCAGTGCCAGGCCCGGACACAGGGCCAGGCGGGAGGCGCCAACACTTGCTCAGAGCCTACAACAGCCACCCTCGCGGATCCCGAGTGCCGGTCCCAGGCCCCCTCCCTCATCCCTGTTTACCTGAAACGCCACACCACCGCCCCACAACGCCCCGCGGCACCGCTCACTTCCGGGGCAGAGCCACCCCTCCCCCGTGCCGCGGTGCCGCTCACTTCCGGGGCGGAGTCACCCCCCCCACCCCCCCCGTGCCCGCCCCGTCCCGGAGATCGTGAGTGGCATCCCGCGAGCGGCAAGGTCAACCAATTGGCTGCCGCGCGAGGATCGAAGGGGCCAATGGGAGGCTCAGGGCCGGTTTAAAGTGTGGCGCCGTTGAGCCTGGAGTCGCTTTGATGCAGTTGAGAGTGGTTCGGCGTCAGTGGCTCCTGTACTGTCACTTTCTGAGGTGAGCTGAAGGCTCGGGATTAGGGCTGGTCTGGGATCGTAAGTCTTGCTTTGTGCTTCAAGCTGTACAAAGAAAAGGCGTTTCACCTAGAGAGAGGCAGTAAAGTTGGGGAAGGGTTTGGAGCGCAAGTCTGATAAGGAGTTGCTGGGGGGAAAGGGTGGGGAGGTGGCGTGCTCACTCTGGAGAAAAAGCTTAGGAGAGGCCTTATTGCTCACTACAATCACCTGAAAAGAGGTTATAGCCAAGTGAAGATCGGTGTTTTCTTTCAGGCAGTCAGCAGAAGGACAAAAACAAACGGTATCAAAGCTGTGCTGAGGGAGCTTTAAGTTGGCCATTAGGAAGAATTTCTGACAAGAAGGACGGTTAGACGTTAGAATGGGCTGCCCGGGGAGGTGGTGGAGTCACTGTTCCTGGAGGTGTTCAAGGAAAGGCTGGATGTGGCACTCAGTGGTATGGTGGTGTTCAGGTTAGACTCTTACTGAGAGATTTTTTTCCAGCCTCACTAACTGTGATTCTGAGTTTTCTTGCAGCTCTCTTTAAGGAGGAATTGTTTGCTCACGTGTGTAATGGCAGTGATGAGCCCAATGTAGGAGCACTAATAATGCCTTCAAACCTGAGGGTCTTTAGCTGTATTACTGTGTAATGCTGGGAGGAAGAGAGTTGATCTCCTTGTCAATTGTTTTTAATGGGGCCTGCTTAAAAAGTGTGTTGTGATGAGACAAATGACAAAAAGTGTTTTCCCTTTTTCTTCCATGGACTCTGCAGGGTGGTCTTATCAATCTGAAGATGGCCACTCTGATCTTTGTTGATCAGGAGAATAGCGAACTTCATGCTCCCAAGAATCAGCTGAAGCTCCCTTCGAGATCTTGTGCGTATTTGCTGCCCTGAGCCAGTAAGGGGTCAAGTGAAGGGCATAAATCACCTTTTGTTGTTCACTGCTTTTAATGGTAATAGTTTTCTGTTCATAAATCCACTTACCCAATTTTTCTGAGCTCATCAATTAGTTAAAAATTGAAGGTAACTCTTGCTTTTGTCATAAGTGTGGCTTATGCTTATGAATTATAGATGGTGAACGGTGGTTTCCATGACAACTCGTTTTCCAGCCTGTGCACTTACTTAGGCAAGCTTTAGGGTTGCTGAAGTTTGCTTTTTTTTTTTTCCTTCCCATTCCAGCAAAAGTCTTAGCTGAAAGAACCCAAATTAACACCCCGCTTCCTAAAAAAGGAATTAGTACTTCTCCAGTCACATCTAGGTCTGTCAGAAAGGCTCTTGGAAATGTGAATAAAACTGAAGGAGTCAAAATGAACAAGATGGATAAGATAAAACAGAAAAATCAGCCTTGCACTGTGAACAAAGTGAGTACAGTACACTTAATGTTGGGGAGGAGGGGACATACATAATTTACCTGTTGTTGTGGCTTAGCTCTGATATGATTAAGCACCACACAAGTGCTCCCTCACTCTTTGATGATTCTTTGATATGTAGATGGTTCTAGAGACGAGTTAATGTCTTATCCACATCTTAAGAGTTACCTGTTCTAGTGCAATTATCTCTTTCCACCACATGTAGTACTCCACTACATAAACTCAGCTGAAACATTTGCCCATCTTCATCTTATTTGTGTTGAAGGCATTAGAATTTAGGCCTGACTGAGAAAAGTATGACAGGTAATGCCTGTAGATGTGAACAGCTCAAGAAAGCTACTACAAATATTCTATAGTAACTCAAATAATGTTACTTCTCTTTTTATGACTAACAAAAAGACTGGATTAGAAAGCTGCCATACAGTGGCTGAAGAAGATTGGCCAGAAATAGAAAATATGTTTCCTGTGGATCCTCAAGGTAAGAACTATTGATGTAATTAGTAAAATTACCAATAAGGCTTTCATGAATGGTGGCATTGTTCTAAAAATTTGCCCACGCTACTATGGCACACAAGCCAGCATTGCATTTCTCCCCAGTCCTTTCTGAAACATAAGGGTGCTTGCTGCTTCTGAAAGTATTTAAACAAGAATGAAATGGTATTTCTAACAGTAATGGGTGTGCCTCAGATGTGTTATTCTGGGTCTCTTATTGTGATAACTGGAGACAAGTTCCAAATAACCATGTATTAGCTTCTTAGTTCATTAGTGACTAGTAGACAAGTATTCAATGGAATACACAAGAGTGTGTGCGAAGATGATTTGTAATTGAAGAGATTCCTACTGCTGTAGGATATAGTAATTGAAGATGAAATGTCTAAAGCTGTTCTTCGGCCAGCTCATTTTAGATTATCTCAGTCCTTTAAATTGTGTCCTTAAAGCTTTCCTCTTCATGTGGATGTAAGTGTGAAAATGACTGTGCCAAAGACTGCAGTGTTGATGAAACATATATACTTTGCTTACTGAAGTTACTAAGTGCGCTACATTATCGCTTCTGTTAGGCAGCCTAGCGTTTTTATCAGGGAGTATGGGGGTGTGTATAGTATTTCGTGGACAGCTAGAAGGTATAATTGCAAGTAAATACCCCATAAGGGGAGACTGTTAAGTTGCCTTAGATTGGCTCCCTTTTCATTTAGTCTAGGAGAGTTTGCAGCTTCCCAGGCTACTGCACACTTACAGTCTTTCTTACACAGATTTTGAGAGTTTTGATCTTCCTGAAGAACACAAACTAAGCAATATCAATCTGTGTGGTGTTCCCCTCATGGTATTTGAAAGGATATGTGACAGATGTGTAAAAATGGTTCCTTCACCTGTGAAGATTGAAGATTGTGAGATTCCATGGCAATCCAGTAAGTGGAAACTTTGAAGGATTTTCAGTACACACAGAGCTTATCAGTGGTTAGGTCAAAACCTAGTTGGCTACAGCAGTGAACTGCTGTTGCTGTCTAACCTACCAGAGGAGTGCACCAGTATCAAACAGCTTCTACTGTGTAGTAAAACTCAATGTACCTGGCCAACAGTGCTAGTTCAGGTAGTTGTCTCAGCATGCTGACTTATGGCTTAAACCAACTGCTGCCAAGTGCCACACAACAGCTAACTTGTTTCCCTGCTGTGGGATAGAGAAGAAATCTGAAGAGAAAAAATAGAAAAAACTCATGCTTTGAGATAAAAGCAGTTTTGATAACTTAAGCAAAAGCCATGCATTTAAGAAAAGTGAGACAAGAAATTACAGTAATTTCATGACCATAAGGCGCATCCCCCAGGAGTCGGCAAAATTCGCAACTTTGTAGATCATATAAGGTGCACTGAACTATAGGGTGCACTTCTAGGTTTGGGGGAAAATTTTAGTCAAAAGGGTGTGCCTTATAGTCATGAAATTACTGTAATTCAGTTCCCATCAGCAGGTAGGTGTTCAGCATCCTCACAACAGCAGTGCTCCATCACATGCAATGGTGGCTTGGGAAGACAACTATCATAACTCCAAATCTCTCTCCTTTCTTCTTCCCCCAGCTTTTATCTGCTGAGCATAACACCATATGGTGCTCCCAGTTTCTCCTCACTGGTGGGGTGAGGAGTAGAAAATGCCTTGACTATTGCTGAACAGGGCTCACACAACTAAATCATCCCTGAATTATCAACACTGCTTCCAGGACAAATCCAAAATACAGCCCATACCAGTGACTGTGAAGAAAATTAACTACCCAGTGAAAAGCAGTACATTGAGCAATCTTTTGTGGTGCATTGCAAACTGATCAGTTAGGTGGTATTAGCTTATACAATGAAGCAATATTTCCCTTGCTTATTCAAGAGTTTTATGCTGAGCTGCTGGGAGCTAGCTTGTTAGTGTGCATTCTGAGTTTGAGAAACTGATTTATTTCTAATTTCCAGACTTGCTACAATCAACTGTTGACTTCCTTGCTACCCTTGATGAGATCATTGACATGCCACCTCCAAATGATGATGATGTTTAATGTGTGTTCTGAAGTTTCTTTTAGGTCAAATGTCATATAGTTCCGTATTTCAATAAAGGCTAGTTTAACCTATATACTATTGTACTTGTCCTTTTTCAGTGAGCCCAAGATTAGGTAGTAAAATAGAGCTTTGAGGAGGAGGTTATCTGACAAGCAGTTAAAGCAGAGCCTGCATAAGTTTCTAAGCAAGGCTATAATACAATGTTGTCACCCATATCTAGGAATTGATACCTGCTGGTTGGAGTGTGTGTGATGGATTGAAATCCTTCTGCCCTCACTGCCTAACTTGATCCATTAAACATGCAAGGATTTAAACCAATTTTTATATCTAGTGTTGAGTAAGCACTAGAGCTGGTATTCTTCTGGTATTATCTCTTTGAACTTGTTCTTCACCTCACCAGAGAAGAGTGGTATTAGACACAGCATGGATATGTCATTAGCATAAATGTAGGTAGCAATTTTTTGTATGCACAAACACTCACCTCACTGGGAGAAAGACATGAGTTTTTTGTATGTGTTGTGGAAATTTATCAGGGTGACATGAGATTTTTTTATTACTTTGAAATATTTACTGTGATCAAGAACCTAATCTTTGTACAATCAAATTAGCTTTTTGTGCCATGTCCCTGTGTATACATGCACATGAAGACATTTAAAACATGCTTGTAGAATTTCATAGCAAATTAAATGAGTATTTGCATAATGTTTACAAAAGTGATAAATCATTTTAGATCCACAGGCCTCTTGGTATTGATGGACTTTATTCTTGGAGCTTAAATACAGTAATTTCATGATTGTAAGGCGCACCCTTTTGACTAAAATTTTCCCCTGAACCCAGAAGTGTGCCTTATAGTCTGATGTGCCTTACATAGGGGACAAAATTGCAAGATTTTCCAATGTGGAAGTGGGAGCTGTGAGTGGGGGTGATGCCAAGCTGCACAGGGGGGGCCAGGGAGCCGGTGGCCCCAGCCCAGCAGGGGTGGGGAGGATGGGAGCCGGTGGCCCCAGCCTGGCTGGAACAGGGCAGGGGGACAGGGAGCTGGTGGCCTCAGCCTAGCAGAAGCAGGGCGGGGAGACAGGGGGCCTGTGGCCCCAGCCCAGCTGGAGCGGGGTGGGGGAGGCAGGGAGACGGTGACCCCAGCCCAGCTGGAGCGGGACAGGGTGACAGGGGCGGGGAGGCAGGGGCAGGGTGGGGAGGCAGGGAGGCACCAGCCCCGGCCTGGCAGGAGCGACATGTGGGGAGGGAGGTGGGCAACCCCAGCCGCCGTGCAGGGAGGGAGGGAGGGAGCAGGTGGCCACTCTCTGAGCCAACTCGGAAGCGCGAGCTGCAGCTGCGCCACGGCAGCCCTGAGCTGCCCCAGACTGTGGGCAGGCCCTGTTACTAATTAGTTACTTTGTTGCGTGCAGTGCAGCTCCTCACTAAAAAAAAAAAAAAAAAAAAAAGTGCACCTTATATAATGTACAAAGTTGGGAAATTTGCTGACTGCTGGAGGTGTGCCTTATAATCTGGTGCGCCTTATGGTCGTGAAATTACTGTACTTCTTGTTTGTGAGGCTGGTGGGATGGGTGTGGAGAAAGACAGGGTAAGTCAGGCTTGGGAATATGGGTGGCCTGTCTGCATAGGGATGAGGGCTGCTGTGGTGTAGAAAATAAAATGGTAGCGGTACGATTAACTAAATTATTTTTGTTTGCTACAGTGAACCTCATCTCAGGCTTTTTGCTCTCATTAGGATTTCTGGCTAATGCTGGTCAAAGCCTTTGCTTTAATAAAGCTTAATTTATCCATCCTGAGTTCAGTGTTCTGGCTGTGGGTGGCACCATGGCAGCAACCCTTTGAGAGCTTCTCCTGCAGCCTGAAATTGTGGTGGTGCATGCCTTTGGTACCCCACACACAGTGTAGGTGTCTGGGATGGCTTTATCACCTCATTAATGGGAAATGGAGGATAAGAGTGGGCTCTAAGGAGTTCAAAGTACCTTTACTCTGTTACTACAGGGAACAATCCATCAGCCAAGCACTTTATCTTCCACTGTTTAAAAAGAGCACAAATGAGAAGCCTCGAGGCAATTGGTCTCTCTAGGGTTAGCAAGGCCATGAATCTTGTAACTTAGAATTTTGTTGCAGTTTTACTGGTGCTAGCAAAATACTGTTGTAGAAATACAATAATGCCCTCCTAAGTATCCCTAGAGAGATGCTTAGTGCTCTGAGAGATTCAGACACTGACCCCCTCCACATGTCTGTAATGAGGTTTATATACAGGTTAAATACAGAGTGTATATTTAGTAACTAGTTGGGATCTAAATGTGTGTCAGATCCCATTTATTTTTGTGTATAACTTTGCAAAGCATGTACGAAAAGTGTTTTTTATAAAATTACTTCTAACTGCAGGCTGGGAAATGGTTAAAGCACGGTGGGCCTATTGTGTTCAAGTGATCTACAAAGTTAGAGAAGAAAAAGTTATAAAATGGCCTTAATGTGTCCTTGGCATCAGATTATGAAGAATGTCAGGATGACAAAGGAATATGCACACAATTTATTTGGGGTGGGTGTTTTGTTCCCTTTCAGAGGGGAGATAATCTCTCCCAGTAATGAACTTAGAGGGTGGCTCCTGGAACTCTTGGTATTTAGCTTTGGTTTTTCATACTAGTCAGATTACTTCCACTAACCATATGGAAGGTGGAACCTTTGAAGGACTTGAGATGTTCTTCAGTGGCTCAGACTGGCTCTCTTTCAGCATTTGAGCCCAAAATATGTAACCAATGAATAAAAGCATCTTATAAGACCCTCTATCACAAAGGCACTTCAAGTACAGTTCTATAGGCTACAGTAGAAGTGGTTCTCCTTCCTATTAGTCTAGGGACAAAACTGAGATTATCATGTATAGGGAGGATGTGTAAAGAGTGGGAGAGGGGAAGAGCTTGGAGCATGCACATACACACTGAAAACTGTTCTAGGTCAGTACTTTTCCTGCAGATCTGAATTGTTTAAGAGCATATATCAGGTATATCCTTGATCTGTTTGATATCATTGTCTGAACTGTCCTGAACCCATCTCAAATTTTGGAAAATCTAAGACAGGAACAAAATCAGACTTTGTTAGATCTCATTATGAATAGTGCAGATGATTTACACAGCACTGATAAAGATCTAAGATTCAATCTGCATGTTTATCTCTGAGATACTAAACTTTTCTTAAGACTTGCTAAGGATCTTTGGGATACAGTGTGATGGAAATACTGCTTTGGTGATGGAGATTATTTTTCTCATTTTGTATCATTTTTGAGTTACTTAGGTGTAGCTATACAGAAAAGGATTTGAAGGAGGGCAAGGAGAACTTTATTTGCATGGGACACTGAAGAGTCAAATAGAAGCCAGAATTATGCAGGATGGTAAGACAAGATGTGTATAAAGACAACCTTCTTGGTAAAGGATGTTTTCTTCATTGTATCTCAAGTTCAGTTTGCCTCTTATCATAGCCTTACCCACAGTCACTTCAGAAGTAAATCTCTTCCAGCATGGCTTTCTCCCTTGCAGCAGCCCCTCCAGGGTGTGCCTACTCTGTCATGGGTTTATCCATGGCTAATGCCTTGAGGTAGTCTAGCCATGACCTCATGCATAGACAGTGATGCTTTAAGGTGCACCTGCTGCAGTGTGGCTTTATCCACAGCCACCAATGCCTGATAGGTATGTTGCCTTCTCCAGCGTGGGCTTATTTTTGGCCTACAATCCCCAGAGAAGCATGCCTGTGGTGCAGCAGCATAGCCCCAGATGCTCTGGTGTAGACTTATTCATGGTCACAGATACTTTGGGGTGTCCTGCTCCTGCATGGACTCATCCACAGCTCATGGTCCTCTGGACTTGACTTCCCGGTGGAGTTCCAGCCTGTCTAGTACAGAACCACAGGAATGCAGTGATTCCCTGGCCTTCTGCCATCCCAGGCATGTGGCCATGGCTGTTATGAAAATGTTCCCAGGCAGAGCAGAGTAAGATGATCATAAACAGTACAGCACTACAGCAAGTAGTGAAACCAAAAAGCAGCTACTACAAAGCATTACACTGTAATTAGCGGTAAGGAGAGGGAAAGGAATAAAGATGAATATGTCTTCACAAACAGGCCATGTGAATCTGCTTGTACATAGGGTGTGGAACTTACTATAGATAGGGAAATAACACAAGAAACTCCTAGTTCTAGAAACTGTTACTAATCAACTCCAACTGCTGCTCAGCCAAGGCCCTGTTAAATTTGATCTAGAACATTCCTTTCAAATATGTTATCTTGAACCCTTTGAGCCCCACATTAGGGCCGAAAAGGCCTGTCAACTAAGCACCACACATCTGCTTACTCAACCTCTTGGTGTGATGTGAGAAGCGGAAAAGGGCTTGACTGTGCAAGCACTGCTCAGCAAGAACAAAAGCATTCCTGTGTTATCAGTACCAGTTCCAGCACAAATCCAAAACATAGCCTCATGCTAGCTACTGTGAAGAAAAATAATTCTGTTCCATCCAAGACTTCATAGCTCTTAAATGGATAATGTGCCTCAGAAAACAGTATTTCTGGCTTATTGCTGCATGATGTCCCTGCAGGGTGAGTGTAGCTAAGCAGTACTGCTGGGAGCTGCTCCTTTCCTGGTGCCTTTTGCGAGCTGTGGGTTGAAAATTAGTTAAAGTTCTCGGGTTTGGTATTGTATGTGTGGTAGGAAGACTCTTTGGATGAACTTTATGCAGTTGAGGTAGAATTGAACGTTACCACACTAACAGTGAAAGGATGTTGTCACCGAGTCTTGGATCATGTGGGATGGCTGTGGAAAGATCCGGAGACCTCGGCAATAGATTCTGGAGAGCTTTGCTGTGGGGCTGTGATGGAGCAGGAGCAAAGGGTAACTACACGTCTGACAGCTCTTGCTGCGAGGAGTGTGGAGGTCTAAAGGAGCCGGGGTTAGGAGGCAGCGCCCTGTACAGAGCCCTGGGATCCGTAGGTGGCGGTAAGGATGCGAGGCATGAGGGGAGGGGAGGGGAGGGGAAGGGAGAGGAGGAGAGGGGAGCGGAGCGGGCGATGAGGCCCTAGCATACGGGGTTGTGTGGCCGTAGCAGCCGTGGCTGCGAGCGGAGCCGCGAGAGGGAGCCCCGGCCGCAGGGCGGCATGGGGACACAGGAGAGCCCTGAGGGGGCCGGGGCGGTACCCGCGGGTTTTGCAGCATCAGGCCACCTCCTTCTGGGGCCACAGCAATTCGTGGGTAACACGGATCCCAGCGAGACAGAGAACTCTCTTTGATGTGGAAGGTAGAACCTTGTCTTCCTGTAAGGCAACGCCTGATACCTTCTTCAAAACACAAACAGACCTTTCCCTCTGACCGGTGCCAGGGCGATGGCTGAGCAGCCACGGAGGGGGCCTTTTCATGTTTGTTGCTTTTCTCTCCACTGCTGCTTAAATTTCTTCTGAAATCTAAGCAAGATGCTGTATTAGTCTTCCGTACATAGCCATCTGGAAGGTTAGTGCGTTTCAGGAAAAATGCCTTGAAATATTGACTTTGCCGAAGTGTTTTTCCCAGCTACAGTGTGCATGTGCACTTCAGAAAGTGGAAAGGAGATGAGCCGTCCCTCAGTGGAGCACAGGGGAGATCGGGCTGAGCTGGGAGCATGAAGTGCAAGTCTTCCCCTTCTTTCCTTTCTGGTACACTCTAGACTGTCCGCAGAGACACAGCCCAAGTATATGCCTGGTCCTGCAGCAAGCGATGCTCCCTGTTGCAGGAAAATCCCAACTGCAGGGCTCTGAAAAACCTCAGCTCTGCAGGGTAAGCATGCAGCTCCACCAGCCTGTAGGATATCATGGCCAGTCTCCCTTCCGAAATTGCCTGGGAGGTGTGAGCAGTTCGTGTGTCAGAGGTGCCTGCGGGGGCCTGAGGAGCAGCACTGAGCACCTGTTCTGGGCAAGGACACAGAGGTGGCTTCATGTGCTGCTGAACCATCATGTTTGAGAGGGACAGGCTGTGGGACAGGGCAGGTCACAGCAGGCACAGACACCTTCTTGTGTTGGAATGCCCTCATCTGGGAACATCCACTTTCAGCAGATCTGTTTCTGAAATAGGAGTGGTTTTTTTTGGCTGATGTTCCAGTGCAGGTTCTTCAAAGTCTCTATGACTCAGTTTTGGAATGAGAACAAAAACCAGAGAAAAACAAGCTTGAATCAGCTATTATTTGCTTCAGTTTTCTGTAAGCCAGGTGATCAAAATCATTCCAGCCTCAAGAATCAATAAATCAACTTCATGTTTAACTAACCTATCATCTTGTTTTTTAATCAAATATAAGGTGCTGGATTTATTAGTTCAGAGGATTTTGCACATCATTCAGCATGACAGCAACTGCCTTTTAAAAATGCAGTTAACCACAATTGGGTTGCTGTACCTGCTGCTTGAGGAAGCTCCAGGGAGGAGAAATAAGTTGTGATTCTCTCTGATGGATTCTACTTATTTTCAGGGACTGTATCAAGTTCTGTTCACCTAAACATATCCAGTAGCAAACAGCTCTTTGAACTTCTTCTTAGGTTGAAAGTTTTGTCTATACTGTTTTCTTCCTAAGGCTGTTTAGGTTTTGTCTAGTCCTTGTCCATCGCATTCCTTCTTAAATAATACAGAACTTTTGAGAGCTGTTTTTAGCAGCTGTGTGATCCTTTGCTGGGAGTAGAACCTATTATGTTTCCTCTCCTGGATTTTGAGATGGATCTTATACATTTTTTAAAGGTATTTAAAATTGTCAGTTAAAAAGTCCCATTGTTATGAAACCAAGACTTCTAATTCCAAAGCTGACTTACAAAACCTTGCTGTGTAAACTAGTTTACAAAACTTCATTTTGTAAATGCAATGTCCCCTGGTTCCAGGAGTGTGTTGCCCTCTCAAATCATGTGTGAGAGAAAAAAGCCAAAATAAAAATGAGAATGGGAACATTCCTGTGGAAAAATTGATTCCAATAGCACAACACATTTCTGAGAATGATAATTGCACTGACAGGTATCCAAAACTTGCAAGTTGCAGCTAGGTTGTGGATTTTGCTTTTTACCTTTTACACAGTCTTGTTCCAGCCTTTTTTGTTTTTGTTCAGATAACAAATTCTCAACAGCTTCTTTCAAGGATTAAAAACTTTCTTCTGGAGTGCTTTCTTCTGTGCATAGCTTCTGATGCCTTAGTCAGAGTTTCTTTTGAAACTAGGAAGGATCCGGAAATGCTTTGCGTTGAAATCTAGTTTCTTCGAGGAAGCTCATGTTATTCTTCAGTTGTGTCTTTGTTCCCCTACATGGTGTGTGCGATCATGCTGTGACTCTTAAGTCTTTTGCTATAGTAATTTGATGTTTTACAGATTATTATCAGGAAAAGCAGACAAGGGCCTTTTCTAGTGCTGGCCAATTTTTCTGTCCTTCAGATTATTTTTTCAGTTGGAATTAGCATCCTAGTTTTCTGATTAATACAGAGAGCAAAACTTCATTTGTCCTCCCAATATCTTCAACATGTTTGAAACAGAGGACAACACATTAGGAAACAGATGTATCACCTGCAGAACAAATAATTCTTTAAGTATTCTACCCTGATTAGGAATCTGCTAGAGTTGATGGGGATTTGTTATCCGTGTAGGGGTTTGGTGCTTGTGTGACTGTTTAGGCTTAAGGCCCAAATGTTATTCCTGGCACTACATCCAGGAGTGCAACATTTTTATGTGATGGGGAATACTGTCCAGTGTATCGAGTTTAATTTTCAACTCTGCCTGTGTGACTTCACTGTCTAGGTTCTATTTTAGATGTAATTTTCGTGCCTGGAGGTACACCAAAAAAGTGTTGGGGCCTTTTTCGTATCTATCCCCAAAATGCAGATCCTCAGAACTCCTGCCATAATATGCTGCTGAGCTGTGGTGGCACTAGTGGCTTATGGCCCTTCTGTTTGCTGCTGGTGAATTCTCTGATGAACATATGTTTCTAGACAAGTAGCTAGAGTCCTCTCTATACCTAAGGTGAGATGCTCCTTGGCCTGCTTATTCTGTGGAAGCTGATGGAACCATTTCCAGAGCAATTTTGTCTCATGTAGAATGCAGGCAGAATGGGATGGCAGCTGAGGAGAAAGTGTTGGTGTTTCTTTTCCAGCAGGAACTACCTAAATGAGTGTGTGTGAAGACAGGATTCAATTTGTCTGATGCTTGAGGGGGCTTGCAATCCCACTCACAAGCTGAGCCATTCTGGAGAACTCTTTTCAACTTCTCCTGAGCGGAACTGCACAGGAGGCCTTGGTGTGCCTGGGCAGGGATGGGAGGGGATGAGCTGGTGGCTTGGTGGTTAGGGCTGCAAGGAGAAGGAAGACTGGCTAGCAGACAGTCTTCTGGATGGATAAAATCTTCCCTTCTTTGGTCTGTGGTTGGAGAAGAGTAGTCTTGTTTCCTCTCTGCTCCTGTCCTGCTGATGCTTTCTGCTCCCAGGCTCACTCACTCTGGTTCTGGGTGTCTGGCTCGATGTCTGTGGCTGGGTGTCTGTGGTAGAAAGGGTTGCTGTTTGCTGTCCCTCTTGCTCAGGGCTGACTCACTTCCTGCCTTAGTAAGCCATTTGAAACCTTCCTGTTTTCTAACTTCTGACTGCAAAGCAAAGCCATTTGTGAAGCTTATGATAAAAATTGTACCATGCTGCCTGGTGCTACTTTGCATCACTTTCTTTTCACTTGCGCTGGTTGACAGGGCAAGTGGAATATTTTTACCGGTTGAAAGGTTAAAATACCTCTATTAATCTCAGGGAGCACTGTTTGTCTCAAGGGCAGGGTGCAGGCAAGCTGAGGACTTGTCCCAGGGAGGGAAGCACGAGAAGAGATGGGGGCCAGGATACAGGTGTGGGAGAAAATCTCTGGGTGCACTGTGGTTTGTATGAGGTATGACTGTTTCACTGGCTCTCAGATGTTAACAGATGTTAAAGCCAGTCACAGGAAAATAATTAGGAAAATGACAAACCTGAGTAGAACAACTCTGGCAGGTTTTTAAGGCACTGGGAAAAACAATCTGGCTGTCACGCGGGACACAGAGCAAAGCTGCAGGGGCTGTGGGCTGTTCTGGCAACAACCCAGCCCTCTGTGCAAGTGTGGAATAAAAATCTTTTATGGAAAGAAATAGATACATGAACTCACGTACATAAACAGGCTCTAGAGGTGTGATATATGTTATGTTAGCTTGAGATTTGTGTGATATAAAATGGTCATATAAATAAAGAAATAAAGAAACTTGCTAGCCACTGCCAGGAAAGAAGGATTGCTTCACAGAATTCCAGTGCCACAACAGTAAACAAAACCCTGATTACGTGCTAGTAGACCTGGTTTCAGCAGAAGTGGCTCCTTAGAAGGACAGTCCAGGAAACACCCAGCGATAAGTGCACGATAGAGAAAAAACTACATTTCAATACAGGTTCCGTAAAGTCCCTGGGAAAAATTACATTTCAATACCCAGTTCCAGTAAACCAAAATCTGCACACATCAAAATCCATCCCTGCGCCCGAAACTGTTTTTGTCCAGTCCACAGTGGAGAAAGAAAACTACATGAATATGAAAATCCACGGCAGAAAGAAAGGGACTCTCACCCCAGGCCAGAAAAACTGTATAAAAATCGGAGTTCCCAAGATGGCATTTGTGAGCACTGGGGGATCCGGTGCAATAGAGGCCAGATCATCGTGGCTTTCTTGTTCCTTCCTCTTTTGTGAGCCCTGTCAATGAGCAGAGCTCTGGCTTCTGGAGGCTGCAGAGGTCATCGGGAGTACACAGAAGAGCTGTTTCTACCGTCCCTTCTCTCTGCTATCCAGGCATGCCTGACAGCTCTTCAAAGCTTGCATAAGAGATAGGAGCATGGTGCCCTAATTTATGTGCCTGTCTCAGTGGGTGGTGAAATGGCTAATCAAAAGCTACCTGGCTTGTGATATGATCATAGCCTTTGTAAATATGCGAAGTACTCTGTGAAAAGTGCATGATTTATAAAGTATTTCCTCACTTTCTCTGTCAGCCCAAGCTCTCTTCAATGTATTGGATATTAAAGCAATGAGACAGAAATCAGAGGGAGAATTCATCAAATTTGTAAGTCAATTCAGCTTAAAGAAACCAGACAACTAGATGCACAAAAGTAAAGAATAATATAATATGTATGTGTATAAGGCTCTGTATCATAGCAAAAGACCCACAGAAACTAACCTCTCATGGGAAACCAGGTGAAAGTTTGCTTTTAGGACAATTGAAAAAGAAATTCCAGTTTCTTCAAAAGTAATGAGGATTTTGTCATAGTTTTCAATGGGACTAAACTCCACCTCCTGCTGGAATTCGTAACTCATGCCTCATTGCCTGTCACGAAGAAATACTCTAAGCAGGGATGAAAGATTTATTAAACCATCCATGAAATGACTGTCTATTCACTTTCTGAAGGCTGTATTTTTTGGGAAGATATTTTATAAACAGGATGTGATCGGTGCCTGCATGTTTTATACTTCTGTAGATTTTAACTACCTCCTCCTTTCTGGGAGGACCTTCTCCCTTGGTGAAAGAAGGAAGTCAGCTTCTTCTATTGATAGGGAATACTGTGAACAGCAGTAAATAGACAAAGAAGCTGGAAGTATCAGATGGTCTGGCACCTGGGCTGTGATTTGGTGCCCTTAAAATGCACTGCATCACTATGCATGTGTTTCTGAGAGTGCTGCACTCAGGGCTGTAGTGTTATATTGCTTGGCTTAACACAACATTGCCTCAAGAAAATCTAGCCACTCAGTTAGGCTGAGATCTATAAAAAAAATTCAGTTAGCCGAAACTTTCCAGATGACATGGTAACATGATAATAAATGTCCTGACTGATGTCAGCTGTCAGGAGCAGTGCACAACATACTGCCAGTCTCTTCCACTCTGCACTGACTTCCTTTTCTTTGCCCCTCCCGCCCCCAATTGTTCCCTGCATTTGTTTCACAAGCAAAGTGAAGAACCTGTCCTGTCATCCTTGCTCTCTAATGATCTCTGTAAACGTTTTGGCTTTACTATACACTTTCTTGCTTTTGCTTGGAAGACGTGCCAAGGACTGAGGAAAGTGCTGCTCTCACCAAGGGACTTAGGTTCAGTTCAGCTGCTCTCTATTTGAGGTTATCCAGCTGTGACACATGCAGACAATGACACTTACCTTTTGGGATAGAGGAAGCTTGAATTATCTTTACTTAAAGAACCAGCAAGGATGTACTGCTCAGCAGGCAATATATTTATTTAGTTCTGTGTCCTTTTGAAAGAAGTTTTTAAATCTGAGACTAGAGGAGGCATTTTGAAAGTTGTACAAATGAGCACTGCAAACACAGCTGAATCCCAGCCTGACATTTCACTTTTCCTCTCTCCCTGTGCAATGACTCAAATTCCTTTAAGCATCTACTAGAGCCATGGCTTCTCTGTGTGCAAACACGGCCCAGGGCAGCATCTGAGAGCTCAGACAATGGTATTTTTTAAGCCTATCAGATCTCTCATGCTGCTGAAAAGCACAATCCGTTTCACGTGCTTTTGGGATCTTTGTTATATATTTTGATATGAGTATTAAAATAGTCAGTGGTTTTGTGTCTGAAATCTCTGCTCCAGTGAATTGCAACTTGTGCATCAGATCTTGGGATGAAACAAAAGATGGTACCTATTTCTTCCCTGAGTATGGACAGCCTGAACTTCTGTACTCATTCAGAGGAAAGTGGTTATTAATAAGAAATAGCTTTCAAATTTACCTCTTCTCCAAGGTAGCTGATACATACATGTGCATGCTTTTGTGGTAACTTTTGGGGTGAGTGCGGCAGAAAACTTCAGAGCTGTCATGGAAAGTGTTTAATACAGCTGTTTTTTTGTGTGGGGAGTGTGCTCTCTCTACTTGCAGACATGGACTACTTGGGAAAATGTTCCTAATTGCTTCCAGACTTATAGATGGAGTGCATTTCTTTGTCTTCAGAAGTTGTGTGTGAAGGACAACCTGCTGGAATGTATCCTAGGAAAGTCCTCTGGTCTGACTGGGATGAAGAAAACCAATGGAGAGGGTGTGATTTGCTGTGGGTGAAACCTTACAAAGTACCCATCTAAACTGGAAAATGTTGAAGGTGGTGGAGTTTACTTTTACAGGGCTAAATCCACAGAGTTAAATGCTGTCAACCTGTTCTGAGTCTGTGAACGGGATTTGGAAAAATCTGTCTAATGCCTGGTAAATAGGAGTCTACATGGAACAAAATAAGTCTTGTCACTTGCCAGCTTTGACAGAAAAGCCCATGGGAGGCAACCCTTCTCTCTCAGAAACAATGTGCCTCATGTCAATGTTGAACAATGGTTGGAATGGAGTAATCAATCTGTGCTGCTGCTTCTGCTGTGTTTGTGGATAAACAAAAGTGCTAATTAACAGACATCTAATTCCATTCCTTTTTAATAAGATGAACACACACTCTGACCATCTTGGTGCAGATATGGAGAAGTAGATTTGTTTATGCTGGTATCAAACATCAGTCACATTGTTTTGTTCCAACAGATGTTAGGCTGCAAGTCTAATGTCTCCTCCTTTAGGGTCTCACTTTTTATTTAGACTTTAAAACTGTATTGTGATGAGGTTTTGACCGAAACTGAGTCACTGTGTTCTTGAAAGCTAAAGACATTATCAGGCATCTGATGATGTTTTCAGGATTTCCCCAGATGAGACCATGCAGTGTACAGACAGGAAGCTGAATTATAGAGGGCCTTCCTCCTGCACAAAAGTGGGGGTTTCTCGGACTTGAGTCTTTAACTCTGTATGCATGGTCTGAGCCTTGAAATCTAAAGGATAAACAGCATCCAAATCTCCCAGCTGAGCCTCCAAGCAAGGTGAATGGAGCGCTTCAGCATGGCCCCACTTGCAAGGTCAGCAAAACAGTTCTCACCTCTCCCTGTGATGTGTTACCTTCCTGGCTCCTTATCAGCCAGGGAATCAGAAAGGGACTTTCCAGAGCTGTAAACATGTGAGCTGAAGAGATGGAATGAATCCATATGCCAATGAGTTTTGATTCCCTTCCCTTTATAAAGTTAAAATGGTTTTGAGAGAGAATCAGATCCTCTGAGCGTGGGAGGCTGAGGAGGTTACCTTGGGCCAGCAGTGTTTCTGTCCCTGCTGTCTATCGGTCTGCCTTTCCATTGCAGAGAACAAAGTGGAGTGATTTAAAATAGAAAACAAGAGATGCAAACCTGTGGTAATTGAAGAGGAGGAANAAAAAAAAAAAAAAAAAAAAAAGTAAGCTGATTTACTACGTTTGTCTTCTGCCTGAGTGCCAGTACACTTTGTATACAGGAAAGGTAATTTGCATATTAAAGATTGAATCAAAATGTCGACTTCTTCCCCAATTCCTCCATTTTTAGAACCAGGACAGTTCAGTCAGCTTCGATGGGTTTACATTCTCTAAATGCAACATAATGAAAGTCAAGTCTTTGAAGTAATTTTGAGTTATATTTATGCTAAAGTGATGAGAAATTTAGAATTACTTTTAAATACTATTGTGTCAGTAAACCTGCACATTTTCTAGTGCTTCTCTTCACTGCACAGGAATTCTTTCTCTTTTCCTTCTAATGCTGTTGTGACTTTATTTCAAATCCAATGGAATTCAGAAATAAGGGGTGGTGGTATCATTATGTGCATTAATATTTTCCTTGAATTCTGATTTATAGATATATTTTTTTTCTTTTAAATCAGTATCTTAATTCACTTAAATAACAACTATTTAAACAGGGAGAGGATGTGAGTTAATTGATGTATGTATTTTTTTCTTTTTATCAAATGCTAATGATTTAGAAACTACAATGTTTGTAACAGAAGAGTTTGGCTATCCCTGGTTTTCTTTCACACCAATTCTTTACTTTTTTGAAGGGGTTTATTTTTATTTCTTGTATGCGCTTCTAGCTTATCTAAGCACCAAATTTTGCTTTGCAGCATGGAAAAAAAGGGATGAAGAAGTTGTCACTCTCCTGTGGTGGAATTTGCAACAAATTCCCTGTTGGGTTGGTGCAGAGAAGGGTTTCTGGAGTTTGCAGGATAAGGCGGCTCTCCTCCCTTCACTAGCATGATTAGAGACAGGCAGTTATTCTTTCATTTTCTGATTACTTTGCTTACTGAAAAATGCAGTTTGGACTGAACTGAAATTATTTACAAAGCTCATTTGAGTGCAGCAAATAGTCTTGGGTAAATAATCAAAAAGTAAATTTAACATTTCATTTTTTTCTTAAAAAACAGTTTGCATTTTCCTAATTGCTCACATGCAAAAGTAATAATGGCAAAAGAAGTAGTATTTTTTTTTTGTTTTAGGCCAAAATATATTAGGTAATGTATCTCAAATGTATGTATTTTATTTTCTGAAAATAATTTTTAAAAATTATTCCAGATTTAGCCAAATAACATTTTTCTTATGATTTCTTTTTCTTCCTTTTGGTTAACGGATTAAAAAATACTAACTGCCACAGTTTTGGTTGCATTTAATCTTCATCTGGGAGAATGCTGAAATGAATGTTTTTCTGTGGGAAATGGTGGTGAAAATGTGAATTACTATGATGATAAAATTTTCTAGTCTCTTGAAAATGTCTTTTTATCAGTGAAAATCAACACATGATCCATCTTTTCCCAAAAGAGAGGAAGAACATCAGTTTTGGTTACTGAAATAGATTTTGTCTATCATTGTTGAACTAATTCCCTAATTTCATGAGCAAATCCACCTGCTCTCTCTTCTGCAGCTTTTCAAATAACTGGACACCATGCTTTGTGGACAGGGCTTCACAGTTCTTAAAACTGTTGTTGGATAAGCAGGGCCTGGAGTTCCTGGGAAGAGAGAATTTGAGGATTGCCCACATAGCAGGCCCAGGGTTCTAATGGGGACTCTTGCAAGACAGTAGTTTGAAATGTATCAGTGACTACTTGGGATGGTCTTGAGTGATTCATCAAGAAGTCTGAAAAAATTGATTCAAAGCTGTATTTAAATCTTTATTATACACTGGGTATCCAAATCCTAATTGGCAACTGTAGTGATCTTATATTATTCATGTAATCATTACTTGTAGACAACATAGTTGCCTAAATATTCTGGATGTGGTAATGTTGAAAACTCCCAGTTTTTCATCTTCTAAACACAATGGATCATGGACCGGTTTCTGGGGTCCGGCAGCAGTGTTCACATCCTATAGGCTGAGTGTCACCTTACTTGGCGTGACGACCTGTTTCAGGAACCGGCACGGTGACCCACCCCAGGATCACTCGGTCCATCTGCTCATAGACACCAACGTGGTGGACAGCAAATGGCATTTATTGAGGGGTCACAAGGGTTTTTATAGCTTGGGCAGTCAGTGTCATTTCCTTCAGCTCACGTCCAGCTAGGTGCGGTCAGGTGAGGGCAAAGGTCTGACTGCGAGGGTGGGGGGTTTCTGACTAACCATACAGCCCAATATCTTCCACACGCATGTCCCTATTCTCCATATTTCCCTCCTCCCTCATGATTAGTAAAATTATATAAAATGTAAATGTTATAAAATTTCATTGGTTAGTAAGATTAGTATAGCATTGTAAATGTGT
>PYHW01009224.1:1255-17638 GCA_013186435.1 Turdus rufiventris | reverse complement strand
CCTGTGTTCACAACTGTCATCCCGAGAGTCCAGTTTTTATACAGTTTTTCTTGCCTCAGGCAAGAGTTTCCTTTGTTTTAGATTAAATTCTTTTCTGGTGATGCCCTGGACAAAAGTCCTTCCTGGGGCTGATGAAGGTGGTGTTCGCTTCGCGTTGAAATGTAAAGTTCCTTGAGGGTCCTTACGAGAATCAGCAGAGGTGATCAGTTGCATGATATATGGTGCTCGATAAGGTCTTTATCGGTGATTGTTTCCAGTCAGTTGTCGAGATTGCCGGGCTAGGTCTGTTGATATGCTAATTACGGTCATTNCCTGTGGCTCCGGGTGCTTGGCACTTGAGAGATTTTTATTTTATTTTATTTCATACAACCTTTTTATATAAACACGAATTATAACAACATATATCACAATTTCTTAGTGAGTGCTTAATGTTTCACTACTCCTTTTAGTTAACCATATGACAAGGTCTGATCTTTCCACTGTTTGGTTTTACTTTCCTTGAGTGATTTTTCTCTTAATCTTGAAGCTCACATCTATGGGGAAAAGGGAGTAAAACCCTGAGAGTTCTCAGAATTTCTGCTGAATAAAACCAGCTATATAAACTCGGGTTGAGTTCTAAGAAATCTTGTGATAAAGCCAAGTTCTCTCTGATGGGTACTTTTAAAATTTGGCTGAGAGTCTGAAAACGTGCATATTGACTTGAGCAAAACAGGTTTCTAAAGGGGCCTCGACAGACCTGTGTGTTGCCATCTGCCTGTGCCGCTGCAGAGGCTTCCCTGTGTCCCGATGTGTGGGGGAGCAGGCAGAGCCAGCCACGCTGGGTGTTTTTGTGGATGTTCCCCAATTCCCTGGGAATAGTAAAGAATGTGCGAGGCTCCCTTTGCCCAGGAGAGGGCAGGAGCGTAGCAGCAAAGCACGATGGGATCCCGGTTTAATAAAGAATCAGTCTCCTGCTTTCAACAGGTGAAGGGAAAGTGGTCCCAGGGAGAGAGTGGGCATCAAGTGACACAGGTTGCTAAGGGCATGCTGAGCTTTCTGGGGAGTGAGAAATAGAGAAGGAATCTTTGCCAGTAATTCTAACATTAGAAATTATGGAGGAGGTGTGGCATCCTCAAGAGCCTGTATCGACATTGGTGCTGTTTAATAGCTTTGTTACGAACACGGACAGTGGGATTGAGAGCATCCCCAGCAACTCTCTGAGCTGTATGGAGCTGTGCACAAGCTGGAGGGAAGGGATGCTATCCAGAGATACCTTGACAGGGATGGAGAGGGGGGTTCATGAGAACATAATGAATTTCAACAGGGCCAAGTTGAAGGTCCTGCATGTAGGTCAGAGCAATCCCAAGCATAAGCACAGGCTGGGTGAAAGATGGATTAAGAGCTGAGATGAAAGACATGGGAGCTTAATGTGACCCAGCAATGTTTACTTAGAACCCAGAAAGCCAAATGTGTCCTGGGCTGCATCACAAGCACAGGCCAGCGGATGAGAGGGAATTCTGCCTCTTTGCTCCACTTTTGCAACACCCCACCTGGTGTGCTGTATCCAGCTCAGAGGTCCCCATCATAAGAAGGACATGTACTTATTGGGTTCAGAGGAGGCCACAAAGATGCTCCAAAGCCTGGAGAACCTCTGCTATGGAGACAGGTTGGGAAAGATGGAGGTGTTCAACCTGGAGAAGAGAAGGCTTCAGGGAGACCTTAGATCACCTTTCAGTGCCTAAAAGGGTTCCAAGTGAGTTAGAGAGGGACTTTGGACAAGGGCATAGAGTGACAGAAAAAGGGGAATGGCTTTAATCTGAAAGAGACTAGGTTTAGATTAGATGTTAGGAAGAAATTTCTCCCTCTGAGGGTGGCAAGGCTCTGGCACATGTAGCCCAGAGAAGCTGTGGGTGCCCCATCCTGGAAGTATTCAAGGCCAGGTTGGATGTGGCATCAAGCAACCTGGTCTAGTGGAAAGTGACCTTACTTATGGCAGGGGGTTAGAACTGGCTGATCTCTAAGGTCCCTCCCAACACAAACCATTCTATGTTTTCATGATTTTACTTTAAAATACTAAATTTGGCAAAGAATTTACAGGTGTGGTGGAACAAGGGGTAAAGTAAAAAAGGGGGTGTTCTCAAAACTGTTACTTTCACCAACTGGCACTGGGCCTTTTTCCCATTCCTTTCAAGAACTCAGCAGGAAGAAAGACTCAGTGATCCCAGGCTTATTTAGACAAAATAGCTCGGTGGTTGCCTTTGCTTCAGCATCATGGTTTGCACAGAAAACTGCTGAGCTGAACCTGAGAAACATTTGCTTCATCTCCTTCCCCCTTCCCCAAAGACTCCTGTTTTGCAGAAGCCTGTCAGTCCCTTTTGTGAAAATGCCTGCAGAACTCCTCGGGAAGCCAAACACAACTCTCCAGAGTTACCAAAATGCATTGCATGCTTTTTGTCAACACTGCTGATGTTGGTGCGAGCAACAGGGCAAAAACATTAATATTAGGCAAGCCAAATCTGTGCAGCGTCCATCTCTCTCACACACACAGTTTGGATTTGGCTCAGCTACTGCTGTAGAGACAGTCGAGACTGCTGTAGTGGTGGTATTGGTCTATAATGGTGTTAGAATCAAGGGTAGAAGTCTAGGTGGTTGCTGGGCTTGATACTGAACCAATTGTCTCCAGGGCTGAGCATTCCTATGAGTACAGACCTTTGGGGCAGCACTGCATCTAAGGAAAGCTTTTATCTGACTCAGGCTGCTGGACACAGTGTGAAAGTCCCTGTCACCATGGAGTGCTGTGAGGGCTGGTACAGTGTATGCCACTCTCCATACACAATGACAATACAAAAGAGAAAGAGGCAGCTCTTCAGATGCTGTGCTGAGAAAGCATATTACAGATACAGTTGGTCTAGCACTGCCCTCCTGTGGGTAGAGCTGCCTTTCCACAATGTACAGAAGCACCAAAACTGCTTCTTCATACATGTGAGTAAAAGTAGTCTCCTCTTCTGCCATTACTGAAGAACTACTCAAATTAGTTAATAATTTTAATGATAAAGCTATTTCTTTTTTCATCTAGAAAGCTATGGCTGCTGTCCAAATCATCAAGGTCTTTTATGTGAATAAATGAGTAAATATTACAAACACATGATAAAAAGGTAGAGTCTCACTGAATACTTTCACAAAGAGGCTGGAAGATAACACTGAATTGCTGAAATAAAAATGCATCAGTGGATGTAAATGGAGCTCACTTGTGAGAATCAAAATCGCTTTTGATTTTTGAATGTCTAGTTGTGACCTACTGGGGCTTGCAACCCATCTCGGGCAAGGTAGAGCTACTTGTTTAAAATGCTTTACTATCTTTTTGTAGGAGTTGCTCCAATAATGATTCAGGAGGTAATTGCAGTGAATTGAATCACTACTTAAATGTCTAATGTGTGAGAAATTCAGCCGCAGAAAAAAGATTAATGAAAAGCTACAAAGTGTAAGGTGATTGCAGCCCAAAGTGCTCTGATAATTTTAACTTGTTAACTGCTGCAGTCTGGTCTGACCCTCACTGCTGATGATGTTTTTCACTGCAGGACTCTTCTGCTTTTCTTTGGATTATATTGGCAATGCCTAGTGTCCAAACTCAGAGAATGTTTCCATTCAGTGCTTTTTTGATACAACACCCTGGCCTGGCCCAGCCGCTCCTCACTTACTCTGCAGAACTGGCCTAGGGTGTATCATGAGAACAGAAGAAATATTAGAGGCTCTTATCCCAGGGATGTATCCTTCAGTTTATTCTTGTGGCTTCCACGTGGGCAGAGCAGGGAAAGAGGGTTAGGAAAGGGTTTTGGGGGTTTTTCAAGGGTCAGGGAAGGGGAGTGGTCGTTTGGCTTCTTGCCAATCCTGTCGCAGGGGGTCAGTCCATAGGTCTTGCAGGGGTTACAGGGCTAAAGGGACATACCATTCTTAAAGCATCAGGGTTACAGGGTTACAGCACTTTTTGTATGCAGAATGTGTTAATCTCTAAGCAGCAAAGCATCTGCCATAAGCTGATAAGTTGACACTTCTTTTGGTTCACAGCTACTTCAATTTTCCTGAACTCTTTGAAGAGAAATATGTACTTGGCACAGAAAGCAGAGCTGCAGAGGTCCCACTGCTTAAAGGAACTGAGGTACCTTCAGCTGATTAAACTCCTCTGTCAAAGAAATCCAGGCCTTACACAGACATACTGAAACTGTGGTGAAAATCTTGCAGTTTCTTCCTATCAGGTCAGGAACTGGATCAGAAAGGTGACAACTTTCTGAGAAGGTAGAAATTTAGTCTTCAAGGAGAACAACTTCTATGGAGAAGAATGGTCCTAAGAGTGGCAAAGGGATATTTGCGAGCAGTCTCACCAGAAGGTATCCAAGACTGTCAGTGACTCCAATCAGTCATGGGCAATACTACTCACTGTTAAGTCAGTTCTCAGCGTTCTGCCCAGCAGAACTCACCCAGCCACCAGCACCTCCATTTGTACCCAGAGATGTAAAGCCATAGAAGCTGTGAGGATGGGAATCAGTAGCTGGCCAGCTCTGTCTGCTGTGGACAGAGCTCTTCATCCCTGCCTTGCAGCCCTATCAGCTAGTGCTGATTGTGGCTGTGGGAAATACCTGCAGAAAGGCAGGGCTGCTGTATTCAACAGACTTCCCTCACTTACAGAAGCCTGAGTACTAGGCATCCAAACTTGTTCAAGCCAGGGAGAGTCTTACAGCTCTAAAATAATTAAACGTAGAGACCAAGCATTTCGTGGGAGTCTGAGTAACCTGTTGGATGATGGGGGTTGGAAAAACCTCGTTTTCCCACAGTGCATAATGAAATAATTAGATCATAATGGACAAAGCTGCTGATTTTAAGGAAGTTCTGTTTCCCAAGGGCAATACTAAGATGACAAGCTTTTCCCTATGGTATGACACTGACTGCTCTTCCCTGTGTGGTATTTTATAGTGGTTTCTAAGGAGTAAGTGGCTACTTAGCAAAAGTACAGTAATTTCACGACTATAAGGCACACTGGATTATAAGGCGCGTTCCTGGGTGTCGGCAATTTTCTGAATTTTTTCCATATATAAGGCGTACCGGACTATAAGGTGCACCTTTTTTTTTTTTTTTTGCAGCAAGGATCTGTGCGCAACAAAGTAATGAATTAGTAATGGAATCGTGTGATCACAGGGTTTACTGGTAGGTGCTCAATTTGCAAACATTTTTCACAGATTGGTGTGGCCTTTAAACACAGACCCAGGCACCCTCCCTGTGCGTGGGCCCTGGCACTCCTGCCCGACCCTGGTTGGCGCGGCTCTTGGCTTGCACTGCGGCTTGGGGCTCCTGCAGCGCTGCTGCAGCTTGCAGCTCACGCTTCCAAGTTGGCTCGGGGTGGCTGCAGCTCACGGCTCGGGGCTCCTGTGGCGCAGCCATGGCTTGTGGCTCGGGGCTTGCGCGGCTGCAGCTTGTGGCTCATACTTCTGGGCTGGCAAATCTCCCAACTTTGTCCATATATAAGGCACACTGGATTATAAGGCGCACTTCCAGGTTTCCATCAAAATTTTAGTCAAAAGGGTGCACCTTATAGTTGTGAAATTTCATGCTTTTCATGCATTTAAAAACATAGTAATGTCAGGAGAGATAATTTATCTATTACTTACTAGTTTGCTTCCCAGACCACACCACAAAACTTTTATCTAGGGGTTCTTTCACTGCTCCCAGGAGTTATTGGCAGAAGCAGCTCCCTGGAACTAAAGTGGAGAAGACAATTTAATGTGACTTAAGTTTAAAAAATGCTTCTCTCCTAATTCAAACTATATGTGATGAATTATCACTCCTCCTAAGGTTAGAATACAAGCCCAACAACTTACCTGGCAATATTTAATAACTGTGCATATGCAGCCTGTTTGCTCTGTGACCCAGGAGAATGACTTCTTAATATTTCTCTTAAAGACTTAGTGTTTGTGTTGGCTTTCCTCTAATTTCATGGTATTTCATTAGCAGCTTAACTGCAACAATCTCCACATAACTATTAGGAAGTCTTGTATGTAGATAAAGAAAATGCAGTCACAAGACTGCTAAACAGAAATTGCTTTGTCTTTAAATGATCATGGGCTGTCAGCGGTTCCTTTGTTTGGATTATTATAGACATCCATAAAATATTTGATTGAATACTCAAGTTTTCCCCAGCTAGAATACAGACAGATGTCTGATAAAGTAACCTCACTCCACCCCTCCTCAAAATCCCCTTCCTGCTTTGGCTGCATTTCTGCCTGTATTGAAGCCAGTATCTCAGGGACTAAATTGGACAAAGCAAGCAAACGACCACCTTCACACTGATTTCCAAATCAAATAATTGTTAATCACATCAATATTCCTAGCTGGTTCAACAACCTTGAATTCCAGCTTTCTGGCCCAAACAAGCTCTTCCACATGGATACCACAGAACCCTCTGTGTGTGTTGCCCAGGTTTGCTTTAACTTTTGTTGGAAGCATTCAGGTCTCATTCTTTCACCTCTTCAATTCTCCACAAGACATTTGATTTCAAATCTCTCTGTGAAGGCAAGGGGACACCTACCTTATACTAAAATAGTGATAAGGGCACCTTAAAAGGAACCACAATTCCTCAGTGACTGAGAAGCATGACAAATGTTTCAATGCAGTGAGCTGCTAGTTTCTGGGGCTAAACTCTTCTTTTTTGGAGTACAGCTCTGTTGATGAATGTGACATCTCAGATGGTGTCAGTCTGCCTCCTCAGGCTATGCTGACTATGGGGCAAAAGCCTGCTCTTGCTGGCATTTGTCCAAAGGATTAATTTCAAACCCCTGTGCATCTCCTTACATTCAGTGAGATGCCTCTCATGCTTTAAACGAAGCAAGTACCTGTGTTTTGGTCAGATAGTACAGTAATTTCATGCTTATAAGCCGCACCATTTTGACTAAAATTTTGGTCTGAACCCGGAAGTGCAGCTAGCAATCCAGAGTGGCCAATATATGAACATATATTGGAAATTTCCCAACCTGGAAGTGCGAGCCCGCAGCAGCCCCGAGCCAGAACCCGCCTGGCTCCGGTGCCAGGGCAGCACCGGGCCTGCACGGGGGGACCTGGCAGCGGTGGTGCCGGCAGCATCGGGCCAGGGTGAGAGAATGCGGCAGCAGCAGTGCAGGCGGACAGCAGGGGGGAGCGAGCCCGGCAGCTGTGGCAGTGCTGCCCAGCCGGCCCCGAGCAGCCCCACTAAGCGGTAGCGCCGAGCTGGGCCACCCAGCCGTGTCGGCAGCCCCAAGCGTGCCAAGCCCACCTGGCCCTGAGCCGAGCCAGTAAACCCCGCCATCCCGTGATTCTGTTACTAATTGGCAACTTTGTGAAAGTTGCATGTGGATCCTTGCTGCAAACAAAAGTGCGGTTTATAATCCAGTGCAGCTTATATATGGAGGAAGAACGAAACGTTGCCGACACCCCGGAAGTGCGGCTTCTAATCAGGTGCGGTTTGTAATCGTGAAATTACTGTAATCAGAGCAGAGACAGTGGAGCTGTGGTCTGGCTGGCAGATGCAGCATTGGTGCTGGCAGTGTGGGAAGGGTTGGAACTCAGAAGCAGATCTGCCCGAAGTCAGGTTTCACTGCAAGTGGTGAAAAACTTCACTCTGTTGAAAAAGAAGGAACAGAATGCAAGAGAAGTGGGAGACACAAACATGACTATTTCCAACAATAACATGAAACCACAGCTGTGTGCACACACAGGCAAACCAGCACACACACAGGCAAACAAGCACACACACAGAGCACACTCCAGTCCCATGTAGAAATACGTCTGTCTGGATTAATAGACAGCCTGAATAGGAGATGATGAGCCTTGGAGCTCTAAATGACCTCTCCGAGTTTGACACAGCTCATGGGAACTCTGTTCACACCTGGGCACAGCTGGCTGGGAAAACATATACTGCCCATTTGACAAAAAATAAATTTACCCTGTCAGATAAGCAAGACTCCAGGATTATATCTGTGACGTCCATTAGGAATGGTAAAGTATCAACTAATAAACCTTCTTGCTCTCTGCTGGTTCCTTTGCAGTGCAGTAGGGCTCACCCTTCCCAAGCCCTACAGTGTCCTGGGCAACCCTGACTGTTAAAGGCCCATGTGCTATTCTCCTGGTCAGGGGACCAAGACGCCCTATACTTAATGAGGCCACTGATAGTTTGATTCTGCTTTCTGTGACAGTACTCCTCTGTGCCTGCACTGAAATTACCTGGGTGTGGGCTGAAATGTGGCCTCAGGCTGGTGTGTGAGCTTCAGAGCAAGATCACCAGCCGAGGCTGAAACTGGAATTGGGTTTGGAAGGGTCTCTGCCTTAGAAATGAAAACTGATGGGGTGACAACGGTTCTAGAAGGAGATTTTAATGTCTCTTAAGATAGTTGAGTTGAACTTAGGGAGTATTGGTGTAACATAGAGCTCTTTAAACTACGCTTTAGCAGAAGCTATGTAACCTCAAGGAAGTTTTCTTTAACCAATGGGAAATGGGGGCTAATTTCAACCCTGCAATGGTAAACTTGCTAGAGGCCATGGTGTCCTCTGCTGTGGAGGAGCTGCTCAGCCCAGTAAGAAGCTCTGCAGAGCCGTGGGTGGGTTCATGCCCTCAGTGCTTGTCTCTATTCTCTTGCTGTCACATTTCCACATCTGTAAATCAAATTGCCATGTTCTCTGCTGGTAATGTTTTACTCCTCCAAAAATTGCTGTTTGCACAGTGGCATCTGTACAATCCTATCTTCCCCTCTGAATAATCATTTTCATTATCTGAAACCAAAAAGAAAACCCAAACAACTACCATGGAAGAAAGGAAAATTCTCATGGAATAAATTTCCATAGTCTCAGTTAAATTTCTTTGTAAATGCATATTAGTTCTGGATCTTTCCATGAAGGCAGCAATGAGTTTCTACTCCTACAGTTTTTTACCACTGACCCTACAAGAGAGTTTCCTCTGCTTACTTATCAGAGGTGTAGAGCTGATATACTCACTATTTCCTATTTAATAAAGCTGATATTCAAATTGCATGGTGCCCCTTGTCACAAAAATAATTTTATCCTTCTATTACAGTCGGCAAGGACAGTGCAACGGCCTCACTGTTAAATACTGCACTTATGTCATTACTTTAAAATATATTAGCTCTTTGTTCATAAAAGATGGATTAAACAATATACGTGCTGAATTTTAGTGGTTACAATAAGGTATTTATTTTACTTGTATTTGAAGAAGGAGCAGGAAGTACAAATACCTTGTGAAAAAACTTATTTTTTTGTTCACCCCAGTCCAGTTTTGCAGCTGTGATGGATTATACCACCATCCTTTCTTGAGGTAACTGGGAAGATGTTACTGCAGGTAATTTTTCATTTAAGGGTATTATGAAAAATACCTCAGAGAAAAAAATACTGTCAGCACACATGAGTGAGTATTATCTTTATCTGGCCAGCCATAGGGTCTAAGCCACAGGCAGAAGGATAAAATCGTGCCTGTGCTCAAAGCATATTTAAATCAGTGGCAGAGATATTTCTTGTGGGGGGTGGTAAGTGTGATGCAGGAGGACAGGCATGGGTTGCAGTTTCAAGACCATGAGGCCATTGACAACATCTGCCGCATTTCAGAGAATCATAAAATCACAGAATGGTTTGGGTTAGAAGGGATTGAGAGGATGATCTTTGGGTAAAGATCATCGCATTCCAATCCCCTGCCATTGGCAGGGGCACTTTCCACAAGACCAGGTTTTCATAGCCATATCCAACCTGGTCTTTAACACTTCTATGGATGGGGTAGCCACAGCTTTCGGCAACGTGTGCTAGGGGCTTATGACTCTCACAATAAAGAATTTATTCCTAATAGTCAATGTGAACCCACTGTCAGTTTGAAGCCATTCTCCTTTGTCGTGTCACTCCTGGGTCTTGTAAACAGTCCATTTCTATTTCTCTTCAGGTAAGACACAATTGGGCCATCCCTAAGACATCTCATTTCTAGGCTGAAAAATCCATACCTCCCAGCCTTTCCTCATAGCAGAGGTGCTCCATCCTTCTAATCAACTTTGAATTCCGCCTGATCTATTGAGTGTTGATGTGTTGTCTGGCCTAATATCCTATTGTCCCAGAATTAACCTGCAAAGAGCAGAGCACAAAGCTGCAGCAGGCAGGAGGGAGGGGACTAGCTGTGAGTCCTTGAAGCCTGGAGCAGCTCACAGAATCCCAGGCTGCCAAGGGATTGTGCTGGCTGGCTCCTTGCTGAAGAGTTTAGAGCTACAGCCAGTGCTGAATCAGTTACAGGATGCTTCATGCATAAAGCATCACTGTGTTATAGGGCACCAGCCTTCCTGAGAAGTGTGGTAGAAGTGTGGATGTGGGGGTCTATCTGCCCCTCTGCTCATGGTAGCTTTCACCTCTCCCTGCATGGCTGCTGCCCTTTTGCCTCCTAGTCTAGTCCCACACCAGCCAGTTTCCTCATGGTAGCTACATGTTTCTGCTCACACATTCACAATTGTCTTCGTCAGTGTTTTTCCTGCTCAGAAAAAAGTTAGGAGGCTGGAAGAAAATTTTTACATTGAAACAGTGTCTTGGTTTGAAAGACAGGTGTCTGCTAAGAAAGGCACGAGCTTGTCTTTGAAGTGGAAAACGTAAACCCCCTCCCTCCAAATTAATATAATTTTGAAATTAAGGTGCTCTCAGGCAAAGATATGGGAATAGGAATAACAGTTCTTTACTAGGAAAATTTAAATAGAAATACTGTATTACAAAGAATAAAACAAAAACACTGACAGAGTCAGAATACAACCTGACACCCTGTCAGTCAGGGTGCCGGTAGCAGTCCGATTAAATGGTGGCTAACAGTCCCCCTGGAATGACAGAGGTAGTTCAGTTGAAGCAGTGGTTCTGTAGAAGGGTGCAGTTTTCCTTTGAAGGTCCAGTGATGATGTGGAAAAGTCTGGTTTTCCTCTGGAGTCCAGTGGAAAAAGGCTGCTCTGATATTCCAAATCTCAGATTTTATCTAGGCAGGAAAGGCTTGGCTCCTCCCTCTGGCTGGAGCATCTTACAATGGGGTGATGTAATTTTATCAGCCATACAGTGGGACTCAATGGCCGATTACCAGAAGATACCTCCTTGGAGGAAAGATGGGATGTGGAAAAGATAAAGAACACTGCCCCACCTGTTTTTAACAGATGGCCCATTAGCAGAGCATCTCTCCCCCAGGGATAAGGATCACTGCCCCACCTGGTTTCAACAGATGGTGATAGAATACATACTTTTGGTCATATCCTGTATTGCAACCTAAGACAAACAAGAATTAAAGGGGTTCCTCAGGACTCTCCTGTTACTTATAGGTAAAGCCTTTTAAAATAAGGCCTTGTTACCCTTGCAAAATCATGGCTCAGGCTTGCTACTTAGGCTAAGTAGCTGGAATAGGGGTAGAGACACGTAAGAGATGCTGTGTGATTGCCGCATGTCTACATCATGGTGTATGGTCGTTGGCTGTCTTAGGCTTGTTTTGCCTTAAAACTATGTAAACTGATAACTGGCTGACTTCTTAAAAAGGCCTGATTTTTCAATAAAGGACTCTCCTTTGCACCTACCTGGGGACTCTGAGTCACTTTGCTTCATACAGTCGCATGTAGCATACAGGGAAGATAGGGAACCTTTTAAGGATCTAGCATTGGGGAGTATTTCTGCAAAAAATTAAAAATATTTTATTTTTAAAGCTTTGTGCAAAAAATTTGGCTTCCTCCAAAATGGGAAATTATCTCTCAGCAATATATGCTTATTCATTAGATGATTTTCATTCATGGAAATGTGAACTACAGAAATATCTTCCTACTTTTGCATGCCAATTGCAATTCAGCACTAAATATGGCAATATTCACATTACATGAGGCTGAAGAGTGATTATAATGTTTACTCTTGCCTTCAATTTTGTAAAAGCTTTTCTCAATAAGCTTATATGAGCCACTTTCAGATTTGCACCAAGGTGTAAGAGTACCACTGGGGTTGAAAGTCTCCCAGACACTTGAGGGGTCTACTTGGCAATTTACAGTTCCTGACTTTTTTTTGTTCCCAGGGCAATTGGGTCTGTCCAACCTGTAGCAGAGCAAGGGTCTACTGACACATAACCAATAGCCATTTTATTTTTGCTTTGGTTTAAATTACCAGTTAGTTTTGTGCTGCCTACCTCTGAAAGAACCATGCTATCAAAGACACCTGCAATCCTGGGAATCTCCATGTTGTGGGCATTTCTCCAAATATGTGGGAAGAGGAAAGTTCCCCCATGGGGCTGCAGTGATTTCTGGCAGAAGACAAACCATTCTTTTTGGTTCCTTATCTCCCAAATTTTGCTTCCTCTGTCTTGTATCTTAGTCCAGAAAATGGGAAAATTTGCTTCCATTCTGACCTGTAGTTTGGATTGTTAATTGTTCCAGCATAAATAAACTCCCAAAATAATAATATTTTTAAAATATCAGGACTTGTCTTTGGACCACTTATGAAAATGCTGCATAAACTCCTTTACTACTGGGCTCATGTTGAACAGCATAACCATTGAAAGGAAAGCTAGAAAGAAGGAGAGAGAGTGATATTCATTTTAACCCATACATTACATTGTTTCTTAAAAATCCTTTTAATATTTTTTCTCCTGCTCACTGTAGTCTTGCCTGTGTATTTATGTGTGTTATTCTCTCTGTATGAGGTTAATGACTGCCTGCAATCAGTCACTGAAAGTACAGTAATTTCACAATTACAAGCCGCACCTGATTAGAAGCGCACGTCCGGGTGTTGGCAAAGTTTCGTTCTTTTTTCATATATAAGCCACACCGGATTGTAAGCCTCACTTTCCTTCGCAGTGAGGATCCGTGTGCAACTTTCACAAAGTTGCCAATTAGTAACAGAACTGTAGGATTGCGGGGTTTACTGGCTTGGCTTGGGGCCGTGCTGGCTTGGCCCGCTCAGGGCTGCCGATAGGGCCAAGTGAGCCAGCTCGGTGCTGCTGCTCGGCAGGGCTGCTTGGGGCTGGCCGGCCGGCACTGCCACAGCTGCCAGGCTCACTCGGCCCTGCCTGCACTGCCGGTGCCAGGCAGGACCCCCCCCAGCCCGGCGCTGCTGGTCCAGCTCCTGCCGTGTTCGCTCCCCCCGGCCCAGGGCCTGGCGCTGCTGGCCCGCCCCCACCGCATTCTCTTCCCCCAGCCTGGCGCTGCCCCGCTGGGGCCAGGTAGGCTTGGGTCAGCTTGGGGCTGCTGCCGGATCACACTTCCGGGTTGGCAAATTTCAGAACATTTTTCATATATTGGCCACTCCAGATTAGAAGCCGTGCTTCCGGGTTCTGACGAAAACTTTAGTCAATATGGTGCGGCTTATAATCGGAAATTACTGCAATTGTTTTTTACATCTCTCCATATACTTTAAAAGGTGATAAAGTGTAAGGGTTTCTTTATTGCTCAACTCACACCTAGGGTCAGCTCCAGCTTGTGGCTGGCAAGTTAATAACCTCACTATAGTCCTTTTGCATCTTTTCCTTTCCTGAGCTCATTCTGTATGATGATCCTACCAGGTGGTGCAGTCCCAAATGTAGGGGAGGGTGTTCAGGTTTGTGGTAGGAAGATGGTGTGAGGAATTAAAGCTGCTGTTGTCAAAGGGATGGGAACAAAAGCAGAAAGCTTCCTCATGCAGAAGAAGAAACAATCAACTGAGATGTTCAAAGGTGACACACAGGTATCAAGCAGTGACTTTCACACAAATTTCCAAAGTGCAGTTAATGTCAGCCTAGATCAGAGCTGGAAGCTTCTTCACCAAAGCTGCCTGGCAAGGTTGCTTCCCATGGATGTGTCTGGCTGATGGGATTTGTCCCCATCTGCACTTTAGTATACTGAGCACATAAAGAACAGCAAGGAGAAAACAAATCCTAATGTCTTGCCCTACCATTCCAAGACCGTGGGATTTATTGTGCCAATTGTACATGATAAAGAAACATGCAAAAAGAAACATCATAAAGAAAATGACAGCTTTTCCATGGCAGTAACCATCAGAACCTTGCTGCCTGTCAGGCAGTGGGAGCTGCCTGCTGGACAATGTGAATTCCCCACCCTGTAACAACATTGCTCCTGCAGCTTCTCACTGCTGTCGCCTGTCTCCAAAGGGCTGTTATTGCCCAGTCTGTAGATGCTTGGTGTAAACAAATATCTCAAGCTGAGGACTCTGCTATTGGTATCTTACAAGAGAATCTCTCATCCTTAAAACTGCTTATGGTAAAATACTCTGACTTGCAAACAATCTCAGGCATTTAAGAGTAAACCTGGCATACCCTGGTGTGACTCTTAATGGAGCAAGGGAAGAGAGGCATAAAATATAAAGAAGCTATATGAGAGGCATTTTAATGAACAGTCTTAACCTTTAAGTATTTAAGTCACAGTGAAGCTTCCTACCATTATTAGGGCAATTAAAATCCCATTACTTTTCATCTTAATTTCATGTATTGAATAATTAAAGCCACTCCACTTCAAAGGTGATCCAAAAAGCAGAGCATTTTGTATGTGAAAATCTTCAGAGGCTGGGAGACTGAGGTTTGGGCACTCAGCTGCCAAGCTGGAACTGGTGACACTTCATCGAGCTGTCTCCTCTGTGCATCCCTACAGGACCAAGAAAAGAGGCCAATTGCTGGATTTCTGTACTTTATATAGGTTAAATGACTGTTTCAGTTTAGTGTTCATATCTTTCCTATTTGTAATCACTTTATGATTTTCATTTTTTCTCATTCACTTATTTAACAAATTGTTTCCTGCCAAGTCAAAAAAGAAAGCCTTTTTTGTCTCTTCTCCTTCCTTCAATAAAGGCAAGTGTTTACACAAAATTATTTCTATATTTAAAGTCTCCTGATATAAATCTCTGGTTCCTTTCAGTAGTCAGAGCTGGTAGATAGTGCAAAGAAGTGTTGGAATGAAGGATGCTGAGCTGTGGGGGTGGGTGACAAGCGTTGCAAGTATACGGGCAGCAAAATGGTTTTCCCTGAGGTACGGGCAGAGTGCAACACCCTTGGAGCCTGAATGGGTGCTGCTGTCCTTGGATTCTCTGGTGTAACCCTCCAGGCCTGGATTGTACGGCTGGGTGTTACCTCAGAGTAACCAGAGAAAGTACAATGGTGGTGAATAAAAGAGAGATGGGCACAATTTAGTGACCAGAAAGCAAAAGGAACTTTAATAGTCAAAACAACAAACATAGAGAAGCTGAACACAATATGGAGCCTTACCCACACTTTTTTTTTGGCTGTGGGACTTTCCAGGTCTTCATGAGGAGCATGTCATTGCCCAAGATAGTAGCAGTGAGCAGGAGTCATGTCTGGTCATGGTCTTGGATCTGTCTTCCCTTTTGTCTTCTTCTGGGGCTTCCTGTGGTTCGTAAGCTCCCACAGTGGCTGTAGATGGGGTTGATGTTCTTGGAGGGGATCCACTTGGGTCCTGCACCTGAGGACACACAAGCAAGTCTGCTTTCCCAGGTAATAAGAAGGAAAGGCCCTGAAACTTCTCCAGTTTCAGGGTCCTTTATTAATACTGGTAGTCTTTCTTTCAACTTCACCTGAGTGGTATTTGAGAAGCATCTAAAAATTGGTGGAACAGTCTCCATAAATGAATTATTAAAAAAAATTAAAACCAAAAATGGCTGTGCACAGTCTCTCCACTGTGATAGAACCTCCTTTTTCTTTTTCTAAGATGTCTTTTAATGATCTGTGGGCCCTTTCAATAATACACTGTACTGTAGAGGAGTGTTGTGTGTTTAATGCTCTGTAGGTTAAAAAATTCTTGCACTTTTTGGGATATATATCCTGGCCCATTGTCAATTTCAATTTCCTGAGGAATGCATAAAGATGAAAAAGCTTGGGGGAAGTGTTTTAATTACATCTCTGACTTGTTCCCCATTATGGGCTGATGCAAAGATGGTTCCCGAAAACGTGTAAATCAATACATGTAAATAGATATATTGTCCAAACGATTGATAGTGAGTCAAGTCAGATTTCCAGGTTTGTAAACTATTTAGACCTTGGAGATTAACCCTGTCTCCAGTTGATGGTATTGAGTGTTTTTGGCAATCAAGGTAGGAATGGACAATCATTTTTGGCTGATCTTTAGTGATATTAAATGTCCTCATAAATGCAGAGGCATTTTGGTGAAAGAAGGAATAAGGAAAGAAGGAACAAGCAGACTTGTTCAAAGAAATGCGGCAATGTTGTTTATATTGTCATTGTTAAGTGGTCTGCATGAGCTTTAACTTGTGCTATGAATTCTTGGAGAGAGGTATGAGACTGCATGTGTGTAATAAAATAAGATTGCTTTCTAAAAGAAGGAAAATTTATTTTTTAAGTAAATCATATAACTTATTAGAGACTGTCTCAAGCAG
>PYHW01009219.1:82425-98237 GCA_013186435.1 Turdus rufiventris | reverse complement strand
GCACTCTTAATGATCTTTTCCATATACTTTCCCATAAATCATATTCTGAATGAGATAATAAACATCTGAATAAATCCTTAATATCATTAGGTACCATCTCATTTGAACTAAATGTTGCTTTTAAAATTCCTTTATATATTTCACTGTTTCTACCAAATTCTCTTCGAACCTTACAAATTTCCTTTTTATCTTGATATGTCAGTGGCTGATATGTTCTCCTGCCATTTCTCCTACCCATATAAATGACAGGAGCCACAGACGGGATCTGAGTTTCCAAATTTAAAGTTTTAGGACTGGGCACTTCCCCTCCCTCTTCTTTGGGCTGTGTTTTCTGTTCATTCTGTCCCTCTGCAGAGACAGTGTCCTGAAGGGTGGGGGGTGCGGTCCGCCCTATCTAACAGGCAGGTCCACCCCCCCTCCTCCCCCTCCACCCCCCGAAGTATTACAGGCCATGTGGCCAGAGCCATGTTGAGCTGCAGGAGACATGTGGCTGTTATCATGAGTCAGAGGGTTTGGCGGGTCAGAACATTGCTCTGAAGGAAGGACAGTAGTTAGAGAGGGATAGAGAATTTGCTGTGGCTGTGTATTATTTTCTCTTTAAAGCAAAAGTTTTCTAATTTGCAAAAATATTAGGAGGAATATAGAGGCCTTTTCATCTCCATTTTCCACTTTTAAAGTTAATAGATCTCCAATTTCATTCCAAAATAGAACTGAATTCATATCTTCCAAATTAAGATCTGATTTTTCTACAGACAGCCACTTAGCAAACTGTTCTAGTTTTCTGTTAGAAATATTAACATGTGCAGTATTTAAAAATTCTCAAATTTGTGAAGCCACACTCTGTTCTAAACTCGATTGCTGTGTGCCCATTTTTGATTTTTTTTTTCACAGTAATTTACTCTAATATCTGTCCACATACACAGTTAAAACACAGAGAAATGTGGTTAGTTTGTATTTCCCGCGCTGAAAAGAGAGAGAAATTACAGCTGGCCGGCTCGCTGTTCCTCCCCCACACGGAGACGGTTGGCTGCAGCACGTGCTGCCGTTATTCGAAACCAGTTTGCTGGCGTGCTTTCTCCCCGCATGGCAGAATGGCCTCAGGGCTTTACACTGCCCTGCACCGCGCGTCTCCAGCTCTGCACAGCTCGTATTCCCCCAAGGCGGATGCTGTGGGAGCTTGCGTCGACACTTTGCTGTTACAGAAACCCCTGAAACCCCACGGAGGGAACTTTTATACTTACGAGTCTTTAGCGAGTGTCTGCAGCCATGTAAAAACTGTGAACTGGGTCTATTCTGGGGTTGCTCACTTTCGTTGAGTTCTCAGCCCCGTCCCTGTAAGCTAAAACCACTATAAAGCAGCTTTTTTTTTCCTCACAGGGTAGTTGGCTTTCCCGTCGGCTTTTTTTACCCTTTAGGGGTCACAGCCTTTCACGTGGATTTTAATAAAAAAAGACCACATTGGGGCGCCAACTGATACAACCCCCTGGCCTGGCCCCACTCCTCAATTACTCTGCAGAGCTGGCCTGGGGTGCTATCATGTAGAACAGATGAGATATCAGAGGCTCTTTCGTCCCAGGGATGATCTTCTTTATTTCTTTGGCTTCATGTGGGCAGTGCAGGGAAAGAGAGATAGGAAAGGGGACTTAGGGTTTTTAAAGGTCAGGAAAGGGGAGGGGTCATTTTTTTGCTTCTTTCCAAGAAGAATTAAGGGGTCAGTCCATAGGTCTTGCAGGGGTTACAGGGTTAAAGGAACATACCATTCTTAAAGCATCAGGGTACAGGGTTACAACACCACACCATTTGTCCCATCCTCCCCCTTTGTTTTCAAGAGAGAGGCAGGAGATTGCTCATGCGGTAGCCATCGGCCCAGTCAGGACGGGACCAGAGGTGAAGAATGCAATAGTAATTTCACAACTATAAGGCGCACCCTTTTGACTAAAATTTCCCCCCTAACCCAGAAGTGCGCCTTATAGTCCGGTGCACCTTATATGATGTCCAAGGTCTGACATTTGCCACCCCGGAAGTGTAAGCCACAATGGGGGGGCGGTGCCGCAGGAGTGCCAAGTCGCGAGGGGGAGCGGGAGCGGGCAACCGCAGCCGCCAGGAGCCGCACGGGGAGGGACGGAGGGGGCGCAGGTCCGGGATGCAGCGCTGGGAGAGAGGGAGGCAGTGCCAGTCCCGTACGAGCCGCGCAGGGAGAGAGCGGTTGGACCTGCCCTGCACTCCGACACTGTTACAGCTTCCTGCTTCTGAGAACAGCGCTGAGAACTTGGACGCAAACAGTGAGCAGAGGTTTTTTCCTTCACCCTTCTCCCACCTGGGACCACACCAAAGAATACCGGGACTCTGCAATTTGTGATCTGCAGTCATTCCCAGTGCCGGAGACTGATACCACTCACAGGAGAGATTTTCTGAGTTTGTCACCCTCTCACACTGGTGAAAGAGTTTTTTTTGTCATCTGGGGTTGTTCATTTTCTTCTCTTGTGTTGGGGAGTGTTTTGTTTGATTAATAAACAGGTTTTTTTCTACTTTTCCTCTGAGGAAATTCTTCCCGAACCCGGTGGTGGGGGAGGAGTCTTGGGGGGTTTGTTTTTCTGGGGGCTCCTCCCAAAGGTTTTCCCTATATTTGCCCTAAACTAGGACATCAATGCAGCACCAGTGCGAGCCTCATACCCCAAGGTTACAGCCCAATGCCCCCCAGCTAGTGAAAGAGGGTACACCCTATGAACTGCCCTATGGTTTTTTCTGCATGACCATGGGGAAGACATGGGAAAATGGGATGGGAAACCCACTTCTGTGCTGGCAGCACGGGTGAGTCAACTCAGAGAGGGAAATGTTTACCAAGGGAGCTACACTAAAGTGAAGGTAGCCTCAACCTCCCATGACCAAGGTGCTGGGCATTACAGAAGGGAGGATAATCTGTCAGACCCACTTGAAGGAGCCTCCACTATGTATGTCCAGGAAAGGAATAATAGCCAGGGCTAGAGGAGCCCTGCCTCTAGCCAGGGAGAGGCACGGGATAACAGAGTCTATTGGACGGTGTGGATTCGATGACCTGGCACATCAGACCCACAGGAGTATAGGATATTAGTTGATACTGGTTCACAATGCACCCTAATACCATCAGAACATGTGGGGGAAGAGCGTGTTTCCGTTGTTGGGGTGACGGGGGGATCACAGGAATTGGCTTTGCTGGAGGCTGAGGTGAGCCTGACTGGGAAGGAGTGGCAGAAACATCCTATTGTAACTGGCCCACAGGCACCACGCATTTTAGGCATAGACTTTCTGAGGAGTGGCTATTATAAAGACCCAAAGGGATTCAGGTGGGCTTTTGAAATAGCTGCTGTAGCAGTAGAGGGCATTAAGCAGTTGAACACCTTGCCTGGTCTGTCAGAAAACCCATCTGCAGTGGGACTTCTGAAGGTGGAAGAGCAACACGTGCTAATTGCCACCTCAACAGTGCACTGCCAGCAGTAGCGGACGAATCGAGATGCCGTGATCTCAATCCACACGATGATCTGTGAGCTAGAGAGCCAAGGAGTCAACAGCAAAACCCACTCATCCTTCAACAGCCCCATCTGGCCTGTGCGCAAGTCTGATGGAGAATGGAGATTGACTGTGGACTATCGTGCGTTGAACGAAGTGACTCCACCGCTGAGCGCTGCCTTGCTGGACATGCTAGAGCTCCAGTACGAGTTGGAGTCCAAGGTAGCAAGGTGGTATGCCACCATTGACATTGCTAACGCATTTTTCTCCATTCCTGTAGCAACAGAGTGCAGGCCTCAGTTTGCTTTCACCTGGAGGGGCGTGCAGTACACCTGGAATCGTCTGCCCCAGGGATGGAAACAGCCCCACCATCTGCCATGGACTGATCCAGGATGCACTGGAATAGGGTGAAGCTCCAGAACATGTGCAATTCATTGATGACATCATTGTGTGGGGCAACACGGCAGTCGAGATATTTGAGAAAAGAGAAAAGATCATCCAGATTCTGCTGAGAGACGGCTTTGCCATTAAAAAGAGCAAAGTCAAAGGACCTGCCAGAGAGATTCAGTTCCTGGGAGTAAAGTGGCAAGATGGATGGCTCCAGATCCCCACTGAGGTCATCAATAAGATCACCACGATGTCTCCACCAACCATCAAGAAGGAAACACAAGCTTTCTTAGGTGCCATAGGTTTTTGGAGAATGCAAATTCCTGAGTATAGTCAGATTGTGAGGCCTCATTACCTGGTCATCTGCAAGAAGAACGATTTCCACTGGGGTGCTGAGCAGCAGCAAGTCTTTGCCCAGATCAAGCAGGAGATCGCTCATGTGGTAGCCCTTGACCCAGTCAGGACGGGACCAGAAATAAAGAATGTACAGTAATTTCGCGACTATAGGGTGCAGTCTTATGACTAAAATTTTCCCCCGAACACAGAAGTGCGCCTTATAGTCCGATGGGCTTCATCTGATGTACAAAGTTTGGAAATTTGCGAACCCGGAAGTGCGATCTGTGAGCTGAGCCGGGACCCGCGGGAGCTGCAGCCGTGCGGGAAGAGTCGGGAATCGCGGGAGCCGCGAGTGCCGGGCGGGGAGAAGCAAGGGGAAACTGGGCAGCCGTCGGGAGGCGCAGCGGGAAACCTCCGAAGGCGCCAAAAAAGCGCGGCGGGAATTCGCTGAAAAAGCGGTGTGGGAAAGCTCCGAAAAGCGGAGAAAAAACCCCGCAGAAAAGCGCTGAGAAGCAGTGAAAAAGCGCGTCCGGAAAACGGCGAAAAAGCAGGGGAAAAGTGCCACAGGAAAGTAACGAAAAAGAGTCATGGGAAAGCCCTGAGAAACGTGGAAAAAAAGGCGAAAAAGAGCCACAGAAAATGCTGAAAAGCGGCAAAAAAGTGCCATGGGAAAGCGCCGCGTGAAAGTGCCGAGAAGTGGTGAAAAAGTGCCATGGGAAAGTGAGGGAAAAGGGGCGGAAAAGCGCCGCAGGAAAGCGCTGAAAAGTGGTGAAAAACACCACAGGAAAGCAACGGAAAAGTGCCGAGGGAAAGCACTGAAAAGTGGAAAAAAAGTGCCGTGAGAAAGCGCCGAGTGGTGGAGAAAAGGCGCCCTGCAAAAGCTACGGAAAAATGGCGAAAAAGCACAGCGTGAAAGTGCCGAAAAGCGGCGGAAAAGCGCCGGGGGAAAGCGCCGAAAAAGTGCCGAGGGAAAGGGACGGAAAAGCGACAAAAAAGTGCTGCGGAAATTCGCAGACAAAGCGGTGCGGGAAAGCTCTGAAAAGCGGCGAAAAAGCGCAGAGGGAAAACGCTGAGAGCATCGAAAAACGCCGCAGGAAAGCGGCGAAAAAGCAGGAAAAAAAGTTCCGCGGGAAAGCACCAAAAAAGCACTGTGGGAAAGAGTTGAGAAGTGAGGAAAACGGCGAAAAAGTGCAGAGGGACAGCGCTGAGAAGCGGAGAAAAAGTGCCGCGGGAAAACGGTGAAAAAGCGCCGTGGAAAAGCGCCGTGGAAAAGCGGCGGGGAAAAACGGTATAAAAGTGCCGCAAGAAAGCGCCGGGAAAAAGCGCTGGGGAAAGCGGCGGAAAAGCGGCGAAAAAGCACCGAGGGAAAGTGCTGAGAAGCAGCAAAAAAGTGCTGTGTGAAAGCGCCGAAAAAGTGGCGGAAACACGGTGAAAAAGCGCCACGGAAAAACTAGGAAAAAAGCGGCGAAAAAGCGCCGAGAGGAAAGCACCAAAAAAGTGCCGCGGGAAAGGGCTGAGAAGCAGTGAAAAAGCCCTGCGGAAAAGTGCTGAGAAGCGAGGAAAAAGTGCCGTGGGAATTCGCCGACAAAGTGCCGTGGGAAAGCGATGGAAAAGCGGCAAAAAAGAACCGAGGGAATCCGCCGGGAAAGCGGTGTGGGAAAACTCCGAAAAGTGCCGAAAAGTGGAGAAAAAGCGCCGATAAAAAGCGCTGAGAAGCAGCGAAAAAGCGCGGGGGGGAAACAGCGAAAAAGCGGGGAAAAAGTGCCGCAGGAAAGCAACAAAAAAGTGCCGCGGGAAAGCGCTGAGAAACGAGGAAAAAGGGGCAGGAAAGCGCCGCAGGAAAGCGCGGAAGAGAGGGCGAAAAAGCGCTACAGGAAATGCTGAAAAGCGGCAAAAAAGTGCCGTGGGAAAGCGCCGCGTGAAAGTGCCGAGAAGCGGCGAAATAGTGCCATGGGAAAGTGAGGGAAAAGGGGCGGAAAAGCCCCGCGGAAAAGCGCTGAAAAGCGGTGAAAAACACCACGGGAAAGAGACGGAAAGTGACGGAAAACGGCGAAAAAGTACCGCGGAAATTCGCAGACAAAGCGGTGCGGGAAAGCTCTGAAAAGGGGCGGAAAAGCGCAGAGGGAAAGCGCTGAGAGCAGCAAAAAAACGCCGAAAGAAAGCGGCGAAAAAGCAGGAAAAAAATTTCCAGGGGAAAGCACTGAAAAAGTGCCTTGGGAAAGCGACAGAAAAGTAGCGAAAAAGCGCCACAGGAAAGCGCCGTGCTAAAGTGCCGCCGGATAGCGCCTAGAATCGGGGAAAAAACTGCCGAGGGAAAGCGCTGAAAAGTGGAGAAAGAGTGCTGCAGGAATTCGTCGAAATAGCGCCGCGGAAAAGCGCCAGGTAGCGGAGAAGAAGCGCTTAGGGAAAGCACCAAAAAGCAGAGAAAAAGCACCCAGGGAAAGCACCAAATTGCGGCAAAAAAAGCGCACAGGGAAAAGCGACGGGCAGCGAAGAAAAAGCGCCGAGGGAAACCGCTGAGAAGTGAGGAAAACGGCGAAAAAGTGCCCCGGGAAGTCGCCGAAAAAGTGCCGTGGGAAAGTTTCAAAAAGCGGCAAAAAAGAACCGAGGGAATTCGCCTGAAAAGCGGTGTGGGAAAGCTCCGAAAAGCGGAGAAAAAGCCCCGCAGAAAAGCGCTGAGAAGCAGCAAAAAAGCGCGGGGGGAAAACGGCGAAAATGCAAGGGAAAAGCGCCGCAAGAAAGCGCGGAAGAGGGAGTGAAAAAGCGCCGCAGGAAATGCTGAAATGCAGCAAAAAAGTGCCGCGGGAAAGCGCCTCGTGAAAGTGCCGAGAGGCGGCGAAAACGTGCCATGGGAAAGTGAGGGAAAAGGGGAGGAAAAGCCCCGCGGAAAAGCGCTGAAAAGCGGTGAAAAACACCACGGGAAAGCGACAGAAAGCGACGGAAAACGGTGAAAAAGTGCCGCGGAAATTCGCAGACAAAGCGGTGCGGGAAAGCTCTGAAAAGCAGCGAAAAAGCGCAGAGGGAAAACGCTGAGAGCATCGAAAAAGCAGGAAAAAAAGTTCCGCGGGAAAGCACCGAAAAAGCGTCGTGGGAAAGCGACAGAAAAGCAGTGAAAAAGCGCCGCGGGAAAGCGACAGTAAGCGACGGGAAAAAGCGAAAAAGTGCCGCAGAAATTCGCAAAAAAAGTGGTGCTGGAAATCTGTGAGAGGTGGTGAAAAGGCGCCCCGCAAAAACTACTAAAAAGTCGTGAAAAAGCACAGCATGAAAGTGTCGAAAAGCGGAGAAAAAGCGCCGAGGGAAAGCCCTGAGAAGTGAGGAAAACGGCGAAAAAGTGCTGCGGGAATTCCCCGAAAAAGTGCCTTGGGAAAGTTTCAAAAAGCGGCAAAAAAGAACCGAGGGAATTCGCCTGAAATGCGGTGTGGGAAAGCTCCAAAAAGTGGAGAAAAAGCCCCGCAGAAAAGTGCTGAGAAGCAGTGAAAAAGCGCAAGGGGAAAACGGCGAAAAAGCGGGGGAAAAACGCTGCAGGAAAGCGCGGAAGAGGGAGCGAAAAAGCGCCGCAGGAAATGCTGAAAAGCAGCAAAAAAGTGCCGCGGGAAAGCGCCCCGTGAAAGTGCCGAGAGACGGCGAAAATGTGCCATGGGAAAGTGAGGGAAAAGGGGAGGAAAAGCCCCGCGGAAAAGCGCTGAAAAGCGGTGAAAAACACTACGGGAAAGCGGCAGTAAGCGACGTAAAAAAGCAAAAAAGTGCCGCGGAAATTCGCAAAAAAAGCGATGCGGGAGAGCGGTGAGATGTAGCGAAAAGGCGCCCTGCAAAAGCTACGAAAAAGTAGCGAAAAAGCACGGCGTGAAAGTGCTGAAAAGCAGCAGAAAAGCGCCGAAAAAGTGCCGTGGGAAAGCGTCGGAAAAGTGGCAAAAAAGAACCGAGGGAATTCGCCGGAAAAGCACCGCAGGAAAGCTCCGAAAAGTGGAGTAAAAGCGCCGCAGAAAAGCGCTGAGAGGCAGCGAAAAAGCGCGGCGAGAAAACGGCGAAAAAGCGAGGAAAAAGTGCTGCTGGAAAGCAACGAAAAAGTGCCGCGAGAAAGCGCTCAGAAACAAGGAAAAAGGGGTGGAAAAGCGCCGCAGGCAAGCGTGGAAAAAGGGGCGGGAAAGCGCCGCAGGAAAGCCTGGAAAGAGGCCGAAATAGCGCCGCAGGAAATGCTGAAAAGCGGCAAAAAAGTGCCATGGGAAAGCGCCGCGTGAAAGTGCCGAGAAGCGGCGAAAAAGTGCCATGGGAAAGTGAGGGAAAAGGGGCGGAAAAGCGCCGCAGGAAAGCGCTGAAAAGTGGTGAAAAACACCACGGGAAAGCGATGGAAAGCAACGGAAAACGGCGAAAAAGTGCCGCGGAAATTCACAGACAAAGCGGAGCGGGAAAGCTCTGAAAAGCGGTGAAAAAGCGTCGTGGGAAAGCGCCGTGTTAAAGTGCCACTGGATAGTGCCGAGAAAAAGCGGCGAAAAAATTGCCGAGGGAAAGTGCTGGAAAGCGGGGAAAGAGTGCCGCAGGAATTCGTCGAAATAGCGCCGCGGAAAAGCGCCCGGTAGCGGAGAAGAAGCGCCCAGGGAAAGCACCGAAAAGCGGAGAAAAAGCGCCCAGGGAAACCACCAAATGGCGGCAAAAAAAGCGTCGCGGAAAAGCGACGGGCAGCAGAGGAAAAGCACCACGGGAAAGCGCTGAGAAGCGGAGAAAAAGCGCCAAGGGAAAGCGGAGAGGGAAAGCGGCGGAAAAGCGCCGAGGGAAAGCGCTGAGAAGCGAGGAAAACGGCGACAAAGTGCTGCAGGAATTCGCCGAAAAAGTGCCGTGGGAAAACGACGGAAAAGCGGCAAAAAAGTATTGAGGGAATTCGCTGGAAAAGCAGTGTGGGAAAGTGCCGAAAAGCGGAGAAAAAGCCCCGCAGAAAAGCGCTGAGAAGCAGCGAAAAAGAGCGGGGGGAAAACAGCGAAAAAGCGGGGAAAAAGTGCCGCAGGAAAGCAACGAAAAAATGCCACAGGAAAGTGCTGAGAAACGAGGAAAAAGGGGCAGAAAAGCGCCGCAGGAAAGCGCGGAAGAGGGGGTGGAAAAGCGCCGCAGGAAATGCTGAAAAGCGGCAAAAAAGTGCCGTGGGAAAGCGCCGGGTCAAAGTGCCGAGAAGCGGCGAAATAGTGCCATGGGAATATGAGGGGAAAGGGGTGGAAAAGCGCCGCAGGAAAGTGCTTAAAAGTGGTGAAAAACACCACGGGTAAGCAACGGAAAGCGACGGAAAACGGCGAAAAAGTGCCGCGGAAATTCGCAGACAAAGCGGTGCGGGAAAGCTCTGAAAAGCGGCGAAAAACCGCAGAGGGAAAGCGCTGAGAAGCAGTGAAAAAGCGCCGCGGGAATTCGCCGAAAAAGAGCCATGGGAAAGAGATTGAAAAGCAGCAAAAAAGTACCGAGGGAATTCGCCGAAAAAGCGGTGTGGGAAAGCTCCGAAAAGCGGAGAAAAAGCCCCGCAGAAAAGTGCTGAGAAGCAGTGAAAAAACGCGGCGGGAAAACGGCGAAAAAGCGAGGGAAAAGTGCCGCAGGAAAACAACGAAAAAGCGCCGTGGGAAAGCGCTGAGAAACGAGGAAAAAGGGGCGGAAAAGCGCCGCAGGCAATTGCTGAAAAGCAGCGTGAAAGTGCCGTGAAGCGGCGAAAAAGCGCCACGGGAAAGCGACAGTAAGCGACGGAAAAAAGCGGAAAAAGTGCCGCGGAAATTCGCAAAAAAAGTGGTGCGGGAAAGCGGTGAGAGGTGGCGAAAAGGCGCCACGCAAAAGCTACGAAAAAGCTACGAAAAAGCACGGTGTGAAAGTGCCGAAAAGTGCCGGGGGAAGCGTTGAAAAAGTGCCGAGGGAAAGCGCTGAGAAGATGCTAAAAAGCGCAGCGGGAATTCGCTGAAAAAGTGTCGTGGGAAAGGGACGGGAAAGCGCCGAAATAGTGCTGCGGGAAAGCGCTGAAAAGTGGCGCGAAAGCGCCCCGCAAAAGCTACGAAAAAGGGGAGAGAAAGTGCCACGGAAAAACTAGAAAAAAAACGGCGAAAAAGCGTCGAGGGGAGAGCACCGAAAAAGTGCCGCGGGAAAGCGCTGAGAAGCACTGAAAAAGCCCGGCGGAAAAGTGCTGAGAAGCGGTGCAAAACACCACGGGAAAGCGACGGAAAGCGACGGAAAATGCCGCGGAAATTCGCAGACAAAGCGGTGCGGGAAAGCTCTGAAAAGCAGTGAAAAAGCGCAGAGGGAAATCGCTGAGAGCATCGAAAAAGCGCCACGGGAAAGCGGCGAAAAAGCAGGAAAAAAAGTTCTGCGGGAAAGCACCGAAAAAGCACCGTGGGAAAGCGACAGAAAAGCAGCGAAAAAGCGCCGCGGGAAAGCGCGGAGAAACAGAGAAAAAGTGCCGCGGAAAAACGGTGGAAAAAGCGGAGCGGAAAAGCGGCGCGGAAAAGCGGCGCGGAAAAACAGCGCGGAAAAACGGTATAAAAGTGCCGCAAGAAGGTGCCGGGAAAATGCGCTGTGGAAAGCAGCGAAAAAGCGGCGAAAAAGCACCGAGGGAAAGTGCTGAGAAGCAGCGAAAAAGTGCTGTGTGAAAGCGGCGAAAAAGCACCGAGGGAAAGTGCTGAGAACCAGCGAAAAAGTGCTGTGTGAAAGCGCCGAAAAAGTGGCGAAAACGCGGTGAAAAGGCGCCATGGAAAAACTAGGAAAAAAGCGGCGAAAAAGCGCCGAGGGGAAAGCACTAAAAAAGTGCCGCGGGAAAGGGCTGAGAAGCAGTGAAAAAGCCCTGCGGAAAAGTGCTGAGAAGCGGCGAAAAAGTGCCGCGGGAATTCGCCAAAAAGTGCCATGGGAAAGCGATGGAAAAGCGGCAAAAAAGAACCGAGGGAATTCGCCGGGAAAGCACCGCGGGAAAGTGCCGAAAAGCGGAGAAAAAGCGCTGCAGAAAAGCGCTGAGAAGCAGCGAAAAAGCGTGGCGGGAAAACGGCGAAAAAGCGGGGGAAAAGTGCTGCTGGAAAGCAACGAAAAAGTGCCGCGAGAAAGCGCTGAGAAACGAGGAAAAAGGGGCGGAAAAGCGCCGCAGGAAAGCACTGAAAAGGGGTGAAAAACACCACGGGAAAGCGACGGAAAGTGAGGGAAAACGGTGAAAAAGTGACGCGGACATTCGCAGACAAAGCGGTGCGGGAAAGCTCTGAAAAGAGGCGAAAAAGCGCCGCAGGAAAACGGCGAAAAAGCGACGTAAAAGTGCCGTGGGAAAGCGCCGCGGGGAAGTGCCGTGAAGCGGCGAAAATGCACCACGGGAAAGCGACAGTAAGCGACGGAAAAAAGTGGAAAAGTGCCGCGGAAATTCGCAAAAAAAGTGGTGCGGGAAAGCGTTGAGAGGTGGCGAAAAGTCGCCCTGCAAAAGCTATGAAAAAGCGGCGAAAAAACACGGCGTGAAAGTGCCGAAAAGCGGCGAAAAAGCGCAGAGGGAAAGCGCAGAAAAAGTGCCGAGGGAAAGCGCTGAGAAGCCGCTAAAAAGCGCAGCTGGAATTCGCCGAAAAAGCGTTGTGGGAAAGGAACGGAAAAGAGGCGAAAAAAGCCCCCAGGAAAAGCGTAGAGTAGTGGCGAAAAAGCGCCGCAGGAAAGCTTCGAAAAAGCGTCGAGGGAATTTGCCGAAAAAGTGCCGTGGGAAAGCGCTGACGAACGGTGCAAAAGCGCCCTGCAAAAGCTACGAAAAAGAGGAGAAAAAGCACTGCAGGAAAGCGGCGAAAAGTGATGGATAATGGCGAAAAAGCGCCGCAGGAAAGCTCTGAAAAGCGGCGAAAAAGTGCCTGGGATTTTGGGGCTAATTACGAACTGGCCAGAAGGTGAAAACTTTGTTTTCGCCAATGACAAGGAGCAAGAACAAGTAAGCCGGGCTGACGAAGCCCCACCATATAACCAACTGCCAGCAGATGAAATGTGCTACGCTCTTTTCACCGATGGTTCCTGCCGCATTGTAGGGATGAACCAGAAGTGGAAAGCAGCTGTATGGAGCCCCACACAACAGGTTGCACAAGCTACCAAAGGAGAAGGTGGATCAAGTCAACTTGCTGAACTTAAAGCTGTTCAGCTGGCCTTGGACATTGCTGAGAGAGAGAAGTGACCAAAGCTCTACCTTTACACTGACTCATGGATGGTACCCACTGCTCTGTGGGGTTGGCTGGAAAGGTGGAAAAAGGCAAACTGGCAACGTAGGGGAAAACCAATCTGGGTTGCTGATGAGTAGAAAGACATTGCCACCCGAGTAGAGAAGCTACCTCTGAAAGTCCATCATGTGGATGCCCATGTCCCAAAGAGTCGGGCTAATGAGGATCACCGACACAACAAGCAGGTAGATCAGGCCTCAAAGATAGAAGTGTCACGGATAGACTTAGATTGGCAACACAAGGGAGAATTGTTCCTGGCTCGATGGGCCCATGATGTCTCAGGTCATCAGGGCAGAGATGCCACGTATAAGTGTGCACAAGACCGAGGGGTGAATCTGACCATGGACAGTATTTCTCAGGTTATCCATGACTGTGATACATGTGCTGCCATCAAGCAAGCCAAGCGGGTGAAGCCCCTCTGGTATGGGGGGCGATGGTCCAAGTATAAGTACGGGGAGACCTGGCAGATTGACTACATCACACTGCTTCAAACCTGCCAAGGCAAACGCTACGTACTGACCATGGTGGAAGCCACCGCTGGATGGTTGGAGACCTACCCCGTGCCTCACGCCACTGCTCAGAACACCATCCTGGGCCTTGAAAAACAGGTCCTTTGAAGGCATGGTACATGTGAGAGAATTGAGTCAGACAATGGCACTCATTTCAAGAACAGCCTCATAAACAGCTGGGCTAGGGAACATGGCACTGAGTGGGTGTACCATATCCCCTACCATGCACCAGCAGCTGGGAAAGTCGAACGGTGCAATGGCCTGCTTAAAACCACTTTGAAGGCACTTGGTGGGGGGACTTTAAAAACTGGAAAATTAATCTACCAAAGGCCACATGGTTAGTGAATACCCGAGGTTCCACTAACCGAGCAGGCCCTGCCCAATCTGAGCTCTTGGGAACACCAGATGGAGATAAGGTTCCAGTGGTACACATGAGAGGTATGCTAGGAAAAACTGTTTAGGTGAACTCTGCCTCCAGCAAAGACAGTCCTGTCTGTGGCGTGGTTTTTGCTCAAGGACCAGGTTGCACCTGGTGGGTTATGGAAAAGGATGGAGAGACCCGATGCATACCCCAAGGAGACCTTGTTCCAGGGTGAACTATCTATGATACTGTGTCTGTAACTGCATGTATGTATATAATTTAAAGGTTCCAACTTGATGTAGTATGTTAGTATGGAAAAAATTTTGGAGTGGATAATGTTGGGGGTTGAGGGAGTTTTTACTCATTCCCTTTGTGGAGAAAAATTTTTCCATTAGCATGTTAATGGAACCTGGCCAGGCAACTCCCTTGTTTCTAATTACTCAAGACAAAAGAGAGGAGTGGGGATGAATAGCTGTAAGTGGCTTTGTCCTTGCAAGGGGCCACTCGCCCTTGCCGCTGGAACACGGAGGAGAGAGGTTCCTTTTCTCTGCGGTTGGACCTGCCCTGCACTCCCACACTGTTACAGCTTCCTGCTTCTGAGAACAGCGTTGAGAACTGGGACGCAAATGGTGAGCGGAGGTTTTTTTCCTTCACCCTTCTCCCACCTGTGACCCCCCTGCCGTTTCCGCCTGCCTGCTCCTGCAGTTGCTGCAACTGAGAAAAGAGAGAAAGCCACTCCGCCCCACTCCACTGGGACCGTGCAGAGGAGAAAGAGTGTCTGACTGGACAAAAGACTGAGACTGAGTTTTGTTCTGCGAACATCTTAATTTCCAAATTATAGTAAACTGGGAGAGAGGGAATTTTCACTCTCCATTTTGGGAAAAAGCTCTCGCCTTTTTCTTTTCTGGCAATACTGTCCCCTAAACACGGGCAGGAATTTTCCCCATTATTATGCTAAGAAAGCTTGTTGGGCTGCACTCTAACTCATGATCTCTAGGGACAAAGAGTTGGGCGGAGTCGGCGGGGTTGGAGGGAGACGTCCAGGGAGCTGCTCGCTTCCACCTTGTGCCATCCCAACTCCAGGAGCCAGGTCCTCTGCTGAAGACACTGCACTGCTGCCTTCCCACTCAGCCTGTCACCTCTGAGCACCCAACCAAGCGCCACGACCCACACGGTGAGTGGGGGGATTCCTTCCCTATCCTTCTCCCACCTGGGCCTCTGCTGCCATCATCCCAGCTCTCCACAGCTGCGCAGGACCTGCCCTGTCCCTACCACTACCGGTACTGAGCTCAGGAAGACGGCATCTACAGCCGAAAAGACCTGAAACTGAGTTACTGTTCTGTTTTGTCGCTAATTTTTATAGCTGATGTTTTTGTCTTGTAGATATATTGGTAAAGAACTGTTATTCCTAACCCCATATCTTTGCCTGAGAGGCCCTTAATTTCCAAATTATAATAAATTGAAGGGAGGGAATCTTCACTCTCCATCTTAGGGAGGGATTCCTGCCTTTCTTAGCAAATGCCTGTCTTTAAAACCAGGACAGGGGGACAATTTCTTCTTAAACTAGTGAAAAGGAAGAGGGAGTATTTTAAGCATGTTAGCTGTTAGTGTCCTTATAACGAGGGCATGTGTTCAGATTGTTTGGAGTATTGTACAAAGCAAAAAGACAGATGTTTCAAAACCTAAAAAAAAACAGTAACCACAAAATTGCTATTAAATGTGATAGTCCTAGTTAGTTCTCAACTCAGCATGCTTTACTTATGCTGAGGAAAAACAGTCTGATTCAGCAGGCAGACCAGTTCACCAAACCAAACTCATTAAAAGAAGGACATCAGTTGTACTAAAACAAAAATTTTCTCAGACACTTAGTACTAACTGAATTCTAGATACTCCTAGTTTTCCTACCTGAATGAATCTGGAGCCCAACTAATAAGAGAAGCTTTTCTGGGCCCACTATTAGTGGGTTCAGCATACAATGCGAGTAAACCCTAAAGCAGATAAACCATCAAAGATATGATATGGGACAAAATCAATTTTACCGAAGTGGTCTATTCTATGCAGTTTATATCACAGAGAAGACCCATCCAAAATACTTTCTCAGGATATGTTTTGACACTTAAAAATGACCATCTCAAAAATCTAGCCTTGGCAGAGTTTGCGGTTTTTTTATTAAATATATTATTTTTGCCAAGGCAAACTACAGTAATTTCACTATTATAATCCGTACCGATTATAAGCCGCACTTCCGGATGTCAGCAACTTTTCGTTCTTTGTCCATATATAAGCCGCACCTGATTAGAAGCCACATGTTACAATACAGAGTGTGATAAAAGGTATCTATTCTATCACCATCTGTTGAGGGTGGGGGCAGTGATCCTTATCTCCACGGCAAATATTTTGCTAATGGGCCATCCATTGAAATCAGGTGGGGCATTGTTCTTTATCTTTTCGTAACCCATCCTTCATGCAGCGAGTCATTTTCTGCTAATGGCCCATTGAGTCCCACTGTGTGACTGATAAAATTACTGCATCCCATTGGAAGTTGCTCCAGCC
>PYHW01009219.1:38859-54513 GCA_013186435.1 Turdus rufiventris | reverse complement strand
AAATATCAGTCCATGCCCCGTCTCACAAGCTGTTTAATGAGGAATTCCACCTCATTCCTCATGAGAAGAGGAGTCAGAGACCACTCAAGGCTCTCACAGTGTTCACGGATGCATCTGGGGCCTCTCACAAGTCAGTGATGACTTAGAGAAATCCTCAGACTCAGCACTGAGAAGTAAATGTTGAATTTGTGGAGGGGTCGCCCCAGGTAGCCAAATTGACCACAGTGGTGAGAGCTTTTGAGAAGTTCTATGCAGCAGGGGAAATGCCCAGGGGAGAGCAGGTAGTGCTCAAAGATGTCGAGAATGAGCAGCTTTTCAGGTTGCTTTCAAAACTAATTTATTTGATTTCCCATAGAGAACATCCATTTTATGTGATGCATGTGAGGTCACACACCGATTTGCCAGGTGAGATCGAAGAAGGGAATCGACAGGCAGACTCCCTTGAAACCCCAGCTGAACAAGCACGCCTCCCTGACATCTTCCAACAGGCAAAGCTGAGCCACCAGCAATACCATCAGAATGTGCCAGGTCTGATCCATCAGTTCCAGCTAACAACGAGTCAGGCTCGGGCCATTGTGGCCACCTGTCCCAGCTGCCAGCTCCAGGCCATGCGATCGTTAGGTATAAGGGCCTTGGCAGCTGCGAAGTATGGCAGACAGACATAACACACATTCCCAGTTTCGGTCACCTCAAATATGTTCATGTAAGAATTGACACATATTCAGGTGCAGTTTATGCCTCTGCCCATTCAGGAAAAAAGGCTGTGCATGCCAAACAACGCCTAGTGCAAGCCTTTTCAGTATTGGAGATCCCTAAGGAAATCCAAACATATAAGGGCCCAGCGTATGCGTCCAAGGAGTTCCTGGAATTTGTCCAACAGTGGGGAGTGGAACATAAAACTGGCATCCCCCACAGGCCAAACTGTGTTTGAGCGTGCCCACCAGGCGCTCAAGCAGGTCCTGGCTAGACAGAGCAGTTCAACTGTATGGATGTCTCCACAGCAGAAGCTCTGTAAAGCCTTGTTCACTATCAATTTTCTGAACTGTTCATTTGAAAAGGAGTTCTCCAGTGGTACATCATTTTAACAGTGGTAAACAGTTGAAGTTGTCTCAGCATACAACAGTTTGGATTAGAGACCCAAAAACCTGGGAAACCAAAGGTCCCTATGAGCTTCTTACCTGGGGACGTGGTTATGAGTGCATATCCACTCCCTCAGGCCCTTGGTAGATTCCCCAGAAGTGGGTGAAGCCTTTTGTCCCCAAACATCCAGCTCCAGCTAAAAGGGATGAGAAGCAAGTAGCAGTTGCTTCAAAAAGAAGATGCCGCCGGAAAGAAGAAAGAAAATCTTCATAGAGGACTACGTTCCAGCAGATACAGAGACTTTTAACATGTTTTAAGAATGTTTGTTTTTCCTTTTAGAGAAAACCTACCTCCCACTCAACCCCGTGATGAACCCCATCCAAGTTGTCTTCTTGTTAACACTGAACAGTCTGCCAGCTGCATGGATTGTCCCTCAGCCACATCAAAACGTCTGGGTGACCCTGGCACAGACACTCCAACAGGAAAACATATGCCTGTCAACTGCAGCAGCAGAAAATCCTATGTCCACCTGTCTGGTAGGAGTTCCCTTGAAGGCTGGAGAATATTCAGCCAGCTTTGCCACACAGATGCCCAATGAACTTCCTGAGTCACACACCATCCAATCATACAAACCTCGTCAGCAGCAAGCTGTATTGAGTAAGAATCCCATAGAGGAACTGCTGCCATGTTTGCCCAAAGCAGCTCAGGAACCCCAGAAATTAGAGTTTTTGGGTTCCTACCCAGCACAATACTGCATTCATTTTATGGTCCTTCCAAAACCTTCTGACATCAAAAAGTTCCACAACATCTGGCAATACCAGCAGAAATTCATGGCCGAAAGATGGTGTAATATTCTATGTCATATTGCAGCAGACAACCCATCTCAATCAAGTCCCAAGAGCCTCCCTAAGGGATTGTTCTTTATTTGTAGAAATCGAACATGAGCAGAAATTCCCTCTCAGCTACTAAGAGAGCCATGCACCTTCGGGCAGCTGTCCCTGTTAGCACCCAACAAAACCTTAATTAGTGATTAAACTCACAAAAACAAATCAGCTAAAAAAATCCCAAAAAAAAGTGCAAACAATTTGGACACAAACTGTGATTCTGAAATTTTTCATTGGGCCAAGTCAAAAAGAATTGCTGTATCCCTGTTCCTTCCATGGGTTGCAGCAGACAAAGCTCTGGGTCAATTAGGCCACCTAGAGTGTTGGGTAGTCAAACAGACAAATTTAACATCCACCACCATCAGCTCCCTCCTTGAAGACGAGGAAATTACCAGGCAGGCCACACTCCAAAATCGTGCTGCCATAGATTTCCTCCTGTTGCTGCATGGACATGAGTGCCAGGAATTTGAAGGACTTTGCTGCATGAACCTGACCTCGAAAGCTCCTAACATCCACACTGCCCTCCGAAAAATGAACAGCTTAATCAGACAAGTAAAGCGAGAATCTGAAGATTGGTTCAACGAACTGTTCAACGGCTGGAGACTCACAGGGTGGTGGACTTCTATAGTGAAAATAATTTTGTTATTTTTTGTTATTATTTTCCTTGTAATAATGGCGTTCGGGATCCTACATCACTTAGTTTTCAAAGCCATTAATTATCTCATTCCTTCTACCTCAGTAGTTAATCACATAGAGATGAAAAACCTAAAACAATCTAAGTCTCCCACTAACTGCAAGTTGTGGGCAAGATTATAATTTGAATCAAGAGGAACCTAATATCTTTCCTTCAACTTTATTAAACAAAAAAACACTGAGATGTTGCAATTCACTATCCTAGATGTATTGAAAATGGTAGATTCCTTGACCCCTGTAAATGTCCCTTGGTCTGACCCTCTCCCCTCTCGCCATGCTTAACTGGCAGGGATCCAATTTCCCCCCACCCCCTCCTTGACAATAGAAAAGACCTCTGTCCTCTGACCTTGCTCTCTTTTGCCCTCCTGGAAACCATGAAGAAATAAACCTCGGAATTCCCCCAGGTGAGAAAAGAGCCTCTTTTGTTATCTTTTACTCTGTTCATGCTGGGTCAGAGACTTCTTCCTGGGAACTGAGCTAGTCTGGGACCTAGGGGGTGGTCTCTGCAGCCAGCAGATAGGGTGTGTGAGTTTTGGTTAGTTCATCACCTGAGGTTTCCTTCTGCTGCTCACTGCAGGGAGTCCTTCCCCTGATACACCATGAGGTCCCTTCCTATGGGAGAGTTCTCCATTAACTTCTCTGATGTGGGCCAAATCTCACGAGTAGCAGTCCTCCCAAAACTGCAACACCATGGGTCACTCTTCCATCGGATGCAGTCCTCCAAGGACAGGCTGTTCCAGCTTGGAAGCAGGGGCTCCCTCTCTCCACCGGGTGTCCCACTGGATCACAGCCTCCTCCAGGCATTCATCTGCTCTGGTGCTGGCACCTCCCCCACAGGCTGTGGGTGGATCTTTGCATCCCCCATGGGCTGCAGGGGGACAGCCTGCTTCACCATAGTCATCACCATGGCCTGCAGAGGAATCTCAGCTCTGGTGCCCGGAGCACCTCTTCCCCCATCTTCTTCACTTACCTTGGTGTCCCCATGTTGTTTCTCTCACATGTTCTTTCCTCCTCCTCTTCCCTAGATGAAATTAGCAGTGAACTCCCTCCTTTGTTTGGAATTTCTTCTTAAATATATTATCACAAAGGCTTTACCATCATCTCTAATTGGCCCAGCTTTGGCCAGTGGCATGTCCATCTTCAGAGCCATCGGGGATTGGCTCTGCTGGACATAGGGGAAGTTTCTAGCAGCTTCTCACAGAAGCCACCTCTGTGGTCCCCCCTCTACCAAAAACCAGACTGTGCAAAACGAACACACAGTAATAGTGTGGCCGATGCCTAAAGATTTTTAGCTTTTCATACACTTTTTATATATTTGTATTTACTGAGAATCAAACTTCAGATGTAATCATGCCCTTACAAGGAGTTGTCCATGGTTTGTCTTGTGTGGTTCTGCAAAACAGAATGGCTCTCAATTTTCTTCTAGCCTCACAAGGGGGTGTGTGTATAGCCATTAATGCTAGTTGTTCTTTTATAGATCAGAGTAAAAGAATTAATAAAGCTTTGGTGGAAATTTGGAAACAAACTCATATTTTACATCAGGTAACTCTAAAAGATGATTAATTGGACTTTGAAAGTATCTTTCATACAATTACTTCATGGTTACCAAAGTGGACTCGGATAAAGCAACTGTTCATACTCGTTATAATTGTAGTCAGTATCTGCATAATGGCCTCTGTAGGATTCAGTGCTGTAGTTTCTGGTCATCTTTAAATATAAGGGGTAAAGACTAGACAAGATAAAATTTTTATCAAGTCTCTAAAGGGGGGAATGATACCTAAAGATTTTTAGCTTTTTATATATATATTTATATATTTGTGTCTGTAGATTTCTAATATATAGCTGTATAGTTTCTAGAATTTTCTTACATTTTAAAATAGATTACCTGTAGCAATGTATTTGAATAGTTTAGGCCATGGTTTATACCAGGTGCAGCAGCCTAGCCATTTTTAGCTGTTTTTCTGCTGTTTTATCAAACACTCTGGAATCCGTCAAGGCTACTGAAACATAAATTGTGTTAAATTGGGAGAGAAGAAGCTGAAAAACAGAATACTGAGATTAGAAGAACAAAGATGAAGGTGGGTGGTGAAGCACTGGACTGTAACCAATCATATTTCCTTCAAGGTGCATGCAAAGCACATGAACAAGATAGAGGCAACAATCAAAAAATGCATGATCATGTGGACAGTAGTTTTAGAATGTATAAGTAGGATATGAGGTACACAATAAAGTGGCTTCTGCATAGTCACATTGATTTGTCGTTCAGAAGTCCTTTGTTCCTGCAATTACCCTTCCTCATGCATTATGCCACCTTCTTGAAATTTTGTTTAGTCTTATTTTCAAGAAAAGAATTTCTAACACAAACACCCTGTTTTGCACCAGCAAAAAACCCACTTTTGATGACAGGAAATGGCCTCAGGTTGTGCCAGGGGAGGTTTAGATTGGATATTAGGAGAAATTTCTTCACTGAAAGGGTGGTCAAGCATTGGGAAAGGCTGCCCAGGGAAGTGGTTGAGTCATCATCCCTGGAGAGATTTAAAAGACATGTAGATGTTGTGCTTAGGGACATAGTTAATGGTGGATTTGGTATTGTTAGGTTTATGGTTGGACTTGATGATCTTAAGGGTCTTTTCCAAACTAAATGATTCTATGATAATTCCCTCTCAAATGAATGACAAATGAATATAATACGTCAGGATGATGCCAGCTGCATAAATTTGTGTATAATCATATCACTTACCTAGAGTGCTAAATCATAGAATATATATCTACAGTAATTTCACGACTATAAGGCGCACCCTTTTGACTAAAATTTTGGCCCAAACCCAGAAGTGCGCGTTATAGTCTGGTGCGCCTTATATAATGGAAAAAATCGTAAATTTGCCAACCCGGAAGTGTGAGCAGCGAGCCGCAGGGGGAGCCGGCAGGGCCACGGCTGCCAGGTGGAGGTGGGCCTGGGGCCCCGTGGCTGCCGGGTATAGGCCCCATGGAGGCGGGGCGGAGCTGCGGCAGGCATGTCCTGGGGAGGCGGCATGGAGCGGCGGCGGGCATAGCCCTGCCCCAGAGGGGCGGCGCGGGGTGGCAGCAGGCATAGCCCGGCCCCGGGGAGGCAATACTGAGTGACGGCAGGCATGCCCCGGCCCCGTGGAGGCAGGGTGGAGCAGCGGCAGGCATGCCCCAGCCCTGCCGGGTACAGTCGGGCCCAAGGCCCCATGGCTGCAAGGTACAGGCGGGCCTGGGGGCCCATGGCTGCCGGGTTGAGGCGGGGCCTCGGCCAGCAACTGCGCGGGGGGAGCTGCGGGCGGATCTTTGCGGCAAAAAAAAAGTGCGCCTTATAGTCCAGTGCACCTTATATAATGTACAAAGTTGCGAAATTTGCCGACTCCCGGAGGTGTGCCTTATAGTCCTATGGTCGTGAAATTACTGTATATCCTTAGTTTCAGGTATTTTGTGTTTCAAATCTGTTTATGAGTAAGCATTGTACACAGACTGCTCTGATTGTTAAACAAGCTTTTTTATGTTTCTTAAAAATATCTACAGTATTTTTATTCTAAATGTCGTAATTGTTTAGTCAGAGCTGAATCATAACTTCTTGCTTCTTACACTTGCAGATCCATTTATATTTTGAAGTAACATGAAAAACTTCCTACTTATAGTTTGAGAAAAATGTATTATGGCAATAAACTTCCCCCGTTGTGCATTTGGCATTGGTTAAATTGCCAGTGCACCCACTAGAACGTTTACTAATTTCTTGCTGTGTGATAGGATTATGAGATGAGCAAAGCAGGCTCAAATTTTAAAGGGCATAAAGAAGACTTTATTGACAGAAATTAAAAGAAAAAAAAAAAGGAGAATCAGAATAAAACTTTCAGAACACTTCTCCTCCCCCCTTATCCTCTTTTCTTTCACACCGACAATGTACAGAAACAAATTAGTTGGTTTCCCATCTCTAAAATAGTTTTTTTCCAATTTACTTTGGGAAAGGAGACTCTCTCTTCAGTCTATGGAGACTTCTCCACAAGACATTTCTCTTGTGTCTTCAATTTCCATGAACTGGCAGCGTCCCGAGAAATCTGCAATTGTGAAATCCCTACTCATTTTCTTCAGCCTTCCCACAGCTGAATTTATGGGCCATGTCAACTTATGAGACACACTAGTTTAAGGATTAGCAGTTCAAGCAAAGGCTCTCGTCATCCTTTGAAAACAGAGGTCTTTTCTCTTCCTCCCTGGGGGCAACGGGGATTTTCAGCTCTCTCCTCTCTGTTCACTCTTCTCATGGGATCACAGCTACTTCATCATCTGCTTACTTTATCACAAATGCCTCTGCTCATGTCTACAGTTAGAACATTTCATCGACCCCATAAGCATTTAATGAATTATAAGGAAGCAGGAGTATCTGATTTATCAGTCATCATCTTCTCCACAGTTTAAAAGAGAAATTTCAGTCCACAACTCTCCACATCCCCTCATCTGGGACCTCACTCCTCCTTATCTGACTTCAGTGTCTCTATGCTGTTTTCTGTGCGTTTCTTCGTCTCTGTCCTTTTCTTTCACTCAAGAGACAGATAAAAGTGTCTACAAGTCTCATCTGGCCAATGAAAGAGTTAATATCTTGCCTGGGCCTGCAGATGGTCGTGTGATCTCATCTGGGCCAGGGCTGGGAGCTATTTATGATAGAGTCTTTCAGCAGCTGTCCTGGAGCTGGGCTTGGATAGTGAGGGCCCAGCCAGAAACATTGGTAGTTGCTCTGGTTGCATTCCATTCCAGGGGGGCCCAGCCCTCCCAGGGCTGCTCCTGGGGGTGTTAGCAACTGCAGCATTGAAGCCTAGACGTGAGCCCCCTGGCCATTCCCGGGGGGAAGAAACCTGGCCCGGCCTGTGCTGCAGCAGAGGCAGGGCCTCTCTCGGCTTCCCCCACACTCCAGGCCCACAGGACGCACAGGCCTGGGCCAGGCCTCCTGTTTGACTGGCCTTATTGCCTCTTACTCAGGCAGAAGAAAAAAGAGGGTTTTCCGGGCTTTGTTCATTTTAAAATGTGTATTCACAGAGGCATGTTCAACTTTCTCAGTGGTTTAACAGGTTGTCAATTCTCAAAACCTGTCACTGATTGTTTTTTGTCAGACATGAGGAAGCTGTCAGAAAAAGTAATTTCCATTAGTGTCTTTTTCCTTCCTCATGAAATGTCATATGTGCAAAACCAGCACACTCCCACTTTCCATAACAAAATTTACGCAGAATGCTAACAGCAGATTTTTATTCAACACTATATGACTTCTACTATATTTTTTATCATTTCTTATATTTCAAAATAGTAGATATACTGTTGCAAAAAGATTTTTTTTCAGTAGCGCTGAATATAAAGGTGTGATTGTTCCTGTCTGCTTAAAAGGACATCGCTGAGATTTGATAAAATTCACTGAAATATTTTGGAATGAGGTAGAGAAGTTCTGGAAATAAAACAATAGACACTTTTTCACTGTCCTGCTGAAAATAACATTTCTTACAAAACATTTAGCAGTAATAAACTAGTAAACACTGTTTCCAGACATTCAAAACCAGCAATATTGCAGTTTTCTGACTGATAGCACTCCTCCCCAGGTTCATACAAGAAAAATACTTAACACTTCAGTGAGAATACCTCTGACAATTTGTGATTAACTGTCAGTTAACTGTAGGTTAGAGAGAAATCTTTTATCCAGAAGTAGAAGCATGTTCTTGCAGTCAAATGATATTTATGTACTTCTATGCCCTTTTAAATAATACCACTGTGGAAAGATGTCAGTCAAACTGCCCTCCAAGTGGTGAGGAAATCTCCTCTTTTCATGTGACAGAAAATTTGGCGTCACAGACAGGATTGTTATCGGTAATCTGCTGCAAAAATATAAATGCGCCCCTTCCCAGGTGTCCTGGTTTAGGACAAATTTGGGAGGAAACTTCCAAAAGGGGTCCCTCTAGAAAGCAGATTCAAGTGGTCCCTCCCCCAACTGGTTCAGGAAAAGATTTCCTTGGAGAAAAGTGGAAAAAACTTGTTTATGTAACAAGCAAAGTATTCACAAGCATAAAAAATGAATAATATTAAACAATAAAACCTCTCGCTTTTCTGAAGAGATGGCAAATTCAGAAAGTCCTTTTCATGGGGTGTAGCTTGGCTAGCTCAGTCTCTTATCAGTCCCTCCTGTGATGGAAAATGTTGTGCCATAGGCCCTGGTGGGCCACAGGCATGATCTCCGGGTGTTTTTCTGGGTTTTCAGTCCAGAGCAGATTTGTACAGTTCCAAGAAAAAGAAAAACCACAGTTCAGGGAACTTCTCTGCCTCAGCTAGCTAAAAAACTAACTAAAAAGCAAAGGAGAGCTCTTTCCCACTGTCCATGCTGGAGACAACAGAGTCCTGGAGCAGGAATGCGAAGGAGTGAGTGCAGTTTCTGAAAACAAACTGCATGCTTTTATTTTCCCCATCACTCTTGGAACCAGTCGTAAAGGTGCAGAACTTAATATCCAGCATAAACAGAACAGATGATTGGGGATCCAACCATCATATAGTCACCCTAAGACACCAGATATGGAAGGAGTGGACTCAAAGGTTTTGGAAAGATAAAATGGTGGAATGCATTGAGCAATGTCAGGCTGAGCAACAGTCTTAAAAGGGTAAAGGTAGCATTTGTGAAGTTTTAGGGGCCTGTTTATCCTGTGTACAGGAAGAAACAATGGATTCTTTTGCTTCCAAACAAATTTTTGATGCAGAGTATACTGCTTTGAAATCAGAATTCGAGGTGTTGACGTCACGATTAACCTTAGACAAGGTGCAATGGTTTGAAAGCAAAACCAGTGAGAGACTCCAAGTAAGAAATACAATTTAATGGGAAAAAAAGAGAAAAATAAAATACATGCAATAGTACAAAAGAAAAGCCACTGACAGAGTCAGCATACAACCTGACACCCCACTAGTTAGAGTGGTGGTAGCAATCCAGATGAAGTGGCCTTGTTGAAGTAGTGATCCTGTAGAAAGGTCTGGTAGCTCTTGTCCTCTGGAAACCAGTGGGTAAGGGCTGTCTTGGTATTCCAAATTTCAGTTTTTACATGGGTAGAAAATTTTTGGCTGCTCCCCCTGGGTGGAGCATCTCACAATGGGATGATGTAATTTTATCAGTCATGCAGTGGGACTCAATGGCCCATTAACAGAAGATATCTCCCTGGGGTCGTGGAAAAGATAAAAAACACTGCCCCACCTGATTTTAACAGATGGCCTATTAGCAGAAGATACTTCCCACAGAGATAAGAATTACTACCCCACCTGGTTTCAGCAGATGGTGATAGAATACATACTTTGTGGCACATCTTTACATTGTAACCTAGGACATAAGGAAACAGGAAAAAAAATGGGAATATGAGTTGATAAACTTAGAATTGAAAATTATCATCTTAAAATTGAGGTTGACCACATTAAACTCTGCTTGCTGCAGCAGAGTGCAGAGAGAGCCTATTGCTGAAGAAACTGCTGCTTGTTTTGGATATGCGGCTCTGCAAATTGGTACATAATACAGACCCTGAGACTTGGGACAGAGATATTTGCTATGATTGTGATGATGATAAAACCACAGAGAACCCTAATTCCAAATCTGATAAGGGTAACAATGAGATCTGCAGTCCTGTGCACATTACTTACTGGTTTCCAACAGAGCTGGCAAAATTGCAGGACAAATATTCAAAAAACCGGAAAACACTGAAGTTGAAATGAAGCTTATAGAAACTGATTCCCCTGACATTAATGGAAACATAGTGAGTGATCCTTGTGGTAATGTACTAGGGGAAAAGGATTCTCTGCCTCCCTTAAATTCCTTTTTTGCATGAAACTGGATTCACTAAAAAACCTCAGGGTGGACTGGGGAACTATACTTGAAAAACAACTCAATTCAATCCAATTCAAGTACCTGATTTGCAAAAGTATTGCAGCCATAAACTAGGTGAGATTAAAATCCAACAAGTGGAATCCTATAAATGCATACATAATAATGGCCCTTACATTTGGATCCCAGTTGGTTCTCATTGACAATTAATAAAATTTCTAATAGCTATGAGAGTACAACCTGGAATATTAATGCAGCAGGATTATGAAAAACTGGGTGTACAACCTGGATGGCAAAGAGGTAAGAGCACTGGAGGAAACGGACCAAGTGATATCTGCCAAGCTGCTAAGGTTAATTTACAGGTCTCCAGCAAGGAGTGGAGGTTGGCTACTTGCTTTGCAATTAGAGATCTTAATGAAAACTGTTGGATCCTTGAAACCTGGGGTCTTTGACCTTTCTCTGCTTTCTGGCACTGACCCACTGGAGAGCACTGCTTTTGACCTGAAGCCTTGGAGAAGGCTTCCAAATTTGAGTGATGAAGTAGAATCATGGGTGTGTAGCTAAATAGAATTGGGTGCTTTCACATGGTAAAGGGTTTTAAATTTGAGGGTTTTATAATATAGTAATAGGTATGGGACAAAAATGGAGGATTTTGGGTGGTGTCTTTTTCCGTGTTCATCTTCCTTCTTCATGGTTTCAGGCAGTAGTTTCTGGTTGGTCAGTTAATGTCACACTGAGGGCCATGGGAAGTTAGTTATTGGGTTAAAAGGATAAATAATATAGGTGCTATTTCTCTATTGTACTGTTTAGCTTTAAGAGACCTTGTAGCAGCTGAATCTGTCTCCATCTTGCTCACTTCTAGCAGATGGCTAGAAGTGCTGCTGTATCGCGGTGAGAAGCTGTGGGGGAGGTGCCGCGATACTCTCCAGTAAAGCGTCCTTAGAAGGACGTCCGTCAATCACAGGCACGTCCTCACTCCCAGGCGGAGTGACTAGCTCTTTTGTGAGGCTCTGCTTCGGCCGACGCAGGAGAAAGAGACGAGAGCCTCATTTGGAAGTTCCAAGGCGAAGTTTATTGGTCTTTTTCCTCAGAGGGGTCCAGGGACGCACGAACTCAGGGAGGCTGAGGGAGTGGGGGTTCATATAGGGTATGAAACTGACGGTCCAGGGGTGATACAAAGGGGGGACTCCAATAGGGTACAACAGATTAACATATAACAGAGGGGCATATTGGGGATAATTTTTCCATAACCACTATGAAGAGGGAATGCTTAAGGGCATTTCCTCCAGGGGAATGGGGCAATTTCAGTCCCCGGTGGGCCATCGGCCTCCACACTGCTGAACGCTCTGTACTTTTTGATAAGAATTAATAAACAACCAAGCCCAAAGAGGAGAAAATCAGTTTCCTTCATGTATTTTTAATCCTGGCTCTGAGTGAAGGCAGAAGAGACTGAGACAAACTGTCCATTTTTTTGTTTTTTTGAAAAGAGCCGAGCAGCTAGTAGTTGCTATAAAGTTGTTTATTGTGAAGGCACATCAGTTTTGAAAGGCAAAGGGTCACAAGAGTTAAAGTCCATGATAAAAGTTTTCGGTACAGAGTCCTAAATAGAAGTAAAGTCCCAATTAGAAGTAGAAGCTGATCCTGTCGAGGCCCCGGGAGGGCCAATGTTGCTGCTATAGCTCCTATCTTCTTCAGGCTGTGATGATGGTGAGGAGAGAAGGAAAAGTGAGAGAGCAATCGAGCGTCTCTCCCCAATGCATAGATTCTTATATACAAATTACCCAATAAGCTAAAAACACGAAACCAAACCATTTCTTCTTAACCTATTAGAATTCTAGTTTCTTAGCATGCCAGTTTACGTATAAACTATGCATATGGTCTATCTTTTTCTTTTTAAAAAATGTAAGCAATATTCTTACTATATTTTTATTATGTCTAAAACTATGTTCTTGGAGCCTACAGGGAGACTTGTTTTTTACACTGGTATCTAGGTCTATGTTTTTTAGCCTTCATTGAAACTTGTTGGTCTCTCTCTGAGGAACTAAGAGAGGCCTCTGTTTTCAGACTCCTACAACAAACCACTAATTAAGTGGTGCAAAGATCGCACTGCTGTTACAGAAAACATTTTAGATTTTTATGTTCTGTATGGTTGAACCTGGCATCTGCCAGATGGCAATATGAGGTCTTTCAGTTCAAATGTTGACCCCAGCCCCAAAAGAAATTGGAAGGCTGTATTGCAGTTATTTTGTGCAGCACCTGCACTCCCTGACACAAAAATTCCTGCTGCAGCATGAAGCAGAACTTTTGTAGTTCACTCTTTATTACCAGCACTTAAATGCTAACACAGCCCCACTAACAGTTGCAGTACCCAATACTGCAAACCTAACAGCTACAAGAAGCTACATGCTTGGGTATTGATGGGGTGGTAACAGACTTGGAGGAAAGAGGTATTATCACTCATTCACACTCTCCTCCTAATTCTCCTGTCTGACTGAAGAAAGATGGACAGACACTTGTGGTTTACAGTTTGTTGAAGATAATTGCATGCCAATACTGCACCTTTAGCCACTGCTGTTCTAAATTTTGCAGAACTGGTAACTCAAATTCAGAAAGTGTCCCAATCATGGATAGCTGTCCTAGATGTGAGAGATGTTTTTTTATGGAAGGGGCATATCTTTTACATCCATGGTTTTCACTTCTGGAACATGAAAAAGCACAATTTGTGCCTCCCTGGATGGGAGTGCCATACACTTTTAACAGACTCCCTCAGGAATATTAACATTTACCAATGATTGCCCATCCTGCGCTGGTTTAAATCTTAGTCTCACTTTCTCCAGATATTCTGACTGGAGGAACCCCCCCCCCGAAACTGTAGGGGAAGCTGCAACAGCCGTGTGTCAAATACAGTAATTTCACGATTACAAGCCACACTGATTATAAGCCGCAACTCCGGGTGTCGGCAACATTTCATTCTTTGTCCATACATAAACCGCACCTGATTATAAGCCACTCTGTTGTTTGCAGTGAGGACCCGCGTGCAACAAAGTTGCCAATTCGTAACAGAATCATGATATCGCGGGGTTTACTGGCTCAGCTCGGGCAGTGTGGGCTCGGCCTGCTTGAGGCTGCCGACGGGGCCAGGTGGCCCAGCTCGGCGCTGCCACTCGGCGGGGCCGCTCGGGGCCAGCTGCCGCTGCAGCCAGGCTCTCTTGCCCCAGCCCGGCGCTGCCCTGTGGCAACAAGGGGTTACGGAGCCCTCTGCCTCTCCCGTGGTCCCGCGGGGCCGGCAGGAGGTAGTCCCCCGCCTGTCCCTCGGGCCACGGGGCCGGCAGGAGGGAGCCTCCCGCCTCCCCCCCTGCGCTGCCAGCAGGGAGCCCTCCTCCACCCGCCGCGTATGAGAGTAACCAATTTGTAACAATCGCGCAATCCCAGGTTTTACTGGCAGGTGCTCGGCTCGGCACCTCGGCTGCAATTCCGGGGTTGGAAATTTCAGAATTTTTTTCACATATTAGCCGCTCCTGAGTGTAAGCCGCATTTCCGGGGTGGGATCAAAATTTTAGTCAAAATGGTGTGGCTTATAATCATGAAATTACTGTACTTTGTGAATTTAAGATTCCACTTCAATTTCAAAACCCTCTTTTTAATTAACACTGCTGGTTGCATTTTCAACTGAGCATTTTTCCTTTATTTTCTGTTTTACAGGAACTCTGAATGAACTGCATGTGGACAGATGGATTAGGCTACTCCAACCTTGAATGTATACAAAAATTGCTGCCATTAGTTTTGGTTGATACACTATTTATGTTGTGCATAATTTTCTGGAAGCCTAAATTTTAAGGCCAGGAAATCAACAGGTTGATTTTATACTATTCTCTGCCCTGATAATGCAATTCCTTTTGACTCAATCAAAACACAGAATGGCCATGGTCCTAAGCTTATGTTACATATACTGGGAGTGTTCAGATGTCACACAAAAGTAAGGCCAACCCGAACCTTGCTGTTGTGCTTGTATATGATCTTAAAATTGATAGAGAAGGAATCGCAATAATTCATGAAAACCATGACATTTCTAAAATATTGGCACTCCAAGCAATGCCCAGGGAAAACACAATGCAATTAAAATATACCATACCAATTTTACTAAACCAAGTTACAAAAAAAAATCCTGTTATCACATATCAAAATCAAATTGTTAGTACAATTTTACTTGTACACAACCCGTGCTTGCATTTTGGTCATGGGAAAAACAGAGTGTAGAAATATCGTATTATTTTCCTAACTGTAGAATATAAATTGTGAAATTTGTGTACATTGGGGTGGCCATGGACAGAGGAGTATATACTTCTAGACATACCTATGCCTAACCTAAATTTGTTTACAGTGGCACTGTGCAACAATATCACCTTTTATGGGAAAGAGTGCATCATCACAGATGAGAGTGGAAATCAACACATACCATCTCCAAAGGGAATGAAAGGAGACATCATTTCGATAGGATGCCGAATTCAAAATAACCCTAAATGCATGACAGCAGTCTTACATGTTGTAAGCTATGTCGAGGAAAAAGTGTTGCAAACTATGCCAAAGAGAAAAACAATGTATATACCTGTTCTTTTAAGTGTGAACTGGCATACCTTTAAAATATCCCACCCAATGCTTGTAAACTGCCTTTGGACAGACCTCAAGTCTTGAATGAGTTTGGTCCTTGTCACGGTCCACACAACCTGAGTGGGGATCGTGATGGTTTGTTGTACCGCGAGGTGCAAAGGACAACAACAAGAGACTAAGGTTTTGTTCAACAACAAGCAGCAAAGCAATTTATTGAGGGCAAACAATTCAGTTTTGGGGTAATGGAGAGAGGGAGAGACATAAAAAGGTGATGAAGAGAGCGAGAGAAAGAGAAAAGCAGAAAGACAGAGAGACAGAGAGACAGGGAGACAGAAAGAATAGGGGGGAATAGCTACCAACAGATGGGACATCCTCAGATCATCCAGCGATATCTTCCATCCATGGGGAGAAAGAAGTCTCCAAGGTCTCTCCGGAGAGTACAGTATTTTCACGAATACAAGCCACACCATTTTGACTAAAATTTTGGTCCGAACCCAAAGTGCGGCTTATAATCAGGTGCAGCTTATATATGGACAAAGAACGAAA
>PYHW01009219.1:6653-18848 GCA_013186435.1 Turdus rufiventris | reverse complement strand
TATCTGATCTACAATGTTGCAAATTTTGCTGACTCCCGGGGGGTGTGCCTTATAGTCAGGTGCACCTTATGGTCGTGAAATTACTGTAATTTATAACAGGTTCATTTTTTCTCAAGTTCTACCAATTGAAACAGTTTTTAAAGAATTCTGCAGCGCTGAAAGGTTGATCTTGACCAGGCTCTGCAGTCGGGGAAATCACTCGCTGCACTTTTTTCTCTATTGGTCACGTGGTCTCTGCCGGTACTGCACAAGGCACCGGCTGCCAGCTCCACTCGGCACCTGTTCTTCATGCAGGATGCCGAAAAAGAAAAGCTGCTGCCACCACTTTTGTCTTTTTGTCTGCAGCATGGCTGGTTAAAAGCAGCTAGGTAAATAAAGTCCATTGCGAGCCATGCCGAGTCAACAGCAGCTGTTGCCCAACCAGGATGGTGGTAGGGCCACTCCCAGCACTGGTCCCAGCCGCATGGGTGCTAGCAGTGCTGGGATGGTCCGCAGTAGCATGGCCCGGCAGCCACACTGGAATGGGGTCAGGCAGCCCCTTAGGGGAAGGGGTCCTTGTCCCACTGGGAAGGAGGAGTCGGCCGGATCCCCCACTCGTTCATAAAGAGCAAGGAGCAAGAGAACTTCCAGCTGTTTTTCATTCTTAAATATGTTATCATAGAGGTGTTACTAGCTTTTCTAATTGGATTAGCAGTGTGCCTATCTTCCCAGCTAGCTAGCGATTGGTTTTGCCAGGCATGGAGGAAGCTGCTAACAGCTTCTCACAGAGAATCACTTATTTGGCTGACTTTTTCCCCCTCTTCACAAAATATCAGTTATTGCAAAACCAACACAGAGGTATACTGCCCGTTGAGGAATTTTGATTTAAAAGTCTGATTGGACTGAATTAATACCGATTCTTTGCTCAGTTATAATGATGTTAGGTGTTACCACAAAAATTAGAAACTTGTATACCTGTGTGAGATGTTACATAGTGATTCATGTCATTATGGAAATACACTATGGGACCAATATAAACGAGAATACTGAACTCAAAGTAAAGCATGGACATGAGACACAGGAAAATCTAATGATTTCATTATATTTGTTTAAATCACTTTGCTGTGAATGGTTGGCTTTTTGTTTTTATGTATTTTTTTAGAATTTTGCCACTATAATTATGAATTGTATCCACTTTTATGTATAAGGAAAACACGGGCTTGTGTGAACATGAAAAGGCTTGTTACTGCTGTTACTTGTTTGCTAGGAGTGTAACCTGAGAACATGTTCGAACCTTGTCCAGACCTGGTAGGGGCTTGTAGCTGCTGCTGCTTGAGTGCTAGCCAACATGTTCGGGCTTGCTGGGATTTGTACCCCAGAACAGTAGGCATGACACGGTCCCACCAGAGACTGCCTATAAAAAGGGCAGTGACCAGGGGTAGGACGGATGTGTTGGAGGAGCGCAGACTCCCCACATCCCCAGCGCTGCTTGTCTGTTCCTTATCAATGAATTAATAAATTGCCTTATTGATTGACCAACTGAATTGTGGTAATTTATAACACCTGGAAAAGCATTTGCAAGTCGATACCCTCAAAGCACCATTTAGCACTATGTGGATAATGTTTTAGTTTGTGGACAGGGAGGTACATATTTGTAAGATACGGTGCACCCTTAGAAAATTCAGGACATGGTTCCTTAGAAATATTTCAGGTGGATGTTAATGGAACAGCAATTAACTTTCAAGCCTGGTGTCAGCACATTGCAGGATTCACGACAGCTACTGGGAGCAATTAGCTGGGTCATAAATCAGGCATTCCTTTGTTCCTTTGAAGGCAAACCCTAAGCATTATCTGCAGAAGCTATTTGAGAATTAGATGTAATTAGCACACAAAATGCAACTGCAAAGCAGACAGAATTGTGCTAGCTTTGCCAGTTTGCTTGCTTTTATACCCCACAGCTTTAATGAGGTAGTTTTGTTGTGAATCTTTTGCCATGAAGACAGGTGACAGCATTTTGGATAGGTACAGATATTTAGCGATTCAAGCGGTTATTCTTCCTTGCCATGTATAAACTGAAATTGGATTTGATATCAAAACAGTGTAAGCATATTGATGGACCACAAGTGCAATAGGCAGTAGGTCAGTCTTGTAGAATCATCTGACACCATGACTTTGTGAGATGTTACACAGTGATTCGCGTCATTATGAAAATACACAATGGGATCAGTATAAACAAGAAAACTGAATTCAAAGTAAAGCATGGACATGAAACACAGAAAAATATAATGAGTTCATCGTTATATTTGTTAAAATCACTTTGTTGTAAATTGCTATTTTTTTTTTTGTTTTGATTATAATAATGAATTACAGCCACTTTTATGTATAAGGAAAATGTTAGCCTGTTTGGACATGAAAAGGCTTGTCACTGCTGTTACCTGCTTGCTAGGAGTGTAACCTGAGAACATGTTCGAGCCTTGTCCAGACCTGGTGGGGGCTTGTACCCAGTGCTGCTTGAGTGCTGGCTAACATATTTGGGCTTGCTCGGACTTGTACCCCAGCACAATGGGCATGTCACAGCCCACCAGAGACTGCCTGTGAAAGGGGCAGTGACAAAAGGGGAGACGGACGTGTTGGCGGAGGGCAGACTCCCCACGTCCCCAGCGCTGCATGCCTGTTCCTTATCAACAAACTAATAAATTGCCTTATTAATTGACCTACCCGATTTTGGTGAGTAATTTATAACAAAATTGGTGACCACGGCACGATGAATTTCCAATTTTTGCGGGAGAGCATCTGATCCCAGGGAGGCGCACCCCACCTTTGGTGGCCCCGAGTGACTGTTGGCCTCCGCTGAGATAGGAAATTCATAAAACAGATAAGGCACAGGCAAGGAATTCGAGCTCCCAGATGAAAACTACAGTAATTTACCCGTAATTTCTTGTGCACAAAGATCCAGGCAAGAACATCGGACTGTATCTCTTGGTGGGGTGGTGTGTGACTCATGTATGCTTGAGACGCAACTTTGTTACGAAGTTAGTGAGGAGTTCTTCTAGCCTCAGTTCCGACTTCTCGCGAGAGAAGAGGCAGGCGAAGGATCAAAGCGAGTGAAGAGGGGACTTTTAAATAAAATCGGGGGCTGGGACCGCTTGTTAAAAAGGCTTAAAACAAAGCCGGGACCGGTGGCATTTGTTGAAGGGATTTTTATTTAAAAGATCGGGGGCCGGAGGCATGAGGGACCAGTCAGGAATGGGTCAGGTTTGTGAGAAACCTCAAGACCCGGGTACCAAGGGTTCAGATAAGAACCGGAGTTCATCTAAGAACCAGGGTACAAAGGATAAAGGGAGCACATTACTAGATATTCCTCAGGACAGTCCCCTGGGGATTATGCTAAAACATTGGGACTATTGGGAAGAGAGGAGAGAAAAAAAAGTAAGGAAAAAATTATTCAGTTCTCTATGGTTACATGGACCAGGAAAATGATAAGTCCTGACGATTTGTTTTGGCCCATGTATGGGTCTTTTGAACGTTGGCTATATCAGGCACTGAACAAATATGTAAACCAGAAAAAACCTTTTAAGAAGAAAGTGAGTATGTGATATGTTGGAAGGGGCATGGGCTATTATATGCCTTAAAAACTAAAGGGGAGGAAGAAAAACATAAAAAGCCCTGGGATCTCTTAGATAAACTTTCCCCTCCTTACCCTCCACAAGCACTACCACCCACACAAGACGGGACTCAGAACCAGAGAGCACACAGCCCAAACATGGCTGCGGCTCTCTCTCCCTCTCCCCCTCTGAGCAGCGCACCCACCGCTGCTCTCTCTCCCCCTCCTCCTCTGAGCACTGGGCTTGCCTCAGCTGTTCCAAGCTGCGTTCATCCTTTCCCTTCCTCAATAAACACCACACCTCCTGTAGGAAGAACTCACCAAAAAGTTAAAGACAGAATTATGGTATTAAAAGAAGAGACAAGTGATGAAGAAAGTGGGGGCCAGTTATATCCACTATGAGAAGTCCCTCTTGGGGGTTTGGGAGGCATAGAATACTTAAGTGTACCCTTAAATATTGGGGATGTGAGGGCATTTAAGAAAGAAATGGGAAAGTTGCTGGAGGATCTGTTAGGAGTATCGGAGTGGTTAGACCAGTTTTTAGGACCAAATACCTATACATGGGGGGAGATTCAATCTATATGAGGAATTTTATTCACCATAGAGGAAAGGCAGATGATTAGGCAAGCTGAAATGAGGGTATGGGAAAGGACACACCAGCAGGGACCACCAGGTGATCAGAAATGGCCAAACGTGGACCCCATATGGAATCATAATGCAGCCTCTGATCAGCAAAATATGATAGATCTTAGAAATGCTATAATTCAGGGAATCCAGGAAGCAGTTCCTAAGAATCAAAATATTAACAAAACCTTCAGTGAGCATCAGGGGAAGGACAAGCCTCCCACAGATTGGCTGGAACAACTCAGAAAAAATTTACAGATGTATTCAGGGGTGAACCCAGATACAGCAATAGGAGAAGCATTATTAAAGACTCAATTTGTTGCAAAATCATGGGGTGATACAAGAAAGAAATCGGAAAAATTAGATGACTGGCAAGATAGAGATTTTCAAGAACTCTTGCAAGAAGCACAGAAAGTATATGTACAGAAGGATGAAGAGAGAGAAAAAGCCAAAACGAAAGTATTTGTTGCAGCAGTAAGAGAAACTCAAAAGGGAACCCCCAATCAAAACAGCTCGAGGAAAAGTTTCTCAAGAGATGGAACAATTAACAGGAGTAGTAGCCCTCCTCCTACTTGTTTCTATTGTAAAAAAAAAAAAAAAAAAAAGAACATTTAAAGAAACTGCAGAAAACGGAAAACAGATGAAGCAATGTTTGAGGAACAACAATAGGGGTGTCAGGGGCTCTATCTCTTGGGGACTAGAGCATCAAAGGAGCCCTTGATAAAGTTAAAACTAGGTCCCCAAGGGGAAGAATTTGAATTTTTAGTAGACACCGGGGCAGAAAAATCTGCAGTTCAAATTTTGCCAAATGGATGCAGACCAAGTAAGGAGAAAGTTGAAGTAATCGGAACAAAAGGAGAGGCCTTTAAAGTCCCTGTAATAAAAGATGTGGCAATAGAATCGGTAAATAAAATAGTTTTAAATTATCTGCTATTAGTTCTGGAAGCAGATTTTAATTTGCTAGGGAGAGATTTAATGCTGGCATTGGAATTAGGGGTAATACCCCAAGACAATGAGCTTAAAGTACAAGTGTATAAATTAACTGTGCAAGATGAGGAACAAATACACCCTAAGGTGTGGTCTACTCCAGGGGAAATCGGAAAATTAAACATAGAAGCTATTATTGTTAATATTATTAATTCTCAATTCCCGATAAGCATAAAGCAGTATCCCATTTCCATGGAAGGAAAAAAGGACTAAAACCTGTAATTGATGAATTGATTAAGCAAGTTATGTTAGAAACATGCATGTCTCCCCATAACACCCCAATACTACCAGTAAAAAAGGAAGATGGCAGTTACCATCTGGTCCAAGATTTAAGAGCTGTGAACAAGAGAACTTTAACTCAGTTTCCTGTGGTGCCAAATCCATATACCTTGCTTAACCAAATATCCCCCGAATTTGTATGGTACAGTGTAGTAGATCTAAAGCATGCTTTCTGGGCCTGCCCACTGGCAGAGGAAAGCCGAAATATTTTTGTATTTGAATGGGAAGACCCTGAGACTGGCAGGACACACCAGTTAAGGTGGGCTGTATTGCCACAGGGATTTACAGAATCCCCTAACTTATTTGGGCAAGCTTTGGAAAAATTGCTACAGGAATTTGAACAACTCAGAGGAAGTACATTGGTTCAATATGTAGATGATCTTTTGGTGGCAGGTAAAACTCAGCAAGAACTATGTGAGACAACAATAAATTGTTGAACTTTTTAGGAGACAGGGGATTAAAGGTATCAAAATCCAAATTACAGTTTACAGAACCTGAGGTGAAATATTTAGGGCATTGGTTGAGTAGGGGAACTAAGAAACTGGACCCTGAAAAAATTTCTGGGATTTTAGCCTTATCACCTCCTAAGACAAAACATGAAGTTAGACAATTATTAGGACTTTTAGGATATTGTAGGCAATGGATAGAGGGATACAGTCAGAAGGTAAAATTTTTGTATGAGAAACTTACTCAGCATGTTATTAAATGGAACAACAAGGATGATGATCAGTTAGAACAAGTTAAGGCAGCATTAATACAGGCCCCAGTGTTGACTCTGCCATATTTAAATAAAAACTTTCAATTGTTTGTAAGCTCAGTGGATCAAGTAGCATATGGGGTGCTTACTCAAGACTGAGGAGGAGATAAGAAACTGGTAGGATTTAATTCAAAGTTATTAGATCCGGTAAGTCGTGGATGGCTCATTTGTTTACAAGCCTTAGTAGCCACAGCACTTTTAGTAGAGGAAGCCAGAAAAGTCACCTTTGGGGCTCCTATGACTGTGTATGCGCCCCATAATGTTCGGAGCATATTACACCAAAAGGCTGAAAAATGGCTCGTGGATAGTCGAATTCTAAAATATGAAGCTATCCTTATACATTCTCCTGAGCTGGAGTTAAAAGTAACTACCTCACAAAATCCAGCTCAGTTTATTTATGGGATGCCCACTGAAGAGGGGGGTTTGGCTCACAATTGTGCTGACTTGATAGGACTACAGACAAAGGTTAGACCAGATTTGAGTGAGGTGGAACCTGAAGAGGGGGATCCATATTTTGTAGATGAATCATCCCAAGTAGTTGAAGGGAAGCGAAAATCAGGATATGCAATAGTTAATGGGCAGAGTATGTCAGTGTGTGAAACAGGGAAGTTAAGACCCAGCTGGTCAGCTCAGGCATGTGACTTGTATGCCTTGTACAAGGCCTTAGTATTATTAAAGGAAAAAAGGGGATGATTTATACTGATTTAAAATATGCCTTTGGAATAGTACACACTTTTGGAAAAATCTGGAAAAAAAGAGGGCTAATAAATGCTCAAGGGAAGGGCCTAGTTCACAAAGATCTAATCAAAAGGATTTTAGAGGCTTTGCAAGAGCCAAAAGAAATAGCCATAGTACATGTTAAAGGCCACCAGAAGGGAATGAGTTTCCTGATTAGAGGAAACAACTTAGCAGATCAGGCAGCAAAGGAAGCAGCCCTAAAACCTAGTGAGATATCTAAATTACAGGTATTGAGGGGAAAGCCAGAAAAGGAAATATATTTACAGTAATTTCACGACCATAAGGCGCACCCCCCGGGAGTCGGCAACTTTCGCAACTTTGTTGATCATATAAGGCGCACCGGACTATAAGACGCACTATTTTTTTGCAGCGAGGAGCCGCGCAGCACGCAACAAAGTTACGAATTACTGGCAGGTGCTCAATTTGCAAACATTTTTCAAAGATTGGTGTAGCTTTAAACACAGCCCCAGGTGCCCTCCCCGTGCAGTGGGCCCTGGCATTCCCGCCCACCTCCGGCGCTGGCTGGCAGGGCTCACGGCTCCCGGCTGCCACCGCGCGGCCGCGCTGCATCCCGGCTTCCCCTCGGCCGGCGGTAAAATGCCTACCACAAGCATTATTAAATATAATGACTCTTCCAAATGCCAACATGGGATTGTCAGCCTATGAAATGTTATATGGAATGCCATATTCCTAGGAAATACCACACGACCCTGTAATAATCAAAGATTACACCATTCAAAAATATATACAAACTATCAAACAGAACGTAGACTACCTAAGAAAGCAAGGGATATTAGCACAATTGGTACCCCTTAGTTTTAATATTCACAATATCAAGCCATGAGATTGGGTACTGATGAAACAGTGGAAAGAAGAAAACTTAATCTCTAAATGGGAATGGCAGTATTTAGCTCTTTTAACTACAGAAACAGCTGTGCGGACTGCTGAAAAGGGATGGACACACACCTCTAGAGTTAAAGGACCAGTACAACCTCTGCCTGAACCTAAATGGAAAGTTGCTTCCATCCCAGGGGATCTATGAGTAAAATTCCAAAAATAACCTTGATAAAGTTGACTCGCATCACGGCAACCAGTTAAATATCTTTTGAGATATTCCAAGGAAGTAATTCGTCAAACTCCTAACTGCAATTGTAAACTTTGAGTATGTTTTTGCTGTCTTAAGTGTAAGAACTTGTGGTATAGACATAGAGCATGGGAAAAAACTGAGGAACTCCCTCTGTGGTAAATGTGAAAAGAAAGCAGATTAAGGAAGCACTTAGGATTGCGATTCAGATGGGCAGTGGGTACCTAAATATTTATACCTCTTTAAGGTAAAATTTGGGACAAGGTTTAAACCTGACTGAAAAAAAAAAAAAAAAAAAGTAAAAGCACATTATAAATTTCAAGAGGGCAAGACCAGATTGATCTCTATTCTTGCTACCGAGAAGATGCATTACCCAACTGCTGGTGGCAACCCAGTAGGTTGGGGAGGTAAAGGAATAAATCATACCGGACCTCTTTAATGGGGGATACTAATATGCTTAATACCTCTACATGCTAATGGGGACTGCTCCAAATGCTACCAGCATGTACGTATTGGCCGCCATACCGAATGTGTATTTGCAGCCAACACTCACATGAATTCTGTATGTTATGACCAGCATCAATTAGCATCTTGTGACATAGCCGGACGATCATTTTGGGTAACCCAAAATATTGCACCAGGAGGAACGTGGCTGGGTTTGTCTTGTCCCAAGGGAGAGGAATATATTTACTTCAGTAAAGAAGGCAGGTGGGGCCTTACAGACAAAGGGGGGGAGTGCAGGATGAATTTCAGGCACAATTGGTAAAAAATGTTCCAAAGTGATTAAGAGAAATAGCAAAGAAAGGTGATAATAAACCCCAGAAAATTAAGGAATTATATTCCAACATATGGGAACACCTTTCAGAAACAGAAGTACCCACTCTAGGAAAGAATTTATTTGTAGATTTAGCAGAAGGAATTGCAGGAGAACTAAACGTGTCCAATTGTTGGGTTTGTGGAGGAGCATTAATGGCTGAACAATGGCCATGGAAAGGTGAAAGATTGGATATCACTCAAATACTTAAATGGAATCAGACAGAAATTGCTGAACAAGGACATAGGCCAGAAGGATGGGGTTTTGATTAACACATTTGTGGGTCAAGAATGTATTGCCAGAGAAAGGAAATATGGAATTTTTAAAAGGGTAGGCAAAATCCCATGTAAAAGGGTGTATACCACAAATTCAAGCTCTACCTGGTAGTGGCCAAAAAGCCCAAATGGATATCGAGCATACAAAACAATACTAACTGTACATTTAATAAAATAGAAAAACTATTTTGGTGTAGTAAGAATGATGCCAACCCTTTTGAAGGAATAGACACATTACAAAGGTTCTGGGAAATCCTCCAAGACACTGTAGGGGATTGGAAAGCTCCAGACGGGATGTTTTAGATTTGCAAAGAAAGAACATATAGTCAATTACCCTCAGATTGAAAAGGTAATTGTATTACAGGAATTACTCAACCTGAATTCTTTCTCTTACCGAGAACAAAAGCAAACACTCTTGAGAGGCCTTTGTATGAGCACCTAAAAGTATGTTCAAAGAGAAATTTCATCAGGGAAACCCAAAAATGGGAGGATGATGAGCAACCTCCTCAGAGGATAATAGAAATTTATGGACCTGCTACTTAGGCACAAGACGGCAGTTAAGGATATAGAACTCCCATTTATATGCTTACCTGAATTATCAAACTTCAAGCAGTAATAGAAATCATAACCAATAAAACAACCCAAGTTTTAAAATTAATAGCTAAACAAATGTCTCAAACCCAAGCAGCAGTGTACCAAAACCACGTGGCATTACATTATTTGTTAGCTGAAGAAAGGAGACTTTGTGAAAAGTTTAACATGTCTGAATATTGTTTACAAATTGATGATAACGGAAAAGTTGTTACTCAGCTAGCAGATGATATCAAATGACTAACGCATGTCCCAATTAAAAAATGGAACTCCATCCCTCAAGAAACTTGGTAAAGCCACTTGTTTGATGGAGTCTGGTGGAAAAAAGTAGGACTCATAATACTGTGTTTGGTACTAGAGTTACTGTTTTTTTCCATGTCTAATTCCATGTTTTACTCGACTCATAAACTCAGTAATCCAGGGCATGCAAATTTCAGACATCCCCATTAATCCCGAACTTGCCACCTCAGAGAAAACTCACAAACTAATGATATTAACTAAAAATAAAAAGAAGCAAACCCCGCACAAAAACACTATCTCAATTTGAAGAACAGACACAAAGTAATAAAATTAAAGAAAGATAAAAAACTGTGAGATGTTACATAGTGATTTGTGTCATTATGAAAATACACCATGAGATCAATATAAACAAGAATACTGAATCCAAAGTAAAGCATGGATATAAGACACAGGAAAAGCTAATGATTTCATTATATTTGTTTAAATCACTTTGATGTAAATTGTTGGTTTTATGGTTTTATGTATTTTTATTATTTTTCCACTATACTTATTAGAATAGTTTTAAGTTGTTCATTAGCATTATCATAGCAACTTTACACAAAAGTTCTTTTTGTGCCTCTGTGCTCTCTATTTGTTTTTCCAGGGCATCCTTTAGTCTGTCCAAAAATTTAATAAAACTCTCATCTACGCTTTGTTCGATATTAGAGAAAAGCAGAGTAGGAAAAGATTCATCTGGTGTAAGGAGTAACGATGTCTTTGCTGCATTAGATATGTCTTGCAGTGTGTCCTCAGGTAAAGTGTTAGCTTGTTCAGAAGGTTTCCCAAGATCACCTACTCCGGCTAGCTGCTCAACAGTGAAATTTTGCCGATTTGCATATTTGGAATATGTCAGATAATGCTTTTAATTGTTTTTTTCCAATGCCTTTCCCATAGCATATATTCAGCAGGGGCAAGGAGGCAATGGGCAATATTTTGGCAATTTGGTGCTGGAGCCACGGGCTGAGCAGTGCCTGCAGGAGAGAGGGGGGTCAAGAGAGGAGGGACTGGTGTGGGCCCCGTGTTTTCCTGTGATGCTTCGGGCTCTGCATTATCTTCATTTGCATTTAAACAGGGAGAAGGTGTTAGAGATAAGACAATGGGGGATGGTGGAGGCTTAGGAAGAGAACGGTTTTTAAAGGTTTTTTTGTACTGCTTTTATGATAGCTTGAAAGATAGGAATTAAAGAAGTGACAGAGAAATCTCCTTTAGCTTGGCATTCATATATTTTTTTCCCACCTAGTCCCATAAAGAAGGTAGACCCAGCAAATTGGTATCAATGGGTAGTTTTGGCTCAAGGAATGCAAAATTCTCCCATGATGTGCCAACTGTATGCTGCCTTGGCATTGGCGCCACTGAGAAAACAATATCCACAGTATCTTATTTATCATTACATGGATGATATCCTGATAGCAGGTGAGAACATAGATGCAGCAAACCTGCTACCTGCCCTGCAGCAACAACTGCAGGAAGAAGGCCTCCAAATTGCTCCTGAAAAAGTTCATCAACAGGCCCCATGGAAATACTTGGGAATGCTTATTACTGAAGCTCAAATTTGGCCTCAAAAATTGACTATTTGTACAGAAATTCGAACATTGACAGATGCTCAAAAGTTAATTGGATATATACAGTGGATTTGCAACACTTGTGGCATCACTAATGAGGACCTTGAACCTCTAATGCCATTGTTGAAAGGAGGAAATCAGGCCAATTTGCCACGTGAATTAACTGAAAAGCAGCAGAAGGCTCTGACTCAAATTGCCACTAAATTGGGTAATTCTTTTGCAGATCCTTGGTCCCCTACCTTGCCACTGTCCATAGCTGTGCCGAATAAGGCGAAACACATGATAGCTACCCTGATGCAGTGGGATTGCCAGGCTTAACAACCACTAAAGATCTTGGCATGGGTATTTTTACCATTCAATTTGAGCAAATCTTTGACCACAAGAAGGGAGGCTATAGCAAAAAATTGTACAGTAATTTCACGATTATAAGCCACACCATTTTGACTAAAATTTTGGTCCGAACCCAAAGTGTGGTTTATAATCAGGTGTGGCTTATATATGGACAAAGAAAAAAAAGTTGCTGTTTTAGGAGGATAGGTGTCTGCTAAGAAAGGCAGGAGCTTCTCTTTGAAATGGAGAATGTAAACCCCCTCCCTCCAAATTATTATAATTTTGAAATCAA
>PYHW01009218.1:1975178-1989943 GCA_013186435.1 Turdus rufiventris | reverse complement strand
ATTTCTCTCATTTTGGGCTGATTTGTGCTCTGCTTTTCTGGAACCTTTCTTTATTGCTTAATTTTCTAGCTAAAAGGTGGAATAGAGCTGGAGCAGAATCTTCCAGATTGCTTTTGCACTGCTTCAACCAATTTTGCACAAATTTCCATGGGATAACGGTTGTTCTTTACTCTCCCCCAGCCTGACAAGCTCTGAGAATTCCCAGTCACATCCTGGGGCTCCACACCTTACCCTGCCACATAAATTCCAGAAAAATCTGTCAAGGTGACTTTCCCTGGCGCTCCAGGATTCCTTGGGCAGGTACAACCAGCAGCAGCAGCAGGAATTTGTCTGGCACAGCCTTTGCCCATCAGCTTTGTGGTTTTTTTCAGGAGGACTCAGTGGTTTCCTGGCTGCTTCCAGCTTTGTCCTTGTAGGAAAGGCCAGAACACATCAAAAATTCGAGTTTTTCTTCCTTTTCCTGCTCTGTGCTGGCTCAGTGAGCTGAGGGGTCTCAGGGAGGGGACAAAGGAAGAGGGGACAGAGGTGTCCTTGGCAATAAGGACGTTTTGGTTTTATTCTTTCTTAGGGGAAATTTGAAGAAAGGAGGAGAATTCTGATGAGGTGAGAGCAGAGACAGGGCAGGTGACACATCCCAGTGATCCATGTCCTGTGGGGTTTGCTCCCTTTCCTGGCATGAATCACCATTTTCCTGTTGGGAGTGACAAAAAAAGGACTTCAAAGCCCTTTTAAGGTCACAGAGTTGAGAGGCCCACATGATGCACAATAAAAACTACGCAACTATTTTAATTTGGTGAAAGCAGAAATGGGCTGAAAATGTCACCCTGTGAGAATATTTCTATTTCCTTCTGTTCCCTTTTATATTTATAGTGTTCCAATATTCAGAAACGTGTCCCAAAATCCCTTGGAGAGGGTTTTCCCCCCCTCTATCTCTGAAATAAATGCTGATTTAAGAGCAAGCTCTGCTGGTTCAGCAGGGAGGAATTAATTCAGGTGTTGAGTTGGAGCTGTGGGGTTCCACTCCAGGAGCCATAAAAGCATCAGAGGGGAGCCAGAGTTCCTTTTTTTTCTTACAAGGGCCAAGAACAGATAGTGGAGCAGAGAAAAACCCAGCAAGGACATTGTCCCCTGATGTCACTGGGGTGCGAGGAGCCAACCCAGCACACCCTGAGCATTTCCCTCCATGGTGGTGGATTTTATTAAATTTTTTTTTTCTGGATTTGTTTGGGATTTGTGTGTTGCCAGGTTTGTTGTCTGTTCCAGGGCAGGGAATCTGAGGGTGCTCCCACCCCTCAGGATCCCTTCCATGGGGGTTTGGCTGGCATTAAACACTCTGACCCCAGAGCACTCTGTTTCCCATCATTTAATCGCCCCCAGTCCTGCCAGCTGCTGTCTGCTGGGATGAGCTCCCAGCTGTCTGTCCTCCCTATTCCCATTTTCCTCCCTGATCCCAAATCCCTAAAGGTCCCTGTGGGACCGGGCTGGCCCCATAACAGGTGACAGGCAGGACAGGAAAGGCAGATGGGACACGGGAGGAAAGGAAAAACGAGCCAGAGGCTGTCTGGGCACAGAACTCCCCGTGCTGGTGGCCTGGTGCTGCTGATGGCAGTGTCACCATTGTTCTTCTGTGGTGCCAGGCCTGGGGGTGGCTGTGAGGAGTCACACGGGGCAGGAGAGCAGGGTATGCCCTTTCCCCCTGTGCCTGCCTTCTTCGCGACAGATAGCACTGGCACCACAGGCAGCGTTCGCAGGGAAGGAAGGACTTTGCTTTTCCTCAAGCATCTGGAGGATTTATGACTTTGGTTAGCTCTGGCATTTTTCCCAGGAGCTTCTGCAGAGCCAGGTGAGTTTGTTTGGATTCCCTGCAGAAAAAAAAAAATGCAGGCTGAAAATTCCAGCTGCTGATATGCAAAGAGGTCAAACCTTAACCAAGTGTGTGCAGGAGGATTTTGTGGCTGGTCAAAAGGAGTGGTTGTCATCTTGTTTAGGGGATGTGCGGTGTGCCAATCCTGTTTTGGAGATGTGGCCATTCCCATGCCAGAGGAGCACAGCACCCAGGGAAAGAGGGATCAGGAACTGCAGGGCAGTCTGACCTGCTGGGTCCTGGCAGGGAGATGGAGTTCACAATGCAGCTCTCATGAGGGGAGTGTGGCTGGGCAGAGCCACCCATTCGTGTTCTTTCTGTTCTCCTAACCTTATTTAATTGGGTGAGACTCCACACTGGATTTTGTTTTCTCTGCCTGAAGCCTTTGGCACCCCTGCCTCGTTTCCTGCCCCACCAGTGAGTCCCGTCTGAGGATGCGACACCTTCAGGGGGGTTTGGTGACCAGGGTGGGCTGTGGCTGTGGCCAGTCCTCAGGCAGGAGCTGTCACCAGTAAATCACATGGTGATACTGGCCTGGAAGGGCCTGGGCTAGCCCCTGGGCTTTCCTTTGGAGGCACAGCAAGAAGGGGAGTCCCAGGCTGGGGTTTTGTGCTGCTCTCAAAATCACTGAGTGCAAATCAGCTCAGTCACAAGTTCCCTTCTGGCCAAATCTCCTGAGAAATCTTCTCTGGGGGGGGCAAAATCTCCTGGGAAATCTCATCATGGGGGCACATGGCCTCCTCCACCCTTGTCCTGGTTGGTTTGTGAAGCCCTGGGGGTGTGCTGTGCTGTCCTTTGGCTGACCCAGGGGGGAAACTTGTGCCAGCTGATCAGAGCCCCTAAACTCAAACCAGCTTGAAGAGATGAGCCAAGAGAGCTGGGAACCCCCCAAACTCTCAGGGCTGTGGCTTTGGGGAGGGATGCTTGAGGTTTCTTGGTTGCTGCCTGCCAGGAACATGAGCTGGGGAGTTGAATTTGAGCGTGGAGAGCAGAAAATGCAGCAGCTGATGAAGGATCTGCTCTGCTCGCTTCCCTCCTCACTCTGTCAGCTGGGGAATGAAGGGGCTGTCAGCACCAAGAGGGAGCTGTGAGGGGAATTGCACTGATTCCCTCTCCAAACCCAGCCTCAGCAGCCAGCTCCTTCCCAAAAGGAGGAATGGCAGCTCTGATCTTCCAAAAGTTCTGTCCCAACCTCCTGGGCCATCAGGATTTTCAAGTTCTGGGCCAAAACGTGCAGCATCCCAATCTTGTCTGGGGAAAAAGGGGTTGAGGAGCAGGAACATCCTTTGTGCAGCTCTGGCAGGGGCTGGGTGTGTCACCCCTGCTTTGGGGCACAGCAAAGGTCTTGTCTGGCTCAGCCAGGGCTGAGATTTCTTTTTTTTTTGGTGATTCCAAGGGTCACATTCCAGGCTGAGGGAAGGTAACGGATCTGTTTTTGTGGATAAAAATCACCGCGACGCCTGCTCGGGTGCCAAGTGCAATCCGAGCTCTCTGGGTTGCCTGGGCCACAAACACTCGGTTTGTGATGAATAAAACTGCTCCTCTTGGGGAAAAATCTGTGCTTGTGACAAGATTGCTGGGGGAGGCTGCCTCCTGATCCGTGCTGGAAGCGAGGCGCATGATCCGGGAGAAAGCTGCTCACGAGTTCTGCTGGGGAAGTTCTGATCCTGCAGTGGAGCAGATGGAAAATGCTGCAGGAAAGGGCTGAGCTGGTGCCTGGAATCCAATTCCACATGGTCCTGAGCTGACAAACTGAACCTGTGAGCTCCTTCCCCGCTTTGGGAAGCGTGTCCTTCGTTCCAAAACCTCCTGCAATCTGGCTGGAGTGAGCTGGGAATGGGCTGGGGGGAGCTCTGAAAGGTTGGGGTTTCCTGGGACTGTTTTCCATGTCCTGGAATCACTTTCCCAGGCAATGATCTTATGGTTCTGGGAGCCAGGCTCCCTCCTGGCTGCTCTCAGGGGTTTGAGGGAGGAATCCTTCCCTGTGAGGCTGCCCTCATCCCTGGAAGCGTTCCAGGATGAGCTTGGAGGCGTTGGATAGCAAGATCCCAGTCTGGGATCCTACAAACACTCCTAAAAGCTTCAGGGAGCTTGAGGCTAAATTTGAGAAAAGAAAAAAAAAAAAAAATCCCCAAGCTCAGAGCCAAAACCCCCCTGAGCCCCCAGCTGCTGGGTAGGGGAGAAAGAAGAAAACTCCTTTTTCAGGAGTGATTATTGGGAAGAAAACTTAATTCTTCCCTGCTGGAAACCCAGAGCTCAGGGGGCCTGGCAGCTCGGGGAGCACACGGGGCCCTGCAGCTGCCCTCGGGGTGAGCTGCGAGTGCTTCAGGGCTGGGAAGTGTTTGCCTTCCCCCTGTAATTACCGCGGCAACTGCGTGGCCAAAGAGGAAGGTGAACCCCCTGCCACACAAAGAGGGGCCGGGAAATCCCTGTGGTTCCTGCAAATTCACCATTAGCCGGCTCATTAATTTATTTTTTTGCTTCCTTCAGCGTGCCCCCCTTGGCCTGGCCCTGCTCTCGTCCCTGCAGGAGCGGAGCTTCAATCGCCACTTTAAAGGGCGCAGCTGCGGCTCGTTCCCGGTGGGCTTCTCCCATTCCGGTCACGTCCCGGCTCGCTCTCCGTGCTCCGAATGCCCCGCTCCTCTCTTTTAGCAGCGGCACAAAGGCTGCCGGCCCTGCCCGGGGCACCTTTGGGACGAGGAGGTGACAGTTCGGGACGAGGAGGTGACAGTGTGGCACGAGGACTTTGGAGGAGCGAGCAGCCGCCTCGCCAAGGTTCGGGCTGGTCGGGCAGGGCTCGGCTTCCTCCCGCATCCACTCGGGGATGTCGCGTTCCTTTGGGGACAGAGGGGGCTGTGACAGCTGGCTGTCCCTAGGAGCGGCCCTTTGCGCTCCTCCTGGACCCAGCTGTTGATCCAGCTGTTCTGCTGTCGCCCCCGCACCTGGCTGTCCCACCGCCGCCCTCTCTGCCACCCTCAGCCCTATTTCCCTCGTCATTTTACCCGTCCCAACCTCTATTTCCCCTCCTCAACCCCCACTGGAAGTTCTTCTCCAACCTCAGGTGCCAAAGCCGCCGACCCCCGTACCTTCCTCCCACCGCAGAGAAGGAAAAAAAAAACCCAAAAAAAGACCCCAAAATCCCCAGTAAAACCCGTACAGAGCGAGCGCTGGAACTCAGGTGTTCAAGGCTGCGGTTTTTTATTCCATTCCCGGCTACAAGGTCCGCCCTCCCCTTCTCGCCATTGGCTCGCTGGGGTTGCTCGCAGCCTTTTGTACGCGGCGAGATGCGGCTGTCAGCCCTCCCGGCTCCCCATCCCGGCTCGCTCCCGGACTAGCAATGGGCTGCAGGAGCTCGCCCGTCGCCCTCCTGCTGGCCCTGTGGCTCGGCCAGCTGGGTGCGTGGCCAGCGGGGCGCCCCAAGGTGAACCCCAGGATCGTCGCGGCTCCCCGAGGTGAGTCCCGGCTACTCCCCCCCTACCTGAGCAGAGTCGGGGGATTTTTATTTCTTTCGTGTCCTCGGGGGGGCTGAGGCTGCTGGATTTTAATTGGATTTTTAGACCGTTCTTTCCTTCTTTCTTTTTATTTTTTAATGTGCTGGGGACATTAAAAGCTGTCGGAAAGCTTTTTTTTATTTTCCCCTGTCAGCTGGGTGTATCAAAGGCTGTCAAAAAGCTGAGGCAGGACATATTTCCTAACTCTCAGTTCTCCAGAAAAGAGAAGTATATTTACATAGTTAATACACAGTTAAACTTGCCCTGCTCGCTCGCAGATGAATTTGGAGAGTAAATATTTGCCGAGGACCTCTGGTGCCGGGGAAAAAATTTTACAAATAGCACGTAAGGACTTTGTGACCGCAGCGGATCTCGGCAAAGCCGAACAAAGAAATGTTTTCAAGGCTCCGAGCCTGGTGTGTCGGCGCTGGTTTTATCCCGAGTTTTGGGCTGAATCCCCTCCAGGCTGGCTGGAACAAAGACCCCGTTGGCTTTGCCGGGCGGGCTCTGCAGCACAAGGGCTCCTCTGTGCTCCTCATTCCCGGCAACTTCCGAGCACGCCCATTTCCCCCGCTCCGTTCCTGTGCCATCTGTTCTCCCCCCGCTGGCATTTGCGGTGCCCTTCCCGGGGCTGGCAGGGCTGGTGGCCGTGTGCGCGGCTCGGGGGTGGCCTCTGCTGTCACCTTGTCACACACAAAGGGGAGAGGCACCGGCCAGGGGAGGCTGCTCGGCGATGGCGTCACCGGTGGTGGCTGCAGGAAAAGGGACGGGAGCTGCTGCTCCGGGGAGATTCCCGACAGCAAAATTGAGGGCAAAGGAGGAATGGACTGAGTGGCCGGTCGCCACTGCTTGATGCACCCCGTGTAAATGGCACCTGCCACCGAAAGCAATTAAGGCTCGCCTTATCTCTGCTCCTGATTAATCTGTGCCTGTCATTTCGGCAGAACTCGGTGCCAAGAGGGATTGCAGTCAGGGAGGGATGGAAGCGAGTAGTGCCCTATTTATCAGCTCCTTGGTGTCACCTCTACCCTCCCCAAGCAGGGCTGTGGGCTGAAGGGAGGAGGAGGATGAAGAACCTGCTGTGGCAGAAGGAGCCGCGCTGAACTTCCCCATAGCCCGGCGAGCTGAAAGCTCAGCATGTTCAGCTCTCAGCACGTGGCTGCTGCAGCTGCAGCCCCCCTCCCAGCCCGTCCCTGTCCCTCTCCGTGTGACAGGGATGCAGCCGCAGGGCTGATTTTCAGCTCGGCCCCCGTTCCTGGGGGTGGAGAGCAGCGTTGCGGGCCGGCTGCTGCGTTTGCAGCGCTGCAGGGCTGGCCCCGGCCCTGGGCTCTGCGGGAGCTGGCAGCTCTCCCCTAATTAAATTCCTTACCCCGCGCCAGCAGCAGGTGATGCGGCTCAGCAAAGGCACCTACCTCCACGTGCTCCAGCCCTGAGGAGGGTGAGGATTCCTGGGGCTGGGCAGAGCCCGATCCCTCCCTCCCTGCCTGCAAAGCTGCAGCTGCTTTTCCATCTCTCTCCATCACTCCCCTCTCTAGCACCGTGCCCGGCGAGTCTGTGACACCAAAAGTCTCAATCCCGCTGGTTTGAGGTGGATTTGGTGATATCTAGAGCCTCCCTGGGTCTGCCAATCCCTGCAGCTCCCAGCAAGAAATAGGTGAGGGGATGTGGACGGCTGGGTCAGAATGTGCCCAGGCCGAGGTGGGTCAGACAAAGGAACGCCGCGGGCCTGTCCTGGCGCTCCTGGATTAACAATTCCCACCACTCTGGAGCTCCGTGGCCCCTGCAGCCCGCACAGGTGCCCACCTCTGTGAGTGGTGCAGGATTCCTCCCTCTCTCGGAGCCCGGAGCAAAGCTCAGCTCCCCATCACTGCTCGGAGCACCTCGAGTCTTTTTTGTTGGGGTGTCTCCCGGGCGCTGCCCTTCCCCACGAACGCCGAGTTCCTCCGGGCTGAGCTCTGGGGGCTGCACAGTGCTCCCATCATCCCTCCCCTCCCCATCCTCCCCTGGATTTTTTCCCTGCCCGGCAAAGGTGCAGCGCATCCCACACTGAGCTTTTGCTCCTTGGCGCGGCTCCCGCATCCCGCACATGCCGGGGGTGCCAGCAGAGGGGACAACCAGCCCATGCCGGGAGTGCCAGCAGCAGAGGGGACACCCAGCCCATCCTGGGGGTGCCAGCAGCAGAGGGGACACCCAGCCCATGCCGGGGGTGCCAGCAGAGGGGACAACCAGCCCATGCCGGGGGTGCCAGCAGAGGGGACACCCAGCGCATGCCGAGGGTGCCAGCAGAGGGGACACCCAGCGCATGCCGGGGGTGCCAGCAGAGGGGACACCCAGCCCATCCTGAGGGTGCCAGCAGAGGGGACACCCAGCCCATGCCAGGGGTGCCAGCAGCGGGGACACCCAGCCTATCCTGGGGGTGCCAGCAGAGGGGACACCCAGCCCATGCCGGGAGTGCCAGCAGAGGGGACAGCCAGCCCATCCTGGGGGTGCCAGCAGAGGGGACAGCCAGCCCATGCTGGGGGTGCCAGCAGCAGGGACACCCAGCCCATGCTGGGGGTACCAGCAGCAGGGACACCCAGCCCATGCTGGGGGTGCCAGCAGCAGAGGGGACACCCAGCGCATGCCGAGGGTGCCAGCAGAGGGGACACCCAGCCCATGCCGGGGGTGCCAGCAGAGGGGACACCCAGCCCATGCCGGGCTGTCTCCTGACCGGAAAGTCACCGAGCATCACAAAACGCTGAGCGTGGCACGGAGCCCGCAGGCGAGCTCGGGCTGCTGCGGCCCCACGGCTGGGCTGGAGCTGCTGCCACACTCAGCAATTCGTCCCTGCTCAACCACACGAACAGAGTGATCCGAGGAGAACTCGGATATTCGCCTTGGCACCGCGGGGCGGGGATGCGTTCTGGCTGTTTAATTATTCCCAGCTCATTAACAGGTGAGCTGGGAGCCGCGGGGAGCAGGTGCCGAGATAAGCGGGTTCCCGAGGGAAAAGCAGGATTATACAATTGACCCTTGGCTGCCTCTCGGCGGGGTGAGCTGGCTCGAGCCCGCCCCGGGATACAGCGAGCCTTCGGAATGGCGCTTCTGGGAATCCGCCTGGGCTGCCTGGAACAGCTGTGGGGCTTTGCTGTGCTCGGCTCTGTGAGCCGTGTCAGCAGGGCTGGAGGCGAGCTCGCCGTGCCCTGGCGCGCTGCATGCCCCTGGAACCTTCTGGAAAGAGCTGCAGAGGGGCTTGGCATGAGGGATGGAGGGACAGGACAGGGAAGGAAATCCTGGCTAGGATGGAATTCCCAGAGAAGCTGTGGCTGTTCCTGGATCCCTGAAAGTGCTCCAAGGCCAGGCTGGACAGAGCTTGGAGCCGCCTCAGATGTGTCCCTGCCCATGGGATGAGATGATCCTTAGGATGCTCATCCCTTCCTCTTGTGGCAAACTAGGAATTTTTGGTGCCAGCAGCAGTTTTTTTCCCCTCAGTGACAGCATCGCTGGGTTTTTTGTGGTCCCATGGTGTGAAACATCTTGGTAGGACACTTTCCCACGAAGCTCTCTCGGAGCATCACCATTTCCAGAAGAAAGCTGCTCGCTTTCCCAGCAGTGCTATTTTCTCCTCTTTCACAGGGTTGGGTGATGCTGGGAACTGAAAATGTTAGTTGGGGGAAAAAAAAAAAAAAAGAGGAAAAAAAAAGAAAAAAGAAATATGTTTTGCTGTGCGCAGATTGAAAAAGAAGAAAAGCAAACCAAACAAATGGAGTGAATCACAGGCACCTCCTGTTGCAAGAGCACGACACAAAAACAACAGGCAGGGCACGACTGATAGAAGTTGTGGCTGGAAAAGGAGCCAGATGCCAATTCTGACCGAGCTCCCAGCTCTGCACCAGCCAATTTGGGGACAGAACTGCTGAAAACAGGCCTGGGAAGGTGTTCTGTGGGTGATGCAGTGCCTTAAATGGGACAAACTAAATTTAAACCAGAGTGCTTGGGTACAAACTAAATCTGAGCTGGAACATGAAATAAATCTGAAGTACAAGGTGCTTTTTAGAGCAAAGCTCACATCCAGAAAAAGGGCTGGGAGGTGAGCGAGAAGGGGAAATAAGTTCCAGCCACCTCCAGCCTGTGGCTATTCCCGGCCGCTCCAAAAATAGGGCTGCTTCCTGCTGCTGCCGGGCACCCTTCTCCTGCCAGCCCCAGGAGCGGGATGTGCAAGCAGCAGCTGTCATTTAGGTGTGGGGACGCACTTTGGGTGATCAGTCCTTTGTTGCTGTCACCTGTCCCCTCCCGGCCCTGTTGGCTCAGGGCAGTGATGATTGCACGGCTCCTTATGGGCTGGGGTCAGATATTCCTGCCTGGTGGATGTGGGAGGAAGAGGGCATCGCCAGTTTCGGGAGTTGTGGGAGTTTCCCTGAGGAATTCACTCCCAGACCCAGCCAGATTCTTGCCCTCGGACTGCTCTGCACAGTTTTGGGAAGTCTGGTTTCAAATTCCTGCCCCCGGGGGCTTTCCAAGGCCGGGAAAAGCGGGAGGTGAGGGGAATGCGAATGCCGTGTCTGGGTGCTGGGGAGGCATTCCCGTGGCATTTCCAGGCACAAAGCCGGGGTGTCCCGAGGCTGGCACCCACCTGGAGCTCACTGCAAGTGTGGGAAGCCTCCAGCAGCAGGAGGAGGCTGGGAGGGCAGGGTGGGGACAGTGAGGAAGGACAGGGTGGGATAATTCCTGATCCCATTGAGATCCTTCCTGATGCCTCTGGGAGGGCACAGCGAGGCCATTCCCAATCCCTTTGGGAAGGCACGTCAGGATCCTTCCCAAACCTGCTGGGAAGGGCATGGTGGGGCCATTCCTGGTCACTCTGGGATTCTTCCCAATCTCACTAGGAAGGGCTTTGCGTGGCAGGGCCATTCCCAGTCCCTCTGGGAAGGGCATGACAGGATTCTTCCCAGTTTCCCTGGGATTGTTCCCAATTCCACTGGGAAGGGCACAACATGATCCTTCCTGGTCCTACTGTGAAGGACACAGTGGGATCATTTCCAATCCCACTGGGATCCTTCCCAATCCATCTGAGAAGGGCACAATGTGGCCATTCCTGATCCCTCTGGGAAGGGCACATCAGGATCCTTCCCAATCCCACTGGGATCCTTCCTGATCCCACTAGGAAGGACATTTTGTGGCAGGGCCATTCCCAATCCTACTGGGATCCTTCCAGATCCTGCCAGGAAGGGCCTGTGCCGCACACACCACACCTTTATCCACAGGGATAAAACCTCTGGATCCTCCTATTCTGAACCTCGCTGGGGATGCCACAGGCCCTGTGCCCTGTGCCCACCCCTGGGCAGTGAGACTCTACCTAGGAAGGATTTTTCCAGCCATGGGGAACAGGGATAGGGGTTGGGATGGAGCAGGATTGTTCTGCTGGTGGATGCTCAGGGCAGTTTTTACCCCCTGGGAGGCCTTTCCTGGGAAATCAATGCCTGGAACTGACTTTGCTGGGCTGGGAGGGGCTCCCTGGATCCCACCGAATCCATCCTTTGTTGTATTGACACGACATCCAGCAGTGCTTGTACCATTGTTCTTCTGGCCGTGGGATAGAATTCCACGAGCACAGGCAGGAGCTGGGAAGCGGCACAGCCTGGGAGCGCCACTGCGGAGCGGAGCCTTTGGGAAGTGGCAAAACCTGGCTCTAAATTTAGTCCCTGCAGCCATGAGGGGCTCGGAGCTGGGGCAACCGGGAATGCCGGACCTGCTGGATGGCAGAACTGCACGGAATCAAAGGCTCCGGCCTCGCCTTGCAGCTCCAGTGCTGCATAATTATGGGGGGAGCCGCGTTAGTATTCATGGAATTGCTGCCGAGCCCAATCCAGCCAAGGATTCGGTGTTTGACAGGGAGAATTCCAGCGTTCCTGGAGCATGGGGCGAGCAGAGCCCTGGCTTTGAATCCAGGGCTTGTTCCAGGTTAGGGGTCTCTTTTGTTGCTCTCTGAGTGGGTGTTTGGGATCTATTCCAGCGGGGATATCAACAGCACGGCTCCTAGACGAGCTTTGGAGATCCCAAATCAAAAAAGCCCGGCAGCTTAGTTACCAAACCAAAAGGGTTTTTCTCCTCCCCACACCCCCCCATTCCAGCCCCCAAGGCGCTCCCAGAAATAGCTCGGGAGTGCTGGACGTGCCAGGATATTTCCTTTCGGAGTGTGGCTCTGAAAAAGCCCCTGCGGGGCACCGGGATCGCGGAGGGGCCGCCGGCTTTTGTGGCATGGATTATCCCTGCTAATGCGGGCTCCATTGTCTGCCCGGCTCCGGAAAAAACTGGGATCTCTCCAGGGCACAGCCAGTACCCCGGGAGTGCAGGAAAAGGGGGGAAAGGAACCGGGGAAAAGCGGGGTGGGGTGGAAAAGCCCAGGAGGAGGGGAGCTCGGAAGCGCTGGGGAGGCAGAAATGGGATGAGAAAAGAAAAAACGAAGCTCTCGTGGCTTCTCATCTCCAAAGTGGTGTGATGAGTGTGATCTCTCTCAGGGGGATGAGAAACTCCCGGGGCCGCGCCTTGCCGGGATCTCGGGTTGAGACAGAGGTGTGAGGTGGCTCAGGCTGCTTTCACACGTCTTCTTTTTGGGGCTTTCCTGTCATCTCCTGGGCCCCTTAGTGGGGTTTTAGGACTGTGTGTCCCCCCCAGTCCCTGTGCTGGTTCTGAGTGAGCAAATGGTGCTTTTCCCCAGCTGGAAAATGAGAAGGAAAGCAGCCCACAGCCCCAACTCCTGCTTTTGGGAACCGCAGGACCAAGGGAAGGCAAAATTCCAGTCAGGGCTTTTACCCAGCCCAGGCTGATGGGAAAGCACTTTGGAAAACCATTAAACTGCTCCTCCCTGGAATTCACGAATGCTCGGCCCAGGCGAGGCCGTGACCCAGCATCGCTGCTCTACCTGGCCCGTGCCCTGCCCCGGGGGGACGAGACAGGCTGGGCTGCCTTTGGAATTCCAGCCGGACTCGCCGATCCACCTTGCAGCTTCGGTGTGGGATGGCGCCAGAAGCCAGGAATGGCTCACTTCAGCCAGAAAGGTTTCCAGCCCTCCTGCTGTCTGGTTTCCCCAGGAGTTTTGAGAGGTCCCTGCTCCTTTTAGAGCAGGAAAGCAGTGCCAGGCTGAACAGGAGGGGCACGTGGAGGGAGTGAAAGCGGAGCCAGGCTGGCATTTGGACACAGAGGAAGCTCCTGGGGGGATGGGACAGAAACCTGGGGGTGTTGCTTCTGCTCTGCTCCTTCTGCTTTCCTGGAGAAACGACTCCGGGTGGGATATGGGACGACCCCAACCAGCAGCGGGGCTGCCCTGGGGCGATCCCTCAGCCCTTCCAGGCTCTCCTTCTCCTAGGGGTGTCCGAGGGTCACTCAGGGGACACCACCCTGCTCCTGCAGTGCAGCCTCGGCAGAAGCTGGAGACAGAAGGGAACTGCAGGGAGGAAGTGACCTCCACCCAACGTTTTTCTCTTGGTTTCTCTATGTACGTTCTTCTCGAAAAGCCCGGCATTTACGCCGTGTCACTTTTCACGAGGTGTGACCTTGCAGCCGCAACCATTTCCATTATTCCGTGGCGTGTCAGAACGAACCTGCCTAAAATGTACCCAAATTGTTCCGAAACGCTTCATTTACAGTCAGACTGTTCCTATAAAAAACCCCGTTGGTGCAGGTTCTGTCCCATGAGCCTGCCAGGCCGCCTGAGGCGTCCATCCCTTGGGAACGGGACACTTCTGTCTCCGGTGTCACGCTATTTCCTCGTGTCACTCTGTTCCCTTGGAGCAAAGTCACGCAGCAAGGAAAACTTAGCACACCAGCTCCTTGGAGACATATTTCCTCTTCCTGAAATGCCTCAATTTGGGAATTTATAGATCGTCTAAAAAAAAAAAAGAAAAGAGAGAGAGAGAAAGAGAAAGAAAACGCAGCTTTGGCTTCTTGAAGGGAGGAGGGAGAGGCAAGGGAGTGGGAGCAGTGCTCCGGGGATGGAGGAGGGGGTGTCCCTGTCCCCCTGGGGTGGCTGCTGGCACCACCCTGACGGTGGGAAGGAGGGGAATCCAGGCTTTGTCCTGCTGGCCCGGCCGGAGGGAGTGACGGAACTCCAGCTGCACTGCGGAGTTTCGGGAGTGAGGTGTGAGAGCTCGTGCGTGGCTCAGGAAAGCCGCCCTGAATCAGATTCCCGGGAAATCTGGAGCCGGACAGGGATCGCTGTCAGCGCATCCTGGCTGATACCCCAGTGATGTGCAGAGCTCGGCCTGACTCAAAGCCGCGGTGAGAGCGCAGGTGACATCCAGGGACACTCCCACATTCCCAGCCCTCAAGTCAGCTTTCTTCCTGCCTCTCGTCAGCGGGGTCGGAATCTCGATGAGGATGGGGAAAGGAATCCGAGCTGCGGAGCGTTTGGAGCTGCGAGCGGAGGCTGCGCGGGCAGCGCGGAGCAGGTGGCAGTGCCATCGGGGCCACCGCGAGTGACAGTGACACGCGTCACAGCGACAATTCCCGGGGGGATCGCCTGGGCGTCGGGGCTCGGCTGCCTCGGCTGCGCTGCCAGCGCTCGGCACCGCGCCCGTGCCAATCCCGGTGTTCCATGTGCGCGTGTCCCCGTCCTGCGACAGCCGCAGGAGAGGCCGGGATGGCGCAGCGCAGCCGAGGGGCCGGGTGGGAGCGGGCGGTTCCAGGGACAGGCAATTCCAGGGGCAGATAATTCCAGGGAGCAGGCAGACTCCTCTCCCACCCCACATTCCCAGGTGATTCCCACTTGGAAAGAATTTATGGGCGGAAAATGAAGGCTCTGCCTCGTGCCTGCTCCATCTCCCGTAAACTCAGCAGGTTCTGCTCCCACCCCGCTTCCACTTTCATTTGCGCCGAGCTTTATTTCACTTCCCGATTTTAACCCGTCAGAACTATCCCAGCAGCAGCATTCCCACAGAATTCCAGAGCTCCCCCTGCCTCGGGAGCGGTGCGAGCCGGTGACTCAGGAGCGTCTGGGCTGCGGGAGCCGCTGCCAGCCGGGAACGCGGGAGCGAGCGGAGGGAAGGCGGCGCTGACTCAGCCCCAGCCGGCCCGGGTGATGGAGTTTGCCGGGAGAGGCTGCAGCCCACGCTGCCCCCGTGCTCCGGAGGTGGGAACTGCCGGCTCTGGGATGCTCCGGGATGCTCTGGGATGCTCTGGGATGCTCCGGCGTTGGGCGCCAATTGTAAGAGCCTAAAATGAGGGACAAGGAACTCCAGACGGGCTGTTTAAAATGCTGTTTATTGTATCCAAATGATGCAGCAATTTACGGGTCGTGGGTGACAGAGCCCAGCCCACAGCCTGACAACCACAGCTGTAGGTTCCCCTGAAAGTTCCCTCTAGTTCTGGTTCCAATGCAGGATGTACTTTTCATTGTAGATCATCTTAATACATGACAACCAATCAACACCTTT
>PYHW01009218.1:1865537-1876165 GCA_013186435.1 Turdus rufiventris | reverse complement strand
GATGGATGATGGATGGATGGATGGATGATGGATGGATGGATGGATTGGTCTATGAATCCGTGGATCCATGGATGGATGGGGATAGATCCCAGGATGGGATTAATTCACTCCAGATCCTGAATCCGTCTTGGATGATCTATCCAGCTGTATTCCAGGTCTCTATCCCTCTCCGTGGGTGCATCCCAGAACATTCCTGATTTTTTTTTCTTCAGCCAGGAATCCTCTAAACTCCTGCACACCCACTTGGCCATGGCCCCACCCTCCTGATTGCCAAAAATATCCCAATCTGGAATGACGGGAACACCCTTGAACCATTCTTGACCGTACGGATTTATTGGAATTGCCTTTTCCGGGATGTTGTCAGGGCTGACAAGGGTTGGAATTTCCAGTGGGAATCTCGTCCCGTAATTCCCACCTGGGAATTGAATTCCATGTTCTCATTCAAAAAATCCACACAGATACCGGGACAGGGATTTATGCAAAGAATGGGGCTGCAGATCCAGGGATAAGATTCATGGAATGATTTTGGAAAGAGGAGAAACCCCAGCAAAAACCCCAAAGGAATTCTGGCACCTCCCAAATCCTCCCAGGTCCCAAGGTGAATCCAAAGAATTTCCTTGGGGCCTCAGGTGGATAAAAATCCCTCAAAAAATATTTGGAGTGGGAGCGCTTCCCAAAAAATCCTTCCGGGATCCAGGGAGAAAATCTGGGAAAGGCTCATCCTTGGGGAATCCAAGCTCATCCTTTGCTCCCTTTTCCTTCCTATTCCCAGGATTCCCATCTGGATTGAACTTTTCCCATGGGAAAAAGTGGGAAACTGATTGACTGATGGACATTCCCATCAAAATAAAGAAGGGATTGGGGGGAAATGGGAAAAAATCTCGATTGTTCTAAGATTTGGGAAATCCGTAGCTGGGGTTAGGAATTCTGGGAGGCCCCAGAATTTGGGATTTGGGGGCTTCAGGACAGAGCTCCAAAAAGTCCCATCTTGGATCATTTCCCCCCCAAAATTCCCAATTTGGGAGGGAAAAATTAATGGATTTGGACTCTCCCCGACCATGATTCCAGCAGGAATTCCTGGGATATCCAGATGTGGGAATATCTCAGGGATTCATTCCCATTCCCACTTTTCCTGCAGCCCGAACCCATCCAGGGGAATCCTGTGGGATCGAGATCTTCTGGAGCCCTTGGTCTGGCATTTGTTCTCTCCAGATGTTGGGATGAGATCTTTCTGGAGCTCCTGGATCTGGGATTTGTTCTCTCCAGATGTTGGGATCAGATCCCTCCCCACCCCCTGGATCAGGGAGCCAGTCCAGATGTTGGGACCGGCTCCTCGGCCAGATGTTGGCCTCAGAACCCCCCGGAGCGGCGGAACCCTCTGGAACGTGGTGGAATTCCCAATTCCAGCCGTGATTTTGGGATTCCCCGGCCTCGCCGACCCGAGAAATCCCAAAATTCCCGCGTTTTTCCCGGGGTTGGATCGTCCAGCGTGGGCTGCGGGCGCCCCCTGGCGGTGATGACAACCGGGATTTGGGATCCAGTATTTGGGATCCGGGGTTTGGAATCTGGGCTTTGGGATCTGGGGTTTGGGATCAGGGATTTGGGATCCGGGGTTTGGGATCCGGGGTTTGGGATCCGGGGTTTGGGAACGCCAGAATCCGGGGTTTGGGATTTGGGATCCGGGATTCGAGATTTGGGGCTTGGGATGCGGGGTTTGGGATCAGGGATTTGAGATTTGGGAACGCCGGGATTTGGGATCCGGGGTTTGGGGTTTGGGATCTGGTATTTGGGATTTAGGGTTCGGGTTTTGGGATCCCGGGTTTGGGATTTGGAAGGTGGGGATTTTGGTTTGGGATTTGGGGTTTGGGAAGGCCAGAATTTTGGATTTGGGGTTTGGATCTGGGATTTAGAATTTAGGATCTGGGATTTGGGGTTTGGGACGTGTCCCTGCTGCCACGTCCCTGTGTCCCCACTGCCACCCCCTTGTCCCTGGCCCACTGCCACCACCACGTGTCCCCATTGTCATCTCCCCTGTCCCGGTCCCCCCTGTGCCCCACTGAAATTTGGATTTGAGGTTTGAGGTTTGAGGTTTGGCGTTTGGGATTCGGGGATTACCCCGGATTTCCATCCCACCGTGCTCATCAAGTCCACCATTCTCAGAGGGGCAAAACTGGGAATTCTTGGGGGATCCAGAGGGGTTTGGGGGTCCCAGAGCTGCGGGATTTGGGGTTTCCCTCCTGGGATCCCTCTTTTTATTCAATATCCACTCCCCCCCTAAAAAAAAAAAAAGAAAAAAAAAAAATTCCTGCAAATTCCCCATTAATTCCAAGCGTTTGCGCCACAATTCGGGATTTAATATCCAGGGAGAAAACCCCAAATGGACCCAAAGAGGCAAAAGCTGGGAGAAAATCCCAAATTTTGGGCGGTTTTTCTTCGGGAAACACTGGAAAGGGAATGAAGGGGCTTTCGCAGAGTCTCATCCCGGAAAAATCGGGAATTCCGGCGGGAAAGGGACCCTCAAAGAGTTAAAAAAGTAGAAAAAAGAGAAATTCCACTTTTTAAAATCCTGACTGGATGCAATTCCCGCCTTCTCCCGGAGGGCAGGATCCGCTCTGGAAGCGCTTCCCGGCACCGAATCCCGAGGAATTCCACCCAAATTTCACCCGAGGGTTTTTTAAAAAGTGAGGAAAAGTGAAAATTCCAAGTTTTTGGTGTTTTTTTCCCGCCTGGATGTACTTCTGGCCTCCTCCCGGAATTCGGGGTCCGCTCTGGGAGCGAATCCTTGGAGCAAATCCCGCGGAATTCCACCCGAAATTGAGAGGGAGAGAGAGGGAGAGAAGGAAAAGGGGGAGAAGGAAAAGGAGGAGGAGAAGGAAAAAGAGGAGGAGGAAAAAGGAGGAGAAGGAGGGAGTGAGGGGAGGAGGAGGGGAGAAAGTTTGGAAAAGGAGAGAGAGGAGGAGTAGGAGGAGCAGGGAGGAAGGCTTGGGAAAGGAGGAAGAGGAGCAGAAGGGGGGACAGGGGGAGGAGGGGGAGGTGGGGTCGGAGGAGGAGGGAGGAAGGCTTGGAAAAAGTTGAAGAGAAGCAGGAGGGACAGGGGGAGGAGGAGGAACGGGCGAAGGAGGAGGGAGGAAGGCTTGGAGAGAGGGAGGAGAGGGGAAAAGAGGAGGAAAGAGGGGAGGAGGGAGAGGAGGAGAAGGAAAAAGAGGAGGAGGAGGAAAAAAAGGAGGAGAAAAGAGGAGGAGGAGGAGGGAGAGGAGGAGAGAGAGGAAGACTTGGAAAAGAGGGAGGAGGAAAAGGAGGAGAAGGAGGAGAAGGAGGAGGGAGTGAGGGGAGGAGAAGGAGGGAGGAAAGTTTGGAAAAGGAGGAGGAGGAGAAGGAAAAAGAGAAGGAAGAGGAGGAGGAGAAGGAAAGAGGAAGAGGAGGAGGAGGAAAAAGAGCAGAAGGAAAGAGGAGGAAAAAGAGTCGGAGCAGAAGGAAAAGGAGGAGGAGGAGAAGGAAAAGAAGGAGGAAGGAGGAGGCAGCGGAGGCGCGCTCCGAGCGGCTGTGCCCCGGGAGGTGCCAGCAGCGGTGTCCCCCGCGGTGACCCCCGCGGTGACAGCGACAGCGGGGCGATGGCGGCGGGGCTGTGGCGGCGCGGGGCGCTCTGGGCCGCGCTGCTGCTGCTGGCGGCCGCGCAGGAGCCCTGGCGGCAGCTGATCCAATGGGAGAACAACGGGCGCCTCTACAGCCTGCTCAACAGCGGCGCCGAGTTCGTGCCCGCCGGGCAGGAGCGGCCAGCGGGGAACCGCCTGTGGCTAGCGGGGACCGCGGGGACAGCGGGGACAGCCGGCAGCGTCCGCCGCCAGGCCCCCGCCTCGGGGACAGTGCGGGGACAAGCGCGACATCCCTTCGGCTTCGGCCAGGTGCCGCCCAACTGGCGGGACGGCCCGCTGGGCGACAGCGCGGGGGGACAGCGGCGACAAGCGGCGCGTGGCCGCCAGGCCACCGCCACGGGCTCGGGGGTGGCCGTGTCCTCGTTCGCCTTCGCCTCGGCGGGACAGCCACCCTTTGTCGCCGCCGGGGTGGCCACGCACGGGGAGCGCCACGAGGGTGTCCCCGCGTCGAGGAGCGCGGTGGGGACAGCGATGGGGACAGCGATGGGGACAGCGATGGGGACAGGGGTACGGGCAGGGATGGGGACAGGGATGGAGGCAGGGGTAAGGACAGGGATGGGGACAAATATGGGGCTAGGGATGGAGCCAGGCATGGGGACAGGCATGGAGACAGGCATGGGGACAAATATGGGGACAGGGACGGGGCTGGCGTACCCGCTCCAGCCCCGAGCGCATCCCGAGGATTTCGGGGAGGAGCCGAACCCCTACGGAGCCGCGGGATTCCCGCTGGATCGCCGCTACTCCCACAGCCTGTACCACGACACCGATGCCGAGCCGCACACCGGGACGGGCTCCATGGAAAACCTGGGATTTGGGGCGCAATTCCCGCCCCACGAGCGGCAGCCGCCGTTCCGGGCTCATGAATCCTTTGGGATCGCCCATCCCGAGCCCTTCATTCCCGAAATTCCACAGGCCGTGCCCGACAGCCAAGCCCGGCTCAGCGTGGGCAGCGTCTACAGGCCCAGCCTTGGGGCCAGGGGTGAGTTTGGGGTTTCTTTGGGACGGGCGGGATTCCCGGGATTTGCGGTGGGGAAGGAGCGGGGATGAAGCCAGAGGGGTTCCCGGAGACCCCGCGGGTTTTGGGAATGGTGGGAACGGGGAGGGGAGGAGCAGAGCCCGGCTGAGGGCGCTGGGCTGTGTCCAAGGGCATCCCATCATTTTGGGATGGGGCTGTGCTGTGCCCTAGGGCATCCTAAATTTGTGGGAAGGGACTGTGCTGCATCCAAGGTGATTCCTGGGATCTGTCCCAGGTAATCTCATAATTTTGGGATGGAGCTGTGCCGTGTCCCGGGGCATTCAATAATTTTGGAATGCGGCCGTGCTGTGCCCAAAGTAATTCCTGGAGTCTGTCCCAGGTAATCCCACCATTTTGGGATGGGGCTGTGCCATACCTTAGGGCATCCCAAATTTGTGGGATGGGGCTGTGCTGCGTCCAAAGCAATCCCATAATTTTGGGAAGGGGCTATGTTGCATCCCAGGGCACCACATAATTTTGGGATGTGGCAGTGTTGCGTTTGAGGTCACTCCTGGAGTCTGTCCCAGGTAATCCCATAATTTTGGGATGGGGCTGTGCCGTGCCCTAGGGCATCCCAAATTTTTGGGAAGGGGCTGTGCTGCATCCAAGGTGATTCCTGGGATCTGTCCCAGGTAATTCCATAATTTTGGGAAGGGGCTGTGCCATATCCCAGGGTATCCCAAATTTGTGGGATGGGGCTGTGCTGCATCCCAGGGCACCACATAATTTTGGGATATGGCTGTGTTGCGTTTGAGGTCACTCCTGGAGTCCGTCCCAGGTAATCCCATAATTTTGGGATGGGGCTGTGCCATGTCCCAGGTAATTCCATAATTTTGGGAAGGGGCTCTGCCATGTCCCAGAGTATCCCAAATTTGTGGGATGGGGCTGTGCTGTGTCAAAGGTCATTCCTGGGATCTCAGGTAATCCCATAATTTTGGGATAGAGCTGTGCCGTGTCCCAGGGCATCCATGGGGTGTTCTTGTGCCGTGGCTTGGGATCACACTGGGATAGGACAGGGCTGGATCCTGCTCCATTCCTGGATGGACAGAAGGATGGACAGACTGACCCATGCTCCCCCCATTCCGGGAGGTCACTCCGGGGTCACCCCTTCCCCATCCCCGTGAAATCCCGCGGATTTGGGCTGAGCTTTCCAGGAGTTTTTGCTCTATACTGGAGCTGGAAGGGCGTGAGGAGCCCTCAGGAGCCATTCCCAGCCCATCCCTCGGCAATCCTGTCCCAGCCTGACCCCGTGCCCTGTCCAATCCCATCCCAGTTTTCTGGGAAAAGCCCATCCCGGAGGATTTGGGGCGGTGGGAAGGGCCCAAGCCAGCCCTGCCCTACACAGAACGGGAGGGAACGCTCTGGGAAAAACTCAGGAATGGGGTTTTTTGGGATCTCAGGAGAAACTGGGAACGGGGCGCGGGGTCTGGAGGATGTGAAGGATCCAGGGAAACGTTCAGGGAACGCCAGAATTCCCGAGGCTCCGGAGGGACACCCGAGGACAGCTGCCCCGCCGATGACCCGACAAAGATTCCGGCCAAATTCCCCTTTGGCAGCATCCGAGTCCTTCCAGGATCCCCGGGAGCCGTGGTGGCTCCGCCAGGGAATTCGGGACACCCAGTTCCCGCAGCTTCCCGCTTTTCCTGGAGAAATTTCCCGGGAATCAAGCTCATCCCGTGGCATTCCGGCCTCCTCTGGGTCACTCACCGGGTGTTTTGGGAATGTTGTCACCTCCCTGTCACCTCCCAGGGATCCTAATCGGAGCCGGCGCCGGATCTGGGGTTGTTAATTATTAATTATTAATGATTAATTCCGCGGCCAAAGCTCCTCAGGAGCCTCCTAATCCCGGCCAGATCTGCCAGGAATGTTCGGCATTCCCGGCCCCCGGCTGGGGGTTAATGAAGGAATGTGATCCCGCTGGTTTTAGCAGGGAATTATCGGGGTTTCTGTGGGAATGGGGGCATGGGGGGTCCGGACCGGGTGAGGAAATCGGGGAAGAGGGGTTGGAAAAGATTCCAGGCCCGGTCCAGGGGTGGGAGGGAGTGGAGCAGCTCCTGGGGGGTGGGGAAGGGAAAGGAGCTCCAGACCCCAAAAGTTTTCCCTACCTGGATCCCAACCCCAATCTATTTCCAGGGAGTTTCTTTATCCTTATCCCAACCCCGATCCCATTTCCAGGGGTTCTGGATCCCTGATCCCATCTCTGGGTGTTCCTCATCCCGATCCTAACTCCAATCCCATCTCCAGGGGTTCCTGATCCTGAGCCCGATCCCATCTCCAAGGATTCTCACATCCCAACCCCTACCCAACCAAATTTTCAGGGATTTCCTCATCCCAATCCTGGCCCTGATCCCATCTTGGGTGTTCCTCATCCCAATCCCCACCCAGATCCCATTTCCTGGGATTCCTCACCCTAATCCTGACCCTGATCCCATCTCCAGGGGCTTCCCAATCCCGTCCACAGAGGTTTCCCAATCCTTATCCCAAGCAGATCCCACCTCCAGGAGGGTTTTTTCTCCTCTGATCCCATGGATTGGGTCCCCCAGGGCTGGATTTGGAAGGAAATTGGGATTTGGGAATTCCACAAGACGCTGGGAATTTGGGTCCCATATGGAATTTTGTGCTGGGAGATGTCAGAATTCCCAGGAAAGTCTCCCTTTGGCAGGATTGGATTTGGGATTGCAGTGAATCCAGGGGCTGGGAATCCAAGGATTCTGTGGGATGGAGGAGGGATTCTGCTGGGATGGGGTGGGATTGAGATTGGGATTGGGAATGGGAAGGGATGGGGTGGGGTGGGGTGGGATGGGAATTGGAATTAGAATTGGAATTGGGATTGGGATTGAGATGGGATTTGGTTTGGAATTGGGATAGGGATTGGGATTAGGATGGGATGGGATTGGATTTGGATTTGGATTGGATTGATGGGATAGGAGTGGGATTGGGAATGGAATTGGGATTGGAAATGGAATTGGGATTGGGATGGGATGCTGGAATCCCTTCAGTCACTCCAGGTGTCCCCATTCCCATTCCCTCCACTCCCACTTTTCCTTGGTTCCCCATGGGATTTTCCTGCTGATCCCCGCACAAACAGGGGCCGATTATCCCAATTTTCCCTGGGAACAGACGGAAATCTCCTCTGGCAGCTCCCGGGGCTGCCAGACGAAACCAAACCTTTTCCTGCTGGGATTGTCCTGATTCAGGGGCAACTTTCCCTGGATTTCTGGGAAGTGGCAAAACTCTGGCTCAGCAAACCCCCCTGGAATTTGGGGTGGGAATGGGGACAATTCCAGAGGTTGAGATCCCAGATCCTGATATCCCATGAATTCCAGAGGTCTGACCCCTATGAGAACCACGGGGCAAAACGCAGCAGGAAAGGGGAAAAATCCAAATCCCATAAAACTCCCCGTTGGTCGGAGAGTCGAGTTTCGCTCTGGAGCTTCCAAGAATTCCTTATAAACAACAGCAGGGAGGGTAAAAGTTTTTGAAAGGATGGAAAACCTTCCCTTGGCTGGCCTGGGGTCGGTTTCCATGTTTTGTTTTTTTTGTTGTTAGGAATTTTTTTAAGGGATGAGGGAGAAGTTTTTCTGAGCTCTCCTGTTTTTTTTGGGGTGGGTTTTTTTTTTGGGTTCCCCCCGGGAATTACATCAGCGGGAATGGGGCAGGAAATGAGCTCCAAAGGAATGACGTGATCCCCTCCCGGGAAGGCAGGCCCAGAAACAAGGAGGCATTGTTCTCCTTTCCAGGGAAAACCAAGGAAAATGGGGGAAATGGGGAAATAGGGGGAAATGGGAAAAATGGGGGGAAATGGGGAAAAATGGAAAAACAGGGGAAAACAGGGGGAGATGGGGAAAAATGGAGGAAATGTGGAAAAATAAGGGGGATGGAGGAAAATGGAGAAAAGTGGGGAAAAGGAGGGGAAAAACTGGGAAAAACGAGGGGGAAATAGGGGAAATGAGGGAAAATGGGGGAAAAATGAGGGGAAATGGGGAATTGGGTGGGAAGTGGCACCACGGGGAAGGGGGGATCTCAGGGGATGGGAAGGGGTGGGAATGGAGTTGGGAATGGGACAGGGATGGGGATTATGGGAATGGGGAGAGGATGGGAATGAGGATTTTGGGAATGGGGGATGGGGTTGAAGATTATGGGGATAGGGATGGGGATAGGGATCATGGGAATGGGGATGAAGATTATTGGGATAGGAACAGGGATAGAGAAGGGGATGGGAATGGGGATAAGGATGGGAATGGAGATTATTGGGATAGGAGCAGAGATAGGGATGGGAATTGGAAATAGGGAGGCAGAAGGGTGGGGATGGGGACAGGGTTAGGGATAAAGATTATGGGAATGGGATGGGAATGATGGGAATGGGGATGGAGATGATGGGAATGTGCGGAGGGACGGGGTGGGGATTGTGGGAGTGAAGATTATTGGGATAGGAACCGGAATAAGGATGGGAATGGGAATTTTGGGAATGGGGATGGGGATAAAGATTGTGGGTGTGGGAGGGGAACAGGGACAGGGATGGGGATGAATTTATGGGAATGGGGTGAGGATGGGGATGGGATGGAAATGGGATGGGGATGAGATAAGAATGGCAGTGGGATGGGGAAAGGAAAGGGATGGGAATGAGGTGGGGATGGGACAGGGAGAAGGGAAACTGAAGCGCGGAGCATCCCCCCCATCCCGATCCTTCCCGGCTCTGATTCCAGCGCAATTCCAGGTGCTGGAGGAGCCTTTGGGAAAGGGGTGGAATTCCTGCTCCAGCCGGGCTTCACAAATTCGGGAAACCGGGGCAGCCCCTGCATCCCTCTGTCCGTCCCAGCTCTCTCCAATCGCAGGGATTGTCTGGAATTTCAGGAAAGGAGGGATAAAGGCGGGGATAACGCCGCTTTCCCTGTTTTGGGGCGAAAAACAGGGACTGGGGCAGGGAGTCGGGATCCTGCTGTTGCCGGGATTGTCACCGGTTGTCCCCGCGTGTCACAGGGACCCATCTCCGGGCCGGGACTGGGAATGGCTTCCAGGGGAGCGGCCGGAGCGGGAAATGGAGGCTTGGGATGTGCCAGAGGGGCCGCGGGCAGGAGGGGAGGGAAGGGCGGATTTTCCAGCTGGAAATTGGAAAAACCTGGCGGGGCTGGGAACCCGGGACTTCCCCGCTGGGCTGCTGGTCCCGACCGGTCCCTGTCCCCAGGGATGTCCCCGTGGTCATTCCCGGATCCCAAATGTGTCCAGGCCTCCCCGAACTGTGTCCTTAATCCCTCTCCCCAGTCCCTGTCCCCAGGGGATGTCCCTGTCCCGAATCCTTGTCCCCAGGGGCTGTCCCTGTGCTCAGGGATGTCCCCGCTTTCCCGGCACGCCCCCCAGATCTGATCCCAGCTGTCCCCAATCCCTGTGCCTGATTTCCCAGGAGGTGTCCTGGATTTGATCCTGGATGTCCCCAATCCCTGTCCCCAGTGACATCCCCATTTTCCTGGCAGGTCTTCCAGATCTGATCCTGGATGTCCCCAGTCCCTGTGCCTGTTTTCCCAACAGGTGTTCCAGATCTGATCCCAGATCCCAACTACATCCAGGCCTCCAGAAGCTGTGTCCCCAGGGGATGTCCCCAGTCCCTGTCCCCAGTGACATCCTGCTTTTCCTGGCAGGTCTCCCGGATCTGGTCCCGGATCCCAACTACGTCCAGGCCTCCACGTACGTGCAGAGGGCTCACCTGTACTCGCTGCGCTGCGCCGCCGAGGAGAAGTGTCTGGCCAGGTGAGATCCTGGGAGTGGGAGAGGTGGGATAAATGGGAATGGGAGAGATGGGATGAATGGGAATGGGAGAGATGGGATCAATGGGAATGGGAGAGGGAGCGTTCCCAGGAATGGGAATGCTTTGGGATTGGGGTATGTGGGGAGAAGAGGGGAGAGGGAGGGGCTGGAGGAGGAGGGAGTGAAGGGGAGACTGGGGAGAGGGGGAGATGGGGACA
>PYHW01009218.1:1844283-1855592 GCA_013186435.1 Turdus rufiventris | reverse complement strand
GGGATGGAAAAGAGGGGAAAGGGATGGAAAAGAGGGGAAAGGGATGGAAAATCTCCGTTTTCATGGAGCCGAATTAAACCCTAGGGAAAAAGGGCTTTTCCCAGAGGAATGGGAAAAGCTGCGGGGAAAACGGTCCAGTTTGGACTGGGGAAAGAGCTGCGGCAAAACTGCTCCGGTTCCAGGAAATCTCGGCTCCTCCTTCCCCTGGAATGATCCTGGATCCAGCCCATGGATCCCCCGTAAAACCGGGAATAGACGCGGCCCCGGGAGCTGTTCCTGGGGGGAATGCCGGTGGGAATCCCGGGATCGGAACGGCACCCACCTTAATCTCCCTCAAATATGGGATTTGCATGAACCCAGGAGCCGCTCCAGGTGGGAATTCCGCTGAGAATCCCGGGATGGAAACAAAGACTGACCTGGATGTGCCCCGACACCTCGGCATCTCCTGGAGTCTCTCCAGGGCGGAATCCCGGGACTGGTACGGGACTCACCTGGATCTCACTAAAAGCCGGGGATCCGGGGGGAGCCGGGAGCCGCTCCGGGTGGGAATTCCAGGATCGGGACAAGGACTTACCCGGATCTCTCCCGACACCGCGGGAGCCGCTCCAGATGGGAATCCCGGGATAGGAGCGGATTCCCGGGGTCCAGCCAGGACCCACCTGGGTCTCCCCCGACACCTCGGGATCTCCTGGAGCCTCTCCAGGGCGGAATCCCGGGATCGGACCGGCACTCTCCTTAAAACCGGGAACCGCTCCCGGTGGGAACGGCGATGGGATCAGAGGCGGGACTCACCTGGACGGTGCTGCCGCACTCGTGCAGACCGGCGCTGAAGGTGACGGTGTTTTGGGATGGATCCAGGCGGGAATGTTTGCAGGCAGCGGGACCCAGGCTGAGCTCGGCCGCGCTGACCATGCGCCCGTTGCCGAACAAATCCCGGTGCACGATCACCACCAGCTGCGCCTCCTGGCACTGCACCTCCACGGGATTCTGCAACCCGCCGTGGGGTCTGGAATGGGATCGGGAATGGGAATCATCCCCCCACAGCCAGGAGCTGGCATCGCTCCTCGCCGGCTCCCAGCGAGGAGGCGCCGAAGCCGCCGGGGTCGCGCAGAGCAGCGCCAGGAGGAGGCGAATTTGGGAGCGCATCCCGGAAAATCCCTGCGATTCCCAGCGTGGGAAGCGCGGCGCTTCATGCCGGCTTTATATGGAGCAGCCCACCCCCTCCCTCTCGCCACCCCTGGAATTCCAAGGGCGCCCCTGAGCTCGCCCCCGTCATTTCCGAGGTGCGAGGGGTCGGGATGAGCGTTCCCGGCGGATTTTTGGGATTTGTTTATCCCGCCCGGAGCCGCGGAGCCGCGGGCGGAGGGAATTGTTTGGGCTCCGCGCTGATAAGGGGCGATCCAAGGCTCCGCTTTCCCCGAATTCCAGGGATAACCCCGGCACCCCCGGAGCGCTGGTTGCCCCTCGGATGAGGATTTTTGGGAAGGGGGAGGGGGAGGAACTCACGTTCCAGCACCGAAAAAATGGGATTTGCGCGTCCAGAGGGGGTTGGATCATGGGGAATGACGGAGACCCCCCCGAATTCCAGCCCTGGGAACGAGGTCAGAGCCAAAATCCCATCCAGGTGGTTTTTGTTGGTTTTTTTTGTGGTTTTTTTGGGCTAGAACGTGGCTTCCCCTCCCCAAATCCCCATCCCCAACTCCGCTTTTCCCGCTGGATCCCGATTTCCAGGGATAACCCCGGTACCTCCGGAGCGCTGATTCCTCCTTGTTCTACCCCCAAAAAAAAGGAATTTTGGCTGGAATTTGGGGGTGACAGCGACAGCAGCGGAGTCTCGGTCATTCCCCATGATCCAAACCCAAATCCCTTTTTTTTTTTTTTTTGGGGATAGAGCGAGGGGGAAGCAGCGCTCCGTGCGTGCCGGGATAATCCCTGAAATTCGGGATCCCGGGGAGAAGCGGAATTTGGATGAGGATTTTGGGAGGGGGAGGGGAAGAACCACGTTCTATCCCAAAAAAACCCAGAGGGATTTGGGTTTAGATCACCGGGAATGCCGGAGACCCCGAAATTCCAGCCCTGGGAACGAGGTCAGAGCCAAAATTCCTTCATTTTCCCGAATTCCAGGGATAATCCCGGCACACACGGGGCGTTGTTTCCCCACGAGTTATCCCCAAAAAATGTGGGATTTGGGTTTGGATGATCGGGAATGACCGAGACTCCCCCAAATTCCAGCCCCGAGAGCCAAATTCCATCATTTTTCTCCGTCTCGGCTCTTCCCATTGTGTTGAACCCAAGGAAAAATGGGCTGGGGAAAACAGGAAAAGCTTCTTAGGAATAAATCCCATTAATTTTCCTGGCTCATTCCCAGTTTTCCTCATTTTGTGGGGTTATTTAATGACCTTTGTTATCCCAATCCTGTTTTTTAAATGGAATTTCTGTCTCTCCTCACTCCCACCCCACCCCCAGTTTTCCATCGGCTCCTTTTTTCCCAAATCCCAAAATCCCGCTTTTTGGGGTGTCCCTGGAAAACCTGGGGAAACCCCCCGGATCTGGGATTTTTTTTTTCCAGCTGAAAAGTTCCGGGTAACCAAAGGAAAGGGAAACTTTGGGAGCGTCGATCCCAAAGGAATTCCTGAAGGTTCGAAGCTGGCACTGACTCCCAAAAAATTTTATGGATCAGCCTCAGCCCCTCCGCCGCTTCCAAGGGGTTTCCGCTCATCCCAAAATCCCTGAATTCCCTTTTTTTTTTTTTTTTTTTTCTCTCTGTGTTTAAAATACCTTGGAAACGGCGCTGGCCGAGTGGAAATTCCCGGAATTCCAGAGGCTGAGCTCCTGCGTCAGGGAGATATCGGGAATTCCGCAGCCGAGGAGGGGGTGGAGGGGGAAAATCCTTGGATCCAAGGCTTCTCCCCATCCCAGGAAACTCCGGGATTCCTTCGGGATTTCAGGAAAAACCCCTCGGGATGGATCCCACGGGGGGAGGGGGTGAATTCCAGAGGGAAAATTTCTGGGAATGGGAGAGGTGGGCGGTGGTTTCCGTAGGGAAAAGGGGATTTCTGCTCTCCCGGGAAAAAGTGGGAGCGGAATTTTTTGGGAATAGCAGAGCCAGGGAATTCCCAGAGAGCGGGGAAAGCACCAAATCCAGGGGGGGGTTTTGTTTGTTTTGTTTTTTCCCATCCCATTTTCCTTAAAAACCCGAGTTTTAATCCCGGAAATTCTGGGAGCAGCTGGGATGGGAGCTCTGAGAACTCCAGGAGTTTTTCTTCATCCCAAATTTCTTCTGGGAACGGATTTTCCCGAGGTTTTCCCCCATTCCCTAGCTCTGGGGTTGGGATTTGGGCTCTCCCCAAGTTTCTGAGTTCAAAAGCCTTCTGGATCCCAGAAAAAAACCAACGGATGATCCCAAAAAAGCCCTGGATGGGGAAGGAATTCACTAGGATTTGGGGCCTGGGAAGGCATTCAGGAATCCTTTCCCAAATTTTAAGGATTTGGATCAGCCCAAATCCCAAATCCCCCTTGGAATCTCATTCCCAGGAATTCCAGGTGAGTTTATCCCAGGATTTCCAGCCCAGCCTGTGGAATTCCCAATATTCCATAGCCAGGAATTCCAAATTCAAGGGGAGTGAATCCTAGCTCTTCCCACGGTCTCTTTTCCATAAATCCATGAAAAACCCTGGAATTCGTACTCCAGAATTCACATAAACCTTTCCCAGCCCCACAAAATCCCAGGATTTGGGGATGGGAATGGGAAAAACCAAAATTCCATGGAAAAAGAAAAAAAAAAAGCAGGAAAGGGGAATTTTGGAGCCACTTTTGGGAGCAGGGGAAGGAATTTCAAGCACAGGAATTCCAAGGATTGTTTATCCTGGTGGGATCCAACAATTCCAAACAATCCTTGGAGCAAGGAACAGAATCCTGGGGCTGGAATTCCCTCCTCTCTCTCATCACAAGCTGGAATTTTTCCCAGATTTTTTTTTCCTGGATCTGACCCGTTCCTGGATTTTCCAGAAAATCCATGGAAAAAATGGGAATTTGGGGAGAGCTTTTCCCTCTTCCCAGAGGAAAAAAATTCCAGCTGGAGGAGGGGAAATCTGATTCCAGAGGGTTTCCTAGGATTGCTGTGGATGTGGAATTCCCAGGATCAGGGAGTTCCAAAGCCAGAAAAAATTGGGAAGCGCTTCCAGGGTCCCAAATTCCCTCTTTTTCCTGGGATTTTCCTCATGGGAATGCAGCTGGAAAAGGGCTGATCCCGACCCTCCCATTCCCAGTGGGAATTCCGAACTTGTCCCCCTTTCCAAGAGCCAAAAAATCCAAAAAAAACCCTCTGGGATTTGGCCATCCCAAAGTTTTTCCAGTTTTCCCAGTCCTGGGATTTTCTCTCCAGCCCCTCCAAATCTTTGGGAATTCCCTCTCTGAGCCCAGCAGACGATCCAGGGAACAAATTCCTTTGGGATGGATTTTCTGGGATTTTCTGGAATTCTCTGGGAACTTCAAGGAAAACTTTGGGGTCTCAGGGAGGGAGCCAGGATTTCCCACTCTGGATTCCATGGGAATGGGGTTTTCCATGGGAATTCCAGGGTGGGAGTGGGTTTGGGGTTGGGAATGTGACCCCAAATGGGGCAAATCCCACGGAATTCCAGGATCCCAATCCCAACCCTTACAGGATTTGGGGTCACCTGGGCTAAGAAGTGATTAAATAATTTAAATATTTTAGAGGATTTTTTTTAATAATTCCTCGCTTTTTCTTTTCCAATTGGAATTTTCCCGGGAAGCAGCACCAAAATTCTCCCATGAATAAACAAACAAACAAACAAACAAACAAACAAACAAATGCACTGGTTAGCCAGTTAATTAATTAATAATTGTTTATTTAGCATTTTGATTGTTTCATTAATTTCCACCGGGAGCAGCTGCTCCAGCCCCAAATCCCAATTTTCCCCTAGAAGTGGCAGGAGCAGCACGGAAAATCCGGCCTGGGATGATCCCAAATCCTGTCCCCAAATCAAAAATCCTGGCCCTAAATCCCAAATCCCATCCCCAAATCTCATCCTGTCCCCACATCCCATCCTGTTCCCAGATTCCAAATCCTGTCCCCAAATCTCCTGTCCCTAAGCCTCGTCCTGTCCCCAAATCCCATCCCAGTCCCTAAATCTCCTCCTGTCCCCAAATCCCATCTTGTCCCCAAGTTTCATCCCCCTCCCAAACTTCATCTTGTCCCCAAATCCCATCCCTGTCCCTAAAACCAAAACTGTCCCTAAATCTCATCCCTGTCCCCAAATCTCTCTCCTGTCTCCAGATCTTGTCCCTCATTCTGGCCCCAAATCCCTGGTCCCAAACCCCATCCCATCCCCAAATCTTGTCCTGTCCCCAAATCCCATCCCCATTCCCAAATCCAAACCTGTCCCCGAATCTCATCCCTGCTCCCAATCCTCATCCCACTCTTAGGTTTCATCCCATCCCCAAATCTTGTCCTGATCCGAAATCTCTTCCTGTCCCCAAATCCCACTGTGTCCCCAAATCTCCTTCTGGCCCCAAATGACATGCCATCCCCACATCTTGTTGTGTCCCCAAATCTAATCTTGTCCCTAAATCTCATCATGTCTCCAGATTTCATCCCTGTCCCCAAATCCCATCCCTGTCCCCAAATCTCATTTTTCCCCAAATCTCATCCTGTTCCCAATCCTTGTCCCACCCTTAGGTTTCATCCCGTCCCCAAATCTCATCATGTCTCCAAATTTCATCCCTGACCCCAAATCTTGTCCCAAACCTTATCCTGTCCCCAGATCCCATCGTGTCCCCAAATCTCCTGTCTCCAAACCTCATCCCATTCCCAAATCTCCTCCTGACCCCAAATCTTGTGTCCCCAAATCTTACGTTTCATCCCAACCCCAAATATTGTCCCGTCCCCAAACCCCATCCTGTCCCCAAATCCCATTCTCGTCCCCAAATTCTGTCCTGTCTCCAAACGTCCTCCTGTCCCAAATCCGATTCTGTCCCCAAATTTTATCCCGTCCCCAGATCTCCTCCTGACCCCAAATCCTTGTCCCCAAACCTCGTCGCGTCCCCAACCCTTGTCCCGTCCCCGAATCTCATCCTGATCCCACACCCCGTCCTGTCCCCAAATCCCCCCCGCGTCCCAAGGGAAGCTCCCGGCCGCGGCCACCTCTGTCCCTGCCACCCCCGGTGACACCGCAGGGGACAAACCCGAGCGGGGCCATCGCTGCCACCGCAGGTGACAATTCCCGGCGGGGACATCCCCGTTGCCACCGCGGGGACAATTCCCGGCGGGATCCGAGCTCCGGGATCTTCCCGCGGTCCCGGCCCCGCTCTGGCGACATCCGCGACACCCGCCGAGGTGGCGTTGTCGCCAGAGCGGGGATGGGGACAGGAAGGAGGAGCGGCGGCGCTTCCTGGTGGCTTTGTCATGTGACGGCGCAGGAGCGGATCCGATCCCGAATCCCGGCCCGGTGAGCGGATCCCATTCCGGGGAAAACCCCGGCAATGCGAGGATTTGGGATCCGGGGGAACCCAGCCCCAAAAGGGGGATGGGAAAAGGGGTTTTGTCCCCAAAATTCCCGCGTCGCCGCGGTCTCCGTGTCGCGAGAGGGAGGGAATGGGGCCGGGATTGGGGTGGGAATGGGGCCGGGATTGGGGTGGGAACGGGGCCGGGAATGTCCCCCCGGGATAGGGCGGGGCTGGCACGGCCCCACGCGCGGGGACAATGGGGACAGCCCGGACCGGTCCCGGGACAGCTGGGGGACCCGGCCCCACGGTACCGGCAGCACTTCCCGGGGCCAGAATTCCTAATCCCGGTCCCAGGATACCCCCATTCCTGCATCCCCATCCCGGTCCCACATCCCCACCCCGGTCCCACCATCCTGATCCCACCATCCCCATCCTGATCCCCTCTTCCCGGTTCCACATCCCCATCCCGGTCTCACCATCCCCATCCCGGTTCCACATCCCCATCCCGGTCCCACCATCCCCATTCCGGCCCCACATCCCCATTCTGATCCCACCATCCCCATCCCAGTCCCCGCACCCCCGGATCCCCCGGCACCTCCCCACAGCTCCCACTCTCACTCCTTTCCCTTTCTCCCTGTCCCCTCCTCTTCCTCCCTCTCTCCCTCTTCTCTCCCTCCCTCCGTCCCGCCCCACGCCGTTCCCGCCCCTTTCCCGGCTCCTCCCCCGGTACCTTTCCCGTTCCAGGCCGCCGGGACCCGCCGCCCCCATGCCCGAGAGCCCCGCCGAGCCCCCGCCGCCCCCGCCAGGTACCGGGGGGACACGGGGACAGAGCCAGAGCCCCCCGGAGGGACCCGCGGCCGTTTGCTGCTTGGGGAGAGGCTGCGGGTGAATTCTTAGGGTGCGAAATCCCTGTGGGGTGGCAAGGGACGTCCCGGGTTTTTTTTTTTTTTGGCTCCCCAAATATTTATTTTCGGGCGGGGAAGGTGTGTCTGTCCGCACTGCCGAGCTGGGGAGGCACGGGGGGTGGGGATTGGCGAGGGGGACACTTTTGGGGACACCTTTGGGGATGGGTCTGGTGCTGGGGACAGCGCTGCCGGGGAGGTTTTGGGGTCGGTACCGGGGAGGTTTCGGGGTCGGTACCGGGGAGGTTTTGGGGTCCCTGCCAGGGTATCCCCGCTTTTCCCGCTGTCGGGGCAGGAAAGGGCGGAGGCGGAACCGAAATAGTTTTGTTTTCGTTTCCTCGTCCGCGCCGGCGGTTGGGGAATCCCGAATTCCGGGAGGGAAAAAGAGCTCGGGGAGGAGCCCGCGAGGATCCCACGAAGGGAGCAGAACCCTGAGCGGGATTTATGGCCCCGAGGCACAACTTCCACCCCACGGGAGAATTTCCCTCCGCACCTCCACAGATGGAGACACAACGGAGGAAGGAGCCGAGGGCCCCGCGGAGCCGCGCCCCGCCGCGGGCACCCCCCCGCCGGAGGTGCAGCAGGAGGAGGAGGATGAGGATGAAGATTTCCAGTTCCTGCGGTGCGAGGGCTGCGGGCGGGACTCGGCGCAGCCGCGGCTGCTGAGCTGCCTGCACACGCTGTGCCCCGGCTGCCTGAGCGACACCAAGCAGTGCCCGCTGTGCCAGGCGGCCGCGGGCGCGCCCGCCATGGACAATCTGCTGTTCGCCAACCTGCGGAGCCGCCTGCAGGTCTGGAGGCAGATCCGGAGCTCCGGCGGGCCCGGCTGCAGCCGCTGCAAGGGCGAGGCGGCGCTGGTGTGGTGCTCGGACTGCGAGGAGTTCTTCTGCGCCAAGTGCTTCGAGGAGCACCAGTGGTGGCACAAGAAGAAGGCGCACAGGGTCAGGAAGGTGGAGGAGCTGCGGGCGGGCTCGGCGCGGCAGTTCCTGGAGGACACCAAAACCTCCTGCAGCCTCTTCTGCTCCAGCGAGAGTCACCCCGAGGAGAGCCGCGTGTGCAGGTGAGGCTCTCCAGCCTCATCCTCGCCCCCAAAACCCCGCCCTGTCACCAAACCCCGCCCTGTCACCAAATCTTGCCCTGCTCCAAGGGATTTGGGGATGATGCTCCAGCCTGGAATGGGCAGGAGAGGGATGAGGCCAAATCTCGTCCTGTCCCCAAGTGTCAGCCCGCTTACAAATCTCCCAAACCTCGTCCTGTGCCCAAATCTCACATTGTCCTCAAATCTCATCCTGTCCCCAAATCTCAGTCCTCTCCCAAATCTGCCCCATCCCCAAATCTCATCCTGTCGCCAAATCTTGTCATGTCCTCAAGCCTCGTCCCGTCTCCAAATCTGCCCCATTCCCCAGTCCCCTACCCCCAAAGCTGTGCCCAAGGGATTTTGTTCCCTGTGTTTGGGGAGCGACAGCAGCGACCCCAGAGAGCGCCCAGCAGGGGTGGCTGTGCCAGGGGAGCTCCAGGTGGGATTGTGGGAAAAGGCTCCAGAGGGGGCTGGGCACTGTCCATCCCTGACCCCCGTCCATCCCTGACCCCTGTCCATCGCTATCTGCTGACCGCTGTCCATCCCTGACCCCTGTCCATCCCTGACCCCTGTCCATCGCTATCTGCTGACCGCTGTCCATCCCACCCATCCTGGAGCCAATCCCGGTCCCCCTGGAGCAGCTCCCGGGGGGACCCAGCCCTGCATGGCTCCGATGCCACCCGGCCCTGACGCCCGCCGTGTGTCCCCTCCCGGCAGTATCTACTGCCCGCGCTGCGAGCGGGCTCTGTGCTGTCCGTGCGCGCTGCTGGACACCGGCCACTCTCCTTTCCGCGACCTCCGCGCCGAGAGCCGGCGGCGCCAGGACGAGCTGCGCTCCCTGCGCCGGGACCTGCGGCGGCTCCACGGCGCCTTCGAGGCGGCGCTGGCGCGGCTGCGGAGCGAGGCCGCCCGGCGGGAGGAGCAGCGGGAGAGGCTGCGGGAGTGCGTCCGCGCCAGCGCCGAGCGCCTGGAGCAGCTGGTGCGCAGGGAGGCGGAGGAGCTGCGGGCGCTGCTGGACGCGCGGCCGGAGCGCGACCGGAGCGCGCTGGCGGAGGAGCTGCGCGGTGCCGAGGGGGCCCTGCTGCGGCTGGAGGCGGCCGAGAGGCTGGTGGAGAGGCTGGGGCGCTACGGCGGCGAGCAGGAGCTGATGGACATGCAGCCCTTCGTCAAGGGAGCGCTGCTGCAGCTGCAGCAGCTGCGGCCGCCCGAGCCCCCCGAGCTGCGCGAACCCCCGGACTTCGCCGAGTGCCGAGCGCGGCTGCGGGCACTGGTGGAGCGAGTCACGGGGCGACCGGGTGAGGGGATGGGATGGGATGGGATGGGATGGGATGGGATGGGATGGGATGGGATGGGATGGGATGGGCCGGGTCAGGCTGGGCCAGGCCCCCCGTGAGAAGGGCAGTGCTGGAGCAGCAGGGGCTGAGCAATGTCCCAGCTGGGCTTGGACACTTGGGATGGTGGGACATCTGGACCTTGTATTGCCATCCTCTTCCTCCTCCTTTTTCTTCTTCCCCTTCTTCCTCTTCTTCTCCTCCTTCTTCTTTTTCTTCCTTTTCTTTTTCCCGCTCTTCCCCTTCTTCTCCTCCTCTTCCTCCTCCGGCTCCTCACCGCCCCCAAGCTGGGATTTGCTCCGTTGTTTTTGTGGAGCCCCTTTCGGGTGTCCCCCCTGTCCCGCAGGCTCTGGGAATGCTCATTCCCGGCTTCCCGGAGCTTCCCAAGCCCCCTGGGCCATCCCAGTGCAGAGGGGAGGGGACTGGAGCAGCCTGGCAGGGTTTTCCCAGCTCCGGGGCCGCGGCTCGGGATCTCATCCCGGTTTTCTCCATCCCTGGCACAGATATCCCCGCGGTCGAGGTGGCCCTGGAGGACAACCTGGTGAGACATCGGGATGCTCCTGCCCCATCCCAAACCTGGCCTTCTCCTTTCCCTCCCCATCCCTCTCTTCCCGGTTTTTCCTCACCCACAAATCCCCCAGGCACGGTCCTGCCCCATCCCGCTGCTCCATCCTCTCGTTTTCCACCGGGAATTCCATGACCAAGGGAGCAGCTCCCAGACCCATCCCAAATCCTCCGTGCCTCAGTTTCCCCTGGTCCCCCTGCTGGGATCCAAGTCCATCCTAACTCCATGCTCCTCCTGCAGGAAGAGAATCCAATCCATCCCAAAATCCAGAGCGTCTCCAGCCTCAAGGAGATCCACATGGACCAGGTGAGGCCCATCCCAGCCAGGTGGGATCTGATGGGATCCGGGTGTTCCCACCTCTCAATCCCAATCTCGCTTTCCCAGCTTCTCCCACCCTCCTCCTGGAAGAAGCGGCCGCTTCCCTGCATGGAGAGGGGCAGCCAGGTGTCTCCCAAAATCCTGAAGCTGGAATGTGAGCACGAGGCAGGCCCCAGCCGTGCCAAATCCCACTGGGAATTCCAGACGGAGCCCGGCCCCTCCACGTCGCAGCACAACTGCGTCCGCAGCAGTGACGCAGGTGGGGACCAGGAATGTCACCATCCTCATTATCCCATTTTTCCCCATCCCGTGGGATCCTTCCTGGGCTTGCTGCACCTCCATTCAACGGGAATCATGGCCATGGATGAGGATGATCCAGATCTATGGGGTGAGGGATCCATGGGGTGAGGGATCCATGGGGTGAGGGATCCATGGGGTGAAGGATTCATGGGATGTAGGATTCATGGGGTGAGGAATCCATGGAATTCAGGATCCATGGGATGAGGAATCCATGGAATTCAGGATCCATGGAGTGAAGGATCCATGGAATTCTGGATCCATGGAATTCTGGATCCATGGGATGAGGGATCCATGGGATGAAGGATCCATGGAGTGAAGGATCCATGGGATGAGAGATCCATGGAATTCAG
>PYHW01009218.1:1752751-1777449 GCA_013186435.1 Turdus rufiventris | reverse complement strand
TCTTGTAGTGGAAAATTCTGAAATTTGTGTTTGTAAGAATCCTTTTGCTTGTTAAAAACATCTTTAGTTTGAGGTGGATTTATCCTTTCCTCAGAGTCATAAAAGCCCCTTCCAGCTCACTTGGTCTTTGCCTTCTTAACTCCCCAGCAAGACTGGCTCAGCAATTCTTTTCCTCTACATCAAAACTTACTGTCATTTCTATTCCTTCTTCTGATTCTGCATTCCAAGACCTTTCTGTTATACACACATATCTGTGAGACCTTCCTGCCAAATCCTTATCCATCCCAACACTTCTGCAGGGCTTTCTGCTTGATTAAAATAAAATTAATAAAAAAGGAAGCCAAGGAGCCTTTTTGGGGAGGAAACTGTGCCTCAGTGTGTGCTGGGGGGGCTGAGCCTGCAGTGTGCAATTAACAGGTGTTAATTGGGGGTGCTGCAGTGAATGTTTGGGTGTGAGACAGCTCTGCTGTGTCCTTTGTGCTGCAGGATCCTGAAGGCCCGAGCAGAGGAGTCAGGGGAGTACCTGTGTGTGTTCGTGTTCTCCGGCTCTCCCGTCGCCAACGCCACCATCGAAGTGAGAGGTACTGCTGGAGCTGTCCCTGTCCCACTGTCCCCTTCCTTGGCCCTGGCACTCCCTGTCTCCAGCAGCTCCCCCACAAAAGAGGGAAGGCCTCCTCGTCATGCAGAGCTAGGCCTGGGTTAATAATCATAAATAATGATTTATTATCATAGATAACTCTGATTCCAAGGGAAGGCCTGGCACGCATTCAGGGAAAGAGCTCACAGAGGTGGGAACACAGCTATGGCATTTGTGGACACTAAAACACCTCCTGGCCTTTCTGGGAGGCTGAAATTAAGGGTAAAAGCTGCACAATGGGCAAGATGTGGCACGAGTGTTGCTGTAGGTGAAAGAACAGAACAGTGCTGCTGTCAGGTACCATTGGTGAATTCCTAGTGACCACGGGACTGCAGGGAGGGCTGAGTTTGGGAATTTGAGGTGCATGGGCAGGCCCTGGGATCCAGGTGGGAGGATCCATCAGTCTGTGGGAGATGGAATTCCAACATCCTGTGCCTCTGAGGAGCTTAGCTGGGTGTTCAGGGTACACATGTGGAGCAGTTTCATTTTCCTTCTTTTCCTTTTCTTGGGGATTTTTTCTTCCATTCTGCCCTTTTGCTCAAATTGCTAAGTCTCCTAATGTTATCCTAATTAAAATGGAAAATTCCTGCTGCCTCCTTTGGGCTGCTTTAGGTGACAAACCACTCCTAGAGAGGGGAAATGTAACTTGGGTGGTGCAGCAAGCCCTCTGCCACCTCTGATGGTCTGCAAGGCCCTCTGGGAGTGTTTGCCTCAGGGCTTGGCTGCTGCTCTGCCAAGCTCAGGAGAGCTTGGCAGGGAGTTCACTCTGGGTGAAGAAAAGCCAATATCTGTGATTGAAGTGCAAGGAGAACTAATCCTACTCACTTCCCACAGGTAATTTACACCTAAATACTCCTCAGCTGCTGTTCCTGGGAAACTGGGGATAATAAATTGAGATTGCACTTAAAGCAGATCTGAGGGACAGTGACACTGACGTGCAGTTTAGTATTTACCTGCATGGGTCATGTTGGTGCTCCAGCAATTACACACAGATTTCATTGCTGATTGTAATTATGGTGCAGCTCTCACTGCTGATGCACAGGGAAAGGAAGGTGCTGAATGCTCGTGCTCCAAAAATAGGGATTTTCTGACAGCTTGTCAACAGCTTCCCCAGAGCCTGTGGCAGAGGCAGCCCAGGGCATGCAGGGCCACCTCCCTTCTTGTGCTGCTGCCTCCTGAGTCCCTCCAGTGTCCCTGGAATGGGCCCTGGAGCAGCCTGGGATAGTGGGAAGTGTCCCTGCACATGGCAGGGCTGGCGCTGGATGGACTTGAGGCCCCTTCACCCAAACCATTCTGGGATTGACTTTGCAAAAAAACCCGTAGGGCAGTGGTGTAAGAGCAGTTGGGAATCCATTAAACCGGATTGGCAGTGTCAGATGCCTTTCCTGGAATTCATTCCAAGGTTGGCTTCCCTCAGGCAGCTGAAGTTCTAGGGGGGGCTTTGCTCCTGCTCAGATCCCCAGAGCTCTGGGGATGGTGCTGTGTGGGGGCAGCTCTGAGCTGCAAACCAGAGGCTGAGCAGATGCTGCATTTAGGGAGTCTTGGAGCAGGGATTCTTTGTGTCCCCTTTTCCTTGGCTCTGGAGCAGGCTGGGGTGCCAGGGGGTGATTTTGGGGCAGTGGTGCTGCAGCTGCCAGGCCTGGCCAGGCCACCCCCTCCTCCCTCCTGGAAGGGGATTTTTTGGTTGCTGCGTTTCCACCCAGGGGAGTCCCTGCAGTGCTGGTGTGGAGCTCTGGAGGCCTGAGGATGAAGAAGGGGATTTTTTGGTTGCTGCGTTTCCACCCAGGGGAGTCCCTGCAGTGCTGGTGTGGAGCTCTGGAGGCCTGAGGATGAAGAGAAGCCCAAAGAATGAAATGCAGCCCTGGAGAACTCTGCAGTGCTGCTGTTCTTACTGGGATCTTGGGAGAAGGGGAGAGGAAACAGGTGCTGGAAGGATCTTCTTAATTTCCCTTCCTGAGAGACCTTTCTGCCCTTCCCTCATCAGGGGTTCTTCCAGCTCCCTTTGTACCTTCCTGTTCCATCCTCCTCCCCAGGTATTCTGGGGAAGAGCCTCATCCTTGATTCCTGGCTGTCTCAGGAAACCTCTGCTCCTCTATACCAGAAATTAATTAAACTGCACATTCTTGGAGCCCAGCTGCATCTTAGAGTGAGCCATGAGAATCCTTTCACATTTCCTCTTCTTCTGATGCCTTCTGTATCTTCAAGCTCCAGAGGGAGACAGGGATTGGAGTCATAACCAGAAAAAGAAACCTTCCAAAGCCCTTGTTCAGGTCACCCCTCAGACATCCCAGTTTTCAGTGCAGGAATATTTTTAGGTGCTTTGCCCTTGCTTTAATTTTGTCTCTTAATGGGAAGCTTGAAGGTAACTGGGCCATGGTTTGAAGGTGTTACACATTTAAATTTCCCTCTCCTTTTCATTAGTGACAGTAAAGATCTTGGAAGACCTGAATGTCTCCTGAATTTCCCTGGCTGTGTTTCCCCCAGCCCTTCAGAAAGCTGCTGCTCACCAAGTTCTGTGCCTGCTGGGAGCACTGGAGCCCCATGATCACCCTGCCACAAACCCCCTTTCTCCTGTGTTTTGGTTTAAAACTATCAAAATGATGCTGCTTAGAATTCCTTTCATGTCAAGCATGCCTAAATGTCTATTTATTTTGCCTTTTTCTTGGTAATAGTTAATTTAAATTAGCCCTATTTCCTTTTGCTCTTCATGAGGTGTTTCCAGCCCACCTTCAGGATTTTTCCTGCTTCACTTGCAGGAGTTCAAACCTCCCTTTGCCAGGAGCATTCTCCTGGTGCCAGTGATGCAGCAGTGATGGAGCAGGTCTGAGTAGAGAGGGGACTCTGCTGCCTGAGAGCTGAAATCCAAATCCTTGCCAACAAAACCTGCCTCACCCTGGGCTTTTGCTGGCCCTGAAGCAGAACAGTGCAAGGAGCAATCTGGCCATGAAAAGCTTCCCAGGAAAAACCTGTTAAAGCTGAGACTGCAGAGATATGGGGACAGCAGGAGACTGTTTGGGAGAGAAAATGCTGGATTTGTGTCTGGGTGGCAGCACAGGGTCCTGAAACACCAGCGCTGCCCAGAGCTCCCTGGGTGCTCCAGGAATAGCCCTGTCCCAGCAGAGCCAGGGAGGAGCAGAGGTATTCTGGGCACTGCTGCTCTGCTGGGATCACCCTGGGACCTGGCCTCTCCTTCCAGCAATGTCATTGTGTCACCCTGCACTAGGAGTGGAGGTGTCCCAGAAAGTGTCTCCTCTCCCTGTGCCCTTTTCCAGGCTCAGGATGGCAGTGCAGCCCAGCCCATGAGGGCTGCAGCTGCTGAGTGCCATTGCTCCTTTTCCTCATGGAAATGTTCCCAGTGTGCGGTCCCTGCTGGCATTCCAGCAGTTCCAGCTCTGGGATTGCTGCCTTGTCACTGCTGGGCTGGAGGAGATCCCTCCTGGGCATCCTCCAGGAAGCAAAAGCCACAGGAGGCTCACCCAGCTCCTGCTTTAAGAACATCCCAAGCCCAGCAGGGAAGTGGTGGCACCTTTCAGTAGGTCCCAAAATGAAATTGCCCTCTGGAGCCCTCATTATTTGGAATAAATGTAATTTTCCTCTCCAAGGCTGGGGACAGGGGGTTGGAAGGACGTGGCAGGTGCTCTGCAGTGCCTGGGATCCTGCAGTAGCACAGCACAGCCAGGCCCAGAGCTGATTTATTATTTCCTGCTTGAAGACCTGAAGCTCAGAAACTCCATTTGCTCCAGGTGTCCTTGCAGGCACAGGGAGTGTGGGATCACCTGGAAGCTGGGGAATGTTCTTCCCATCTTCCTTCAGCTTCTGGCAGCTCCTTTTAGTACAAGACCAGGAGATTGTTTGGATCTGGTGCCTTCATTTGGGTCAGGTTTTATGGCTCTCAGAGTATTTTTATGTCTGATGTGGAAAGATGCATTTTGGGTGTCAGTTTTCTTAAATAAACCCCTTGGGTTTGTTCTTGGCCTGTTCTTACCTAGCATGGATGGCTGTGCTTGCCATCATCTTGGAATTAATTGAGTTGGCATCTGGCTGAGCTTCCTCCCTTGGTCAGGACTCCTGCAAAGCCCAGGGCTGTGTTGGAATTGCTGTTGTAATTTCCATGGGCACTTGGAGAATGCCTCAGGCCTCTCCTGGTGTGCCTGTCCAGGTGAACACACACCAGCAGGAGCTGAAGCCCAGGTTTTCCTACAGCCATGGATTTCCTGTGGTTCAAATTGTCATTTGCATGATGTTGTTACTGTCCAGGAAGAACCTGAGGCATGGGATGCTTCCTGCATCAAAACCCCTTTGACATAGGACACCAAGAAGCACATCAGCTTGCCAGGCATTTTCCTAAAGATTTGAGCTGTAATTTTGGGAAGAGCAGGCTCAGCAGCTGTCTGGTAGCATGAGATGTTCTGTTCCTTTAGAACAGAGCTGTGAAATTCCCTTCATTATCTCAGCTCACAGCTGGAATTGCTCACTCTGTGTATCCACATGCAGGGAATTTGCTGGTGGAGCAGGGAAGTCTCCTGTAGGAAATTCCAGTTTCCTGGAGCAGCCAGGCTGGCCTTGGGTGGATTAACAGCTCAGAGCTGCCATCACACAGCGAGCCACGTGTGCTGTAATTAGGAGCTGCAGCTTTAAAGGTGGGCCCTGCAGCCAGGGCCATCTGCTGGGCCAGGGGTCAGCCCAGGCACTGCCCTGAGACAGCCTAAGCTGGGGAGGGTTTAGTGGAGGGTTTAGGGCTGCTCTGAGGGACACAGACAGGAGCACAGGGTTTAGGGCTGCTCTGAGGGACACAGATGGGAGCACAGGGGTTAGGGCTGCTCCCAGTTACACACAGACAGGAGCAGAGGGTTTAGGGCTGCTCCCAGGGACACACAGACAGGAGCACAGGGTTTTTCCCTCACTGCTCCCAGGGACACAAACAAGAGTCCAGGGTTAGGGCTGTTTCTAGATATGCACAAACAGTTCTTCCACAACATCCCCTGAGTGTGGGAAGCACACACTGTCCAGGGAGTTGGAGGGATTTGTGTCCAAATGGGTGAAAGAAGCCTGTTTGTACTCACAAGCTGCTCTGTTATCTCGTAGCCACTCCTGACATCACTGGGCACAAGAGGAGTGAGAACAAAAACGAGGGCCAGGAGGCCCTGATGTACTGCAAGTCTGTGGGCTTCCCCCACCCCGAGTGGGTCTGGCGCAAGAAGGTCAATGGGGTGTTTGAGGTAAGGAAGGGGGTCAGGGTGTCTCCACCTGCCCACAGCCCCTAGAGAGGGATGGGGTGTCAAAGGTACTTTGTAACTTCTCAGAGTCCCTCCAGCCTGTGAGTGAAGGTGGGTATTTTTGGCAGCAGTGAGGATGGATGGGTGAATATAAAATTGATACTTATTTTGTTGGTATGTGAAAAAAGTTGCTCACTGCATTGCTGGGCAAAGTTAAGTACTTACTGTGAAGGCCATTTTCTGGAATTTGCTACAAACTGCAAGATCTGAGTTATGAAACATGGTTTAAAACTACATTGGGTTATAAATTCCTTCAAGTTTTACTGGTTGAGCTCACAAGACTTAATATGAGGAGGTGGCAGTTATCCCCATTAGAGCTTGGGTGATCTGTTTGTTCCATGCAGCCAGTGATGTAGTGAGCAGGAAAATGTGACCAGCAGTGGGAATAGCAGAGAGCTGGGAATTTCTAACCCTTCCAGCCCAGCTGTTTCCTGTTGCTGCATGACCTGCCAGGGAGGCCGAATTGGATGGATGGAGCCAAAGCATGAAGCAAATAACAGGGTGGGATGGGTGTTCCCTGCTGAATGTGAGCTGGAGGTTGTAAGGAGTGGCTGAGTGCCAGCAGTGATCAGGGTTCCTTTTGTGGTGTTTTGGTGGTGTTTGGAGAGACAAACACCAGTCCTGGGCTCCTCCCTCAAATCTCCTGTTCAAACTTAAACCTGTTGCTGTTTCCCACCCCTGTCCCTCTGCCAGGACATCAACAACTCCTCGGGCAGGTTCTTCATTTCCAACAAAGAGAACTACACCGAGCTGAGCATCACAAACCTGCAGATCAACGAGGACCCCGGCGAGTACCAGTGCAACGCCACCAACCAGGTGGGCTCCGTGTCGGTCACCACCATCCTGCGCGTGCGCAGCCACCTGGCCCCGCTGTGGCCCTTCCTGGGCATCCTGGCCGAGATCGTCATCCTGGTGGTCATCATCGTCATCTACGAGAAGCGGAAGCGGCCGGACGAAGTTCCCGACGGTAAGTGCGCCCAGCGCCGCCTGTGACGGAGCACGGCCAGCACCGGCGCCTGTCCTGCTGCAGAACAGAGGGGCCTTGTGCAGGAAGGACCAGCAGCCCAGTCTGTCCCACTCCTGGCTTTCTCCTCTCTTCCCTCTCCGGACGTTGAGCCCAGAGGGTGCAAGGCCCAGGGCTGGATTTCAGGGGGTCTCAGACCGTGGGGTGGGAGGGGGTTACGAATCTCTTCGAAACTTTGTTGCATGAGGGATGGAGAGCTCCCATCTCTGTCCTGAGAAACGCTGCCCATCCACCCCGAGGAGCGTGGGGCAGCCCGGGGACAGAGCTGGCAGCACCCTCACCAGTGGGGGCATTCCCTCCTCCTCCTGGCCTCGGGGTCGGACACTGGGCTGGGGCTCCGAGGGCATGTGACACTCAAGCTAAAGAATCATTGCACTTCAAGGAGCTTGGGCTGCAAAGGTGCTTCAAAACTAAAATGTGCTCAGGGTTTAGAGATGGGGGGAGGGCTCTTACTCTGCTGTGTAGCTGAATCTGTAGTTAAGGAATGATCTGGAACCTGTATCTAATTGTAGCCACTGATTAGATTTTATAAAAATAGGGCTTATTATTAGGTTTGATGGTAGCAATAATTAACTAATCTGTTTGGTACATACAACTAGTAGTAACTTTCATCTATGAGCTTTTCCTGCACACCTTTCCCTGTGCACAGCTGGGGAAAGGGGTAGTGTGAGCTGAGTATTTGCAAGATCCATGTGCTGCTAGCAGCTTACTCCAGTGTGTAGAGAGAAAACCTCTGCAAGGACTCCTTGGGAGAAGCAGCAGGAATGTCATGCTGCTGTAGGCACATGATGGATCCAGGCATCTTCCTGGGCTGGCCAAGCCTTTCCCAGTGAGAGCTGCTTCCCAGGGTGGGGCTGCAGGGCCTGGGCCCTCACAGGGTGTGAAAATGGAGGTGTGAGACAGTGATCTGTGTGTGGGGTGGGCAAATCCACCTTTGTGGGCCTCACATGGGATCCATAGTGAGGAAAGGAGCTCATGGAACACAATAAATGGAATAACAGGAGAAGGGTGGAGGCTTGGATCAGAGCAAGCTGAACCAGTGCATTGCTAGAGGAAAGCAGCTTTGGTTGTAAGCCTTGAGTAGCACTTACTAACTGCTTACAGAGCATGTGTGGGGGCTGCTCTGGCCATGGAGCCCCCCAGTTGAACTTAGTGCATGTTCTGTGCATCACTAACAGCTTCCGGTGGCTCCGGCGCTTTTCCTGCCCTCAGCGTGGCCTCAGGGACCTCCCCCAGCCTGGAAAACTCCAACAGCCCATTTCCATTTTCCCTTGCATGTCCTCACTTCCACGTCAATGATTACAGTTTCCCACATTCAGAATTTTCATTGGGTGAAGTTTCCAAAGGACCAAAACAAGGTCCTGGGAATTTGATACACACATATTCCCTGCAAACAGCCCCAAATGGAGCGAATCCAGCAGGAATTGGCTTTGGCATGAGCAGATCGCAGCACAGCCCCCGTGGTGGTGCAGGGGAGCTCACACTGGAGGTGCCTCTTTCCAAGGCTGGAGTTTTCCTGGCTGGTCTGGCCACTTCTCAGGTACCTGAGGGATCCAGGCTCATCATCCCCCTGGAGCTGTCCAGGATGATGAGCCAAGGAGCTGAGGTTACTCCAGTGCTCACTGAGGCCGCTGTTTTGAAGGCAGAGCCCTGGAGAGTGACATGATGCACCTCCGTGGGGGTCTGATGTTCTCCCTGTCCCCTTTCCTGGAGGAAAAATCCATGCTGAGTATGACAGTCTGTACCTGTGGATGAGGTTTGCCTGGCTGACAGACACAATGGGCATCACGTGGCCTTGAGTCACACATTCCTGGGATAGTTGTGCATTTTCTGTACTGGCATCGAAGCTTTCTGTGCTGCCATGGTGGGGAACGCCCCGGGAGCAGGGCCTGTACAAATGCACACGTGGGAAATCATCAGCAACCTCCTGATTGCCACGTGTGGATGTTTCACTTGGGTTATCCTGAATTTTATTATGTTCAAGACATGGTTATGAAATGCCAAAGTTAATGCTGGAATGCAGTGGCATGCTCAGCATTTGGAATTTCAGCTCCCTCTTCCAAAATCACACCTCCGCCTCCGCTGCTGCAGCGAGCAGGGGAAGGAACGTCAGGGAGCTGTGGCTGAGCCAGCAGGCTGAGGCCAAACACCACAGCACTCTGTGTTATCCACAGCATCTGGCACCAGCCAGGATGTCTCCGCTGGCTTTTCTAATCCTGGTGTCAGTGGGATGTGCTCGGCTTTAGGATAGTGCTCATGGCAGAGTTCCACATGAGATGGTGCTGCGACAACCATTGAGCTGTTGCTGCCCTTCCTGCTGGGGTGGCAACGTTCTCCTTGGACCTCTCCAAATTCAGACACTGAGATTGCTTTATCATCGCCACCATCACCCTGTCCTTCCCAGTAATAACTCTGGAATGCCCTTCAGGAGTGCCCAGGCTTCTGTGATGTGTGTCAACCCTGGTCCCACAGCAGGGGTGAGGCTGGATGGCCCCAGTGGATCTGTGCCCAGGGATCCTTACCCTTGGCTCAGCAAGTCCTTCTGCTCTGCTGGGGGATGACTCTGGCTGCAGATCCCTGTAAACATGCCGAGGGTTGGGCTGCAGGTGTTGGACCTGTGGTGTCCTCCCTCTGCAGGTGCCACACATCCACCCCAGGGTGTTTGCCACCATCCCTCAGGAATCCTCTGGTGTGCTGGCCACCATCTGGCCTGCTGAGAGGAGTGCACAGGTAACTGGAAATGTGACTTAGAAAACCATTTCTAAGGATTGGTTTTAAAATTTGGAGAAAACCAGTGCTGCTAAATGTGGCCACTTCCTGTGTTCAGGAAAATCAAAGGCTTTTGGAGCAGGAGCTGTTAATGAGCTGCTGGAGCACACTTTGGCTCCTGACTGGGGCAGTGCAGGATAAGCTGCTGCTTTTGGATCCTGCTGGGAGCTGCAGGTGCCCACGATGATCTCTCACCTCGAGCTGTGCCCAGGTGATACTTTGTGACTGGCTCAGTTAAACCTACACAAATGATAGTCTGGGGTGTGCTGGGCCAGGTCCTCAGGTGAGACCAGTCTGGTGCTGAGCACAAGTGCCCAGTTAGTCCTGGGGGATGTGACTGGACAGAAGCGTTCTCTGGGAGAGAGGATCCTCAGTCTGGAACTTTTTCCCCAGCACTTGGGAACTCTGCCTGGCCACCCCAAAGAAACAATTGAATGAATTCCCTTTTCCTTTGATCTCCATGTTCTGCAGGCTTCAAATGCCCTGCCTCAGCCTGCCCATGGCTCCATCCCTGAGAGGCTGGGGAGGGTGGTGGACTCCTAGGTACACTTGGAGCAGTTCTGTGTTCCCAAAACACTTCCCGGTGTAAAGATGTTCCCTCTGTTGGAAGCACTGCCATGCCAGAAGAGCAGGGACACTCCTTTAACTTTGGCATTTCCTGACTGCAGGGCTGGATTTTGCATGGACCTTGCTTTGTGTGTCCGGTGAGCTGCTTGGTGTGCCTCAGGCCAGGGCTGCTCAGGAGCTCCTTTGCTGATGTTTCCTCCTTCTCAGAACTCTGATTTGGGAGTTGATTCTTCTTCCTGCTGCTGGAGAGCAGGAAAAGGAACGTTGCACCCATGAAATCTGTTTCCACCAAAATGGTGGCATCAGGGGGTGCCTGGCACAGGGTTTGCTGCGGAGCCTGTGGCTGAGAGCTTCTCCCAGCACATCCAAATCCCATGCTGGAAGGAGGAAGGGAGGTCAGATGGCGCCTGAATTCCTGCATCCTTTCAGAACGTGAGTTCTGACTTGCCTTACGCCTGGTAAGGCAGCATCCAGCTCGCTCCCCGTTCCCAGGGAGCAACCAGGGGTTCCCTGGCCACGTGCAGCTTCCGTGCCTTTGGGGGTGAGAGCTGCATGAGCCTGGCATGCCCTGGCATGTGGCTGCATGCCCAGTGGGAGGTGGTGCCAGCAGGGAATGCCAGGGTGCTCCCCTGGACAAGGAGAGGAGGGAATGGCTTTTGTTCCTCTGGGGTTCAGCTGGAGCTGCTTGGTTTCCATAGATGGAGCGATCAGCCAGCACCAGCTGGTGTGGCATAGCAAAGGTTCTAGAGGGACTGGGCGTTCTGCTGTTGTTGGATCAAATAGCCTAAAATCAGCACAGCCCCTGGGTTAAAGGGTGTTTTCTGGGGTAAGTAGAAAGTAAAAACCCCTTGGCTCCATTCCCCGTAGGAATGGGAGCGGTTTTTACTTGTAAATCCACAGTCATGATCTTGAGTCCGAAGCCGTGAGGCAACTGGGTTATAACATGTCCCTTTTCCTTTTTCCCCTCTCCTTCCTCAGCCTAATCCAAAGACTTCCCATAAACGTGTTTCTTCTCCTGGCTCTGCAGAAGCTCCATCCAAATCCCCACATTCTTTCTAACCCTCTTTTGCTTTTTTCTTGACTTTCCCTGTTCCTGCTATTACTGTAAGTAATTGAAAGAAACAAACTGTCTAACTGAACCATTTGCTTTTTGTAACCAGTGATTTTGGTGTTTTTTTTTTTTTTCCTTTTTATGCACATCTTTCTCTCCCACACTTTAAATTTGTCAGGGTGAGCAGATTGTGAGGCAGGTACATAGTGAGGCCATCAGCTGTTCCCAGCAGTGTTGTTACATCCTGGTGGGAAGGGATCATAACACAGGACCCTGAGCTCTGGCTGCTCCTTCAGGGCATTAAGCTGCCCGTGGACCCCTGGAAGTGCCCAAGGCCAGGTTGAACACTTGGGCTTGGAGCACCCTGGAACAGTGGAAGGTGGCCCTGCCCATGGCAGGGGGTGGCACTGGAGGGGCTTTCCAACCCAAACCAGTCTGGGATTGATTCTTTGCACGTTTTAAAGTGTGAGCTGAGATGTAGAATCCCTTCAGAAGCAAAAATTGGAATCTTAGTGCTTGGAAGAACCTGCTGGTGTTTCATTTTTAACTTCCATCAGTCACAAGATGCTACCCAGGATTAATTTGATACTAAAATAAACCCTGTAGCTTTCCAAAGGCAGTGAAAGAAAGTGAGTGACATGTAAAATGCCTTGTAAATTAAGGCTGAAATTGGGGAGCGGGGGGACCAACAGCACAAAACACATTAACATACAAGTGGAGGAGCTAAGAGAGATCTACTTGTCATCATCTTCCAATTTTAATTCCCCATGTTTTTGCCTGCAGGGATTGATTACATGTGTTAAAGACAAGCAGCAGGTATCCCATTTTGGTTGAGAAATGTGTGGTTTGGGACCCCATGAAGCAGGTCCTGCAGGAAAGGCCTGCTGTGGGGGTTATTCCTGTGCTCTGTTCAGGGGGGTTTTGGAGCCTGCAGCTGCCAGTCCCAGCAGAGATCCAGGGGCTCTGTGTGCTCTCGCTGCTCCTGGCAGCGTTTGGGCAGTGCTGGGGGACATCCCCGTGCTGTAGGCGCTACTGACTGTTCTAGAGCAGGGCTGTGGCATTAAAGCTTCGGGTTATATTGATCTTGTCGGTTACTATGACTTCTTTTTTTTTTTCCCCCCTTCAATTGCATCATACCCTTAAAAATGGTGGTAAGTGAGAGCTCTGCATGCTTTGGAGTTTGTTTAACCTCCGCTTCAGTCTATACAACGCACAAGTCATAACGTTAACACTCTTGAAAACTTCCTCATTCACGTTCACAACTAATTTGGATTTCAGTTTGCTGTTTTGAATCTTTTCTTTAGTCTGATTTTGTACTGGTTTTTCTGTTGTTCTGTTGCCCCTGGTTTCGCTGAGGGTTCGGTCTGTGTCTGTACTGTACTGGGGATGCTTTTCCAGCACTTAACGACTGACCAGGAATTTCCCTCGGTCTTTTTATCTCTGGTTTAGGTTAGAGTTGGGACAGGGAGGAGTGGTGGGGATCCACCCTCTAGCTTTAAGTGTTCCAGTAGGCTTTTTTGTGGGATCTACGTGAGGAATCACCTACGGCAGCCTTTATAAGTGCGAAGCTTCTTTTTTTTTTGACAACACAAACTTGCTGATCTGAAACGAGCATTTAAATCTTTGAGCAGAGAAGGGAAAATGGTTATTTTGTAGTGAGTGTCCACGGTGCAGTTTGATATTGCTGAAGTCCAGCCAAACAAACTCCCAAAGCTGTCGATGGTGCTTGTTGGAGCCGAGTTGGGTCTCAGAGGCAGCGCTTGGCATTGGGTCCAGGGCTTGCTGTTCCTCCCAGGCTCGTCCCGCCTGGAGCACAGAGCTCGGCTGCTCTCGGATCCTCGATTCCCAAAGATGTTTGTGGAAGGAAGCTGTAGATTCCTCTGCTGTGCTTTGTGTTTGAGTACCTGATGTGTCTCTGTATATCTCACTGTATATACAACAGCACATTGATGTCTGGCTGTCCTTCCTAGTCCCAGTTCTCTGTACGGTGTCCAGTAGTTACTGTTGCTGGTACTGGAATTCTGTGGACACCGGTGTGTCGCTAGTCTGTTACTTTGGCTGTAAAGCTCTTGGTTTGTGGTTAGTTCTTTATTTTTGAAGTATTTTTTGTTCTGGTCACTGTCTGTGCTAGCGGTGGCTTTGCCTCTCCGTTGCCTCGAAGGCCCAGGTGGAGTAATGTCCCCTGTCCCTGACATTACTCCTGGCGTGTGCTCATGCGGATGCCTACACTGTAAGACTGTAATTTCCATAACTGCTTCATGTGCACTAAGCACCCTTGTGGAATCCTGCTGAGAGTTTCTCAAAGACTTCCCTGAAAAATCCCCCTGGCACGAGGTGGGAACGGCAACCGTCAAGTGCCAAAACCAGCAGGGCCGGAATTGGTCCTCCCAAAATCCGTCTGTGGGAGCATTAGGTTCCTGGATTGACTCTTGTACTGTTGTGTAAATGCATATCTGTCTTCTGTACTACAGCGTGGGAGAAAAGTGTTTGAGAATTCCAAAAAAAAAGCCCAATTGGTTATGAGAGTTGATATGAAACATTCCTCATTGGCAGATATCCTCGACCCCCCTCCCTGTCCAGTTCTTAAATGAGTTTTGCCAAGGGCCATGGGCAGGACGATGCTGTCTGTGCTCTGCAGCTGAAGTGTGTCCAGAGGTGTCCCAGCACCCTGACTCCTCCTGGGGACATCGGATGCTGCTGCCCAAGGACCATGGCTGGGGCTGGAATTGAGTGTTCCCCTTCAGCCTCCTCCTCACCTGGTCCCTTCTAATTAAACATTGAGAAAAATGGGGAATGTAGAGGTTGTTTCATCCATGGGGGAAAATGAGTATGGGGTATGTACCCTCTGGGGTATATACCAGGAGTTACCCATCAGCAGTGGAAAAATGGCTTAAATATTAAAAATAAATACTAAAAAAAAGTCAATGCAAGCAAACATCCAGCAGGATTTTACAACTGAACCGTTGGTTTGTCTCTTCATCTATTTTTTATGAGATTGAACCACTGGAACTTGGGGACAAGATGAGTCTTGACCATGTTGCACCAATCTGTCCGCTACAGTTGCAGTCCTTCATGACCAGCATTCCAAGTGTTAACTAAACCCATTGAAGCAACATACCTGCCATTAAACCCCAATCCAGAGCAGTAACTCCATGATCCTTGCACTCCCGACTGGAATGGCCTTTGATGCTGTAGATAGATCAGTTTGCTGCTCACACTGTGGCCCCCTGCAAACACTGACTCTCTTTTTCTTTCCTTCCCTTGTCTCTCCCTGGGTGCATCGGGATGCTTGCTGCAGATGATGAACCAGCTGGGCCAATGTAAGTGTGTTTTCAGGAAAAAAATACTCTTTGGGTTAATCTGGAGAGTTGTGGGAGGTGATAAATCACAGGATTGATATTGCATGTGACATTACAGATGGTGTTGGGCCGTCTGGTGCGTTTCTTAGCACTGGAGGAAAGAAAAGCAACATCTCTCTAGAAAACAAATATTGTGCTAAAATACAAAGTGTAAAACTGCATTGTCTTCAGCCAGTTAAAGGGAGGAAGACTGAAACGCTGTTCAGTGAAGTACAAAGAATTTCCATTTTTCCTGGACCTGTGACTGATTTTGGTGCATTTCTCTCTCATCCCTTTCTGCAGGAAAACCAATTCTACAAACAATCACAAAGACAAAAACTTACGTCAGAGAAACACAAATTAAAAATGCTCATCATGTAAGTATTGCCTGCGCCCGGCCGGGAGCGGGCAGGCCCAGCCCTCCTGCCCGGAGTGCTGGGGGCGCAGCAGCAAAACATTCCCGCTGCGCCTCAGGGAGCGCGGGGGGGACCAAACCTTCATTTCCTCGAACAGGCAGGGGGGTTTAAGGACCTGCCTGCTAAAATCTAGACAAAGCTGCCGAGCCCTCCTCATTCCCCGCTAAAAGGCGGAGCTGGGGCTGTCGGGAGCCCGTGCCCCGGTGGGAGCGCGGGGATTGCAGGCTGCGGCGGCTCACACTGTTCACCATTGACTAGCACCTCTTTCTCATTTCTTTTTTAGAGCTTTAAGTTTCTGAGAGACTGATGGCAATATGACCTGCTAAATTTAAGGGTTGGAACTCTTGGTTCTAGAACTCCAGTTCTGTCTGATTTCTTTTTTTTCTTTCCTTTCCAAGTGAGCAACAATATGACTGTCTAACGCATGCCTTATTTAGCCTCTCCTGCAAGGATGACCTAGCCAGATGAATTTTAATAATGCTTCCGTGTAGAAGGTGTAAACTCTTTTGGGCTTGATGTGCTGTGAATGTTGCTTTTTTTTCCTCCTTTCCTCTCTTTACACGAGCAGTAGCCAGGCGGGTTCACGCATGCGCTGTTTTTTACTTCCTGTAGCTGTTAAATTCGGCACCGCTCAAACCGCACCGCTGCCATCTAGTGAGACTTCTTTTGTAAAGTACAGCAAAACTTAAAGATATATACAGTATATATTTATATTTGGGGGAGGGGAAACCAGAAGTCGTTGTGGTTCATTTTGAAGCTGCTGATATTCATTCCTTACTGTATGGCTGGAAGGAGGGAGCGATGCCAGGCTGGCGCTCGCAGCAGGGACATTGGGATTTCCTTAAGGGCTTTAACCAAGGAGCACGGGGGTGTCCTGCTGGGCGTCAGGGCTGGGTGGTGCCAGGGGCTGCTGCTGGTGGTGGGATGCAGTTGGAAACAAAAACAAACCTTCAGTTTATAAATATATATATATTATTGCTTTTTAAGTGATTTTTTTTTTTTTGTTAACTCATGTAAATTCTCAAATCCTTTTGCACTGATGTGTTCGACATATTCTTGTACATTCAATTCAGGCAAACTTTTATAATTTTTTTTTTGTTTTGTTTTGTTTAAATGATGAAATGTTACAGCATGGTGATATTCTATGCAACTAGTTATTCTCTTTAGTTTGACACTGTAATTTCTCATGATTTTAAGATTGTAGAAATAGACCTACCAGGGTTCTCATGATGTGCGTAACTGTAGCTGCATGAACTCGTGTTCTGTGTATTTGTTGAAGTGCAATGATGTATAAAAAGTGGTTTCACCTGTTTTTAAAAATAAAACACCGACAAAAACCGCTGTAGGCCTCATTTTTCAACCTTTAATCACCGGATCTGTGTGCAGCCCATGGGGTGCCCAGCGTGCCTCATTCTTCTGCGAGTCTCTGCAGTTCCCTCTCCACGTCCTCCACGAAGGCTGGGAAGTGCTGGTCCATGAGGCACAGGCGAATGAAGAGCCCCAGCTCCCGGGCGCTCCATGCCGGCTGCCAGAGCGCCGGGGGCAGCTCCGGCCGCTGCCGCAGCACCCACTGCCAATGGAAGGTCGGGAAGGTGGCCCTGATCCTGGACACAGGACACAGCCACACCCCACAGCCACACCCTGATCCTGGACACAGGACACAGCCACACCCCACAGCCACACCCTGATCCTGGACACAGCCACACCCCACAGCCACGCCCTGATCCCGGGCACAGATACAGCCACACCCCACAGCCATTCTATAATCAGTGTACACTCTTCATGAGCTGCACATGCTGCTACATGGATTGTGTTGGGATAACCAAGTGTACACTTTCAAGCTTTTCATTTAGCCACAAGTCTTTCAGAAGTAAAGTATGGGGCTTTTATATTAAAACATCATTTTCATCCCTGTTTAATCCCCTCTCCCAGCTTTTTCCCGTGGTGATGCAGGACTCTGGGCATTGTGGCACTGGGGATGGAATGAGGTGACCTTTGAGGTCCCTTCCAGTCCAACCCAGACTGGGATTCTGTGCTCACCCAGTGACAGCAAAAGAAGAGTGAGGAAGACACACAGAAGCAACTGCACAAAAGCAGAGAAGAGCAGAGCTTTCTGCTCATCTGCTTCTGCACTGGCCTCAATTCTCAGTAAATGAGCAATAGTTGACTTGCAGGTATTTAGCCAGACCTGGCTCAGTGAGGCTGTCCATGGATATGGGTCAGCGTTGAGAAGGGTCCAGGGAAACCTCAGAGCCTAAAGGGACTCCCAGAGAGCTGGAGAGGGACTTGGGACAAGGGCCTGGAATGCCAGGACAAGGGGGAATGGGTTCCTAGTGCCAGAGGGCAGGGTTAGATGAGTATTCTGTGATTCCATGATTGACATTTTCAGGCTTCAGCTCTGATCTGCACAAGTATTTCTGCAGAGTCAAACCAGTGCCAGAGCCATTCATTTGGATGTTGCCTCTGGGTATTTCTTTGCTCTCAGTGTGTCATTTGTTCCTATTCAAATGGGGTGATTACACCACCAAACACCTTGTTTTGCTGCTTATTCCCTGGCTGTGGATCATTACACAGATCCAGTGTTTTACTGGTATAGATGATGGCATTTCCCAGATGGAAAATGGAATCTGAGATAGCTCATCCTCAGACTCAGTTACAGACTTTAAAGAGGAGATGTTTGGTTTTTACCTGTGCGAGCTGTGCTACAGATCTTCTTTCTCCAAGGCTTGTGCAGGAGTCTGGGAAAGGCTCATCTGGCTAGAAAATACCAAATGCAAATAAGGGCTTGTTACCAAGCAGAGTGTGGGTATGTGCAGGGGGGGAAGCAGTTCCATTTTTAGCACTGACGGGAAGGGAATGTGCTCAGCTACCTTCTGCAGTAAAAAGGCATCTTTTTATGGAACCTGCATGCACATCTGCTCCAGTCTTTAAAAATGAAACATGACAGTTTAACTACAGGCCCATTAGTTCATGGCTAAATTGAAGTTACAAACTATGCCTCAGAAGTAACTTCAAAGAATGCTGTATATGGATGCTCACCAGAGCACACTGCTGCTTTTCCATGCATCTAAATAGCCAAGCGAGCAGAAATTTTGGAATAATCACTCTGGGAAAAATTTTCTGTCTCTGCCTTTTCCAGTTACCTCAGGACTTTATCTTGTAGAGGGGAAACATTCTGTGCCTCCTGAGATTGCTTTAGATATGCCAGGTTAGGCTCAAATTGTAAATAGGCAGTTGTAGCAGCTACTACCACTGCAAACCAGCAGGCAAACACATCCAGGAGCCAGGATCCAGGGTTACTCTGTGGCTCTGACCATTTTTTACCCTCCATAACTCATTTCCCAACTCCTGTTTCATGCAGACAATCTCACAGCTGTGAGAAATGTGTCATGTCCGGCTCTCCCAGCCAGAGGTGCTTGTTGCTGGGTGTGTGTGGTCACTTACTGCGTGCTCAGTGTCCATGGCCTGGGTGTCCTGGCTGAGGCCGTGGCAGAGCTGCTGGCTCTGTTCATCAGCCCCCTGCACCGGGACGTAGTAGCTCAGTTTCTGCACGCAGCTGCTGCAGTGCTCCTGCATCTGTTCCTTGGAGCTCCCTCCGAACTGCACGCGGAACATACGGCACTCGTTCTGCTCACAACCACAGGGAAATCAAACTCACTGAATCCCCTCAGACTACTTGCATTAAATCCCTATTTGCTGGAATTGGGAAGAAGGCGATAGATTTGCGGATCACTGCACCAATTTAAAAACAAACATGTTTTCCCTGCTGTATTTTCATTTTCCCCAGCAGCTTAACCAGAAGACTGTGATTGCTGTTTTGAAAATCAGATAAAAATATGCAAGAAAAGGGTAAGTGATGCAGGGCCACCTGTCACTAATTCAGAGTTTAGCCAAGTGGACAAGCCTTGCCAGGACTCAGTTTTCCATGTAGCAGGAAAATAAAGCTTATTGTTGCTGCAGGCAATGTTCTGTAGGGATGTGCCAGCTCTGCACAGTTATTTGTGATAAAAATGACACAGCAATAAGCAGAAGTTAACTCTGCATCTGAACTAGAAAGTCTGGGAGTGGCACGTTCCAGCTGTGTTCCTGATGCATCAAAGTCAACCCTACCTGGGCAGCCTGTGTGTAGCTAAACCAACACGTTCAGTTTGGCTCACACCTAAATGTTCCTTCAACAGAAGCCAGGACGTTGAATAGGAGTGCAGGAAATTCAAATGCATTACTTCAAAGAGTGAAATTGTACTAATAATTATTGAAAACTCCCAGCTAGCTCTGATCCCCCTAGAATAGGCTGTTGGGCTGTACCATAATAGATACTTTTAATAAGTGCCCCAGGTTCAGCAAACTGCCCTGAAATGGGATGGCAATCTATGTGATAAGCTTGGCCTAAGCACCTTCAGCTGCTGTAAGGTAGGTTCATATTCCATGTTCAGAGAGTGAATTAATGGAACTTTCTATTTGATCTTGAAATCACCAATTAAAAAACTTGAAATACTAGAAAAAGCAAATTCTCCTTGGCCCAGCCTGGCTTATTTAGGTCTTCTGAGGTTCTAATGTCAAACCCATTTTCAATGCCCATTTTCAGTCCACACTGCTGGGCTGCTGGAACACGAGTGCAAGGACATCTCTCACTTTCAAGTTCCTGTCTCAGAGATGAGCCAGCTCCTCCTGACAGCCCCTGTGTTTACATGCCTGCTGCTTGAAGATGTTTGAATCACATTTTTAGATTTTTAGGGCAGGGTAAGCACAAAGCCTGTCTCAGTACTTTCGAAAGGGAAAAATATCAAGCTAATGTGAAGTGTAGCACTCATTTGACAGTGCCCAGTTGGATCTGCCCTCATTAATTAAGGAACTGGGGCAGCCTCACAGACCCAGGGACTGAGCTGTGGGATGCCAGACAGGTGAGGTCTGATTTCAGTGACAGTAAAGGAAATTAGGTGGAGTTTCTTTAAGACACCTTCAAAGAGCACTTGCTTGTTTAGATCCTCAAATCAATTTTGAGGCAGAGATACTTGGACTCCCTTGGATTTCTCACAAGGACTGTTAAATTCTTTAGTTTGCAGTTCATAAACAACAGTGGACTTTGAAAATTAAACATTGTTCCTTAGTGGAAAGAGAGCTGTGATATGTCAAGGTTTATAGCATAAACTGAGGACTGGGCAGTCACACCTGAACCACACAAGAGCTGAAGTACTGAAGAACCCTGAGGTCATGGAATGATAAATTTGCACTTTTTCCATGCTGTGGTGGTGGGGGGGCCTGAGCTTAAGGAAAACATTATGAAGGGGAATTGTTTATTGTAAAAGGATTAAGAACATTCACCTTGCTCCTATTCCTAGGTTTGAAAGTCATTCTGCTGGCTAAGAACCCACAGTGCCCTACTGAAGCCATATTTGAAATGCTAAGTTGCACTGTAAGTGCAGTATTACTGACTTACAAAAAACAATGAGTACAAGATAAACCAGAAATTTATCATAAAGATGAGCACAGCAGCTGCACCCACTTTTAGGATATAAAGCACAGAAGCTGCATGGTAGAACCCCTGCACTGCCACTAAATCCAGTTGAAGTTTTGTGAATTTCTAGTAAGTAAACATTGAGATGTACCAAATGAATTTCAGACTGTTAATATTCCTCCTTTCCTGACCTGCCCCTCAGAGCTTTGCTCCAGCCTCGCAGTGAGTGTGATGTTGGTTTTGTCTTGCTGGTGAGGAGCCACAGAATCCCCTAATGCTGCACTGGGGAACTGCCTCTGGTAACTGGGGAAGGAACAACCTGCTGGTTCATCAGAACTAACTCCTGCCCCAGCTGTCTTTAGCTTTTCTGGGTTTTCTAACAAGCTGATAGAAAGCAGAGTGCAGAAGTGTTTTGGTTTTAGGCATAACCCATGAATTTAAAACACTCCAGAGTTCATCAGAGTTCATCTAAAACCAAAAAACCCTAAGATTTTTACATAAATTGTAAGAGGAAAGTGTTGTTTGATTACTGAAAGGCAGAGAGCTGAGTGGGAGACCAGAAACCCATGTCCATTTTGTTTCCTTGAGTACCAAATACCTTAACCACCAGCCTGCTGCTGCTGTGCCAGGAGCCACAAAATGGCTCAGTAATTGCTGCTTAGAGAGTTTGTTTGCTGAAGTGCAGTCTGACTCAGAGGTATCTTGGAAGAGATTTGCTTCATCTTTTTGTTAGCCGTGGCAGATAGATTGTGAAATAAAACCGGTCTGGCTGTTTTAGCAGCTAATGCTCAGAGAGCAGTCTAAAAACGGAGTATTGGCAGTTACAAAAGGTATCAAGCTTATTCAATCCATTCTTGTTTAGAATAAAAAGAAAGTTCTAGTTTACCTAGGTAATTTACACCTTCTAGCTTAGTTTAGCCAAAGTTGAGATTTTCTCCATATCTGTGTCACATATTAGCAATGTTCAAGCAGCTCAGCTCACCTTGGCCTGTGCCCGGAGCAGCAGGCAGTCTGCTCTCCTCACTATCTTCAGCCACTTGTGGGAATCGATCAGGGAAAAGCCTTCCTGAAATAAAGCACAAACCAGTGGCACAGCACACAGCAGCACCTAGGAGCACATGCTGAAGTTCAGTGATGTCATTAAAGCCCTAATGAAGATCAGTCACCGCAGTCGTGCAGTTTTTGTAGCTGTCAAACAGCTGCCACTGTGGAAGTTTTACCACTCCAGGGATTAACTCCAGTAACAAGAAGGTATGTATGTTCTAATTTCCATCTCTCCATTTATATTTGTACATGCTATGAAAGCCCCTGAAAACCAGAATAAAGCAGCTGCCACGGGAGCTGTGAGTGCTGAAGTTGCCCGGGAGGGCAGCAGAGGGCAGGCGAATCCGGGGAATGGCACAGCCCCGCTTCAGCCAAGGCCCGGGAGGCCTTGGCTCCAGGTGGCACTCGGGGAACTGAGCAGCAGCTTTGTTAATTGGATAAAGATGTTTCTATACTCCAGCTGCATCACTGTCAGTCTTTTCAAACTCCACAGACTGCTCGGCCTCCTGTAAAAACACCCCAGGAATGTGAAAAACAACTGCAAGGCAATGGACTGTGTCTCCCAAGGAAGGAGCTCTGAGCCATTTACTTACCAAAGGCCAGGGGAAAAACCCAAACAATGAATCAGTGCTAGGGAAGGGATGAAATCAGGCACCTGTTTTATCCAAACTCACAATACTTTCAATGACCAAGGGCTTGAGCCTAGGCTGCTTCCAAGCACGTCCATCCTGAAGGACCAGTGGTGTTTGCCATAGTCATCCATCATAGGTGGATGGTAAAACCATCTGCCATTGTGTTTTGGAACAGGAAATCACCTCAGTGACTCTGCTCCTTTACTGTGCTGGCACTGGCTTTACAGTCTCATGCAGCAGCTGCATGTAGATTTTTAGCTGCACTTGACAGAGGAATCTCTCAAAAGCTGTGAAGAGTTGAAGCAAAGGCAGACTGGATGGCAGACATCTGCTGTGACAGACTCCAGAATGTCAGCCAGCAGGGAAGTACCATTCCCAAAAGATCTGGGGTCAGAGGGAGAAGTGAATTTCCCTGTGTGCTGTAAAAGCAGGTGCTGACAGCAGGTAAGAGGGCCAGGGTCTCTCTGCACTGAACACACTCAGAATGCCCTAAGGCAGGAGGTGCTAAGCAGGAAAGGCCTAAAGGTCAAAACAACAGGGAGAGATCACTTGGGAGAGGTTCAACCAAGCTCCAAAATGCTGTCAGTGAAGCAATTCCAAATCATTACTTCACTAGGCCACTTTAATTTGTGGCCACTTGTGCTTGTCCTGTTCATTTCAAGTAGTTTCTGTTTTGGATACACACCAACTGTTTATTTAAATATAGCTATTCCCATATTCAGTCTGGTTTTATGGTGTTTTTCCTTTCACTGGAGATGAAGGTTGAACAAATGTCTCCTTAAAATAATAACTGTTTTCAAATAAATGTTTAACTTTCCTACGAAGTATTTTACTGATGTTTCTTAGGTTCTTTTATATGTCCTGTTTCTGAGGTAAAACAAGTGGAAAAAAACAGCACCTGGAATTTTTATTTATGCACTCCTCATTACCCAATTCCAACCCCAAAATTCGACTTAACTGAAATTGAAGCTTAACTATTTTTAAAATCATTGTCCCTATATTCACAGAATCACAGCCTGGTTTGGGTTGGGAGGGTCCTTAAAGCCCATCCAGTGCCACCCCCTGCCCATGGGCAGGGACACTTCCACTATCCCAGGCTGCTCCAAGCCCCCCCATCCAGCCTGGGTTGCTCCATCTGCACAGTGCACATGAAGTCAGGTGAATGAAATCAGAGCAGCAAGAGGGAAGAACACAAAAACGCGTGCCTTGAGGCATGCTCCAAGCCAGGGGGGGGGTCTGTGCCAACACCCACGAGCAGGCTGTGGGGCAGGCAGTATTGTCAGCTTGCAGCCCATCGTGCCTTTCCACAGGTGATGGATTGACTCTGGACGTGCTCTGGGCATGGGCGGTGACACGGGAAAAAGCAGCGCTCCCTCTGGATCGCTGCTGCCACCGCGCTGCCGGAGCAGGGAAGAGCAGCTGGGCCCTGCTCCCTTGAGCGTCCGTGGCTGCTTTAGTCAGCTAGGCAGGGGCAAAGCCAGAAGGCAGTGTAAGATTAATCAGAATATCCCCAAAATGCAGCACACAATAGGGCACGGGCACAAAGCCCCAGTGTTCACCATGGCGGCACTCTATAATAAAGTCTGGCCATCAATGTTCAGTCAGGCACACACTCCTGCTGTTCTCACAACTGCACTTGTAACAATAGTGGGGTAAAGCAAAACTCTTGCTACATCTGTGACTGAAATGGACTAAGTGGGATTAAGCTGAAGGAGAAAACAAAGCAAGATGTTTCCCAAATGTTTTGGAAGCAGGCAAGATGTGACCACAGCTGCCATGAGGCAGGAGCCAGAAATGCTGATCCAGCCTCACAGCCAGGCCAGCACTGACTGGTAAGTACTTGTGTTCTGACTTCACACTTCAGCATTCAGAAACCTGCTGGGTAATGAGGGCTGTGAGCTGTGGTGGAAGGTATTGAGTGTGATTTATGTATATTTTTTATTGTAGCATCTAGAAACCCTGTGGTGCTAAACAACACAGGAATAGATTATCTATGTTTTGTTAGACTGCAGCCTATCTGAACAGAAAATGACTCTATATCTCAGAAATGTTATTTGTGTAGCAGTTCAGCTATGCTGCCTTGCATCACTTAGTTTGGATTCACTCATGCACAAGCCAGATGTTTCCAAACAAAGCTATGTGTAAACAATAGCTTAGGAGGAAAAGCATTTTTTCTTGGTCAGAAACATGATCTAGTCTGCCCTTCAATCACAACCAGTATTAAAAAAGACAAACTAAAGCCCAGAAAGCTAGAGACATTCTCCAGCCTGGGCTGCCTCTTCCAACAGGCCCATGAAATGCAAATACACCAGTTTGTTCTCCAAGTTCACAGCTCCAAGCAATGTATGCATTGTGTCATTTTATGGAGCAAGGACTCAATTGGGAACACGCATTTGCAGGAAAGGAGTTTCACTGCACAGCTGCCAGGGTGCTGCTGGCTGGGAGAAGAGAAAACCGACAGGCCTCAGACAAAATCCTGTTTGCCCCAT
>PYHW01009218.1:1729027-1744722 GCA_013186435.1 Turdus rufiventris | reverse complement strand
GAGCTCTCACTGTCTGGCGCTGCCCCTGTGAATGCCCCTGGAACACGGCCAAGGTGGCAGCATGGATCCTTCCTCAGGTGCAGCTCAGCAAGTCCCTGCACTCTGTCCTACACCCTCAGTTCCCTTTCCAGTTCTTGGTGGCGTTGACTTCTTGGATTTGCAACAGGGGTTTCTGTGGTGCAGGAATTCGGGTCTGTCGAAAAAGCTGTTTTCAGTGTGTTTGATGGTTTTAGCCGGCGTGAGCAAACAGCTGGATTAATAAATCAGAATTGCCCTCTCCTCCCCATTTCAGCTGTTAGATGCTTCTACAGTGATGAAATGCTGTGCTTCCCCTGGACAAGAGTGATGGTGGCTTGACTGAATTTTGGTATTCCATTTGTAGTCCATGCCTTGGCCCATTAACAATAAAAATGTGTATGAGCTGGTTGAGGTTGTTGAGGGGCCGGAGGAGCCGGGTACCATTCAGGACTGCCCCAAATGGGATTGTGGATGCCTATTACCTGAGTTAAATCATCCCAGTACCTTTAATCCCAGTTCTGTGCACTGCCCAATGCAATACAATACACCTGAACAAGATGAAACTTGGCTAAATAGTCAAATTAAGCAGAAAAAATAAGTTTATGCCATTTTTTCTCCTATTCTTTACTGGTATGCTTTGCATTAATGATGTTGTGTTGGCTAATATAAATAAAGTTTAAATAACTACTGTCTCATCTGAAATAAAACCCTCAGGGATGAGATTAACCTATTAAACTGTGATGGTTTAATCTAGATGGTTTAATTAGAAAATATTAGATTGATGTTTATGTCCTGTGGCCCTCGTGTTTTCCATCCGATGTTGCGCCCGAGAGCCAGTTTAGCATCCAAGAAACTATTTCCAAAATAAACAATTTTACAGTGTTTCCAAAAGGGAGGTGTTTATCTAAGCATTTTGCAGATAGGGAAAGGCAGGCAGAACAGCATTAAATGACTTGACAAGGTCATCCAGAGCCATCAGTAATGAAACAGGGAATACAGCGTGGGCTTCCCAGCTGCCAGTTGCCTTCTCTAATCACTGCTTCCCCACAAGGCTTTCTCAAATTGTGCCTGTCAAACATTCAGAATTTGCCAGTAGACTTGGGACTTTCTTGGAATCTACAGAAGAAGCTGAACATTTTTGTCAGAGAAAAATATTATGAGTACATATAGGTAAAATATTTTCCCTTATTTCAGCTGGAAGCTGCTTGCAGCATTTATTTTCTGTGGAAAACAGTTTATATTTTCCAAGAGTGACAAAACAAAAGCATAATACTTTACTAAAGCAAAAATTTCAAAGTGTGGGTTTGGGAGAGGCAGATGGAAACCATGTGCATCAGATGCTTCAATCTCCTCATAGATTTTTGCTTTGTTAGCCTTTACTAGTTTGCTTCTACTTTTTGGATATGAATGTGTGATTTTACATAGATATATATAAAGTCAAATGAGCACTGTGTTGAGACTGATACACAAGCTTTTGCAGATTCTAATTTCCTTGGGGAATTGCATGATTAGCTCTGCATTCAGAAAGTAGACAGAAGAAAATGGTTAAAATATGGTGGGGGGTTTTTTTGGTTTTTTTTTTAAAAGGCTATAGAAGCTGCCAGTTTTTTAAAATTACAGAATAAAATGTAGAAGAAAGAGACAAGTAAAAGCTGTCAGGAGACTGACAGGTTAAAATGTGTTTCATCAGAGATGAGATGGCAAATCCCATCTAGATGCCAAGGGTTTGTCACTGCTGTGTACTTCGGGATTGCCCGAGACTTCACAGGCTGCAGTGGTACAAGTTCATTTTCTCACTGCAGAAGTATCTGCTCCTGTTAATAAATTAGAAAAACTGCCAAAAGCAGAGCTCTCTGTGCAGGGACACGGATCTCTTCTTACACCATATGGATTTGATAATGTGCTAATAATTGTTAGGGGTACAGCAGTCCATTCTGGTACTGGGTATTTTGCTGAACAATCTACATTATTGATTTTTTATTATAACAGTGGTGATAACGGCAACAATAAAATCACATCACCGTGACTTTACTGTCAGGTGTGAGCACGGATTTGCTACAAGTGTGGACTGGAAGAACTCACACAAATGGGACAGATAATGCATTAACAACATCAGGGGTGCCAGATGCATTAAATGGATCAAAATAAGCAGCAAAAGGTGGTTTTTAGCAATTCTGGAGGTTTCCTTGTGTTACTGACCACTTCCCATATGCTTCTACCCAGCTGTGTTCAAGGCACGAATGGGATTCCTCACAGTGGCACAAATCAAAGGCTACTGAAAATGTTCTGTTCAGAATATTTGATTTATTGCTTTGGTTTCTGTAATAAATAGTGCTGCCTTGTGCTTTAGTTGCTTTGTTAGCAGTTGTGGTATTTCCCGAGGTTCATTCCACTAATGAATGTTTCACCTGGTTGTTCCTGCTTTCCTTGGAGTGGGGTCTGCACTCTGCAGCCTCCCTGCCCACATCTCCCAGTGCTGATGAGATCTCAGCACCTTGCATTATTGCTCAGCAGTTCTGCACCCTGCTCTCCCCAGGACCTCATCCAGTTCTGGCACCCTGAGTCAGCCTGGGGCAGGTGAACTCTTCTCAGAGATTTGAAGCAAGGCCCCGGTGTTGTTCAGGGCTGTGGTACCATGGCCTGTGCTGTGCTGAGGAGGGTCAGGTGCTCACACACCCACCTGTGGGAACTGCAGGCACTGCATTTTACTCAGCACTTTTGTGCTGTTCCACTTTTTTCCTTGACAAAATCTACCCCTTTTCAATAAGCTTTGCATTTTCAATAAAAATCTGAGATGAAATCAATGTGTGTCTGATGTAATGTACTGCAGGTATAAGTGTAAGGTAGAAGTAAAGTCTGATGACTTGTGTTTGGCACCAGAGTCCCACAGAATCCTGGAATAGTTTGGGTTGGAGGGGCCCTTAGAGCCCATCCAGTGTCACCCCTGCCATGGGCAGGGACACCTTCCACTATCCCAGGGTGCTCTAAGCCCCAGTGTCCAGCCTGGCCTTGGACACTGCCAGGGATTCAGGGACAGCCACAGCTGCTCTGGGCACCCTGTGCCAGGGCCTGCCCCTCTTCACAGGGAAAAATTCATTCCCACTATCCCATCTAACCCTACCTCTGGCAGTTTAAAACCATTGTCCCTTGTCCTGGCTGTATAAAAAGTCCCTTTCTTCTTTATAAGCCTCCTTCAGCACTGGCAGGGGCTCTGAGCTCTCCCTGGAGCCTTCTCCTGTCCAGATGAACACCCCCAGCTCTCCCAGGCTGGCTCCAGAGCAGAGGGGCTCCACTCTCAGAGCATCTCTGTGGCCTCCTCTGGACCCTTGAGTCTGTAGTGTGCTGAGCACCCCAACTAATTTTGAGTTACACTTCACAGATTCTCTTTCCAGTGGCCATATCAAGATTAGGATTGGCTTGAGAATCCACCCTGAGTGTCTTCAGTTATCCTTTCTATTTTCAGAAGTTACTCAGCTGTTGTGTGTCTCCAAAGATGGATCCCCTAAGTTCACATCTTGTTTCTGTTTCAAGGGTGGCATTCCTAACTTGTCAAATACCACATTCCTCAGTGACACCTTCACTAGATGATCTTTAAAATCCCTTCCAACCCAAACCATTGTGTGCTTCTGTGATCTTATTCCCCAAATGACAGAATTAGTGGAGGTGCTTGAGCTGTAAAGGGCAGCTGTGGAAGCTCCCTGCAGGGCACGCTTGTTCTGGGACAGACAGAGCAGCCCTGTGGGTCTGGGTGTCGTGGTTATCACAGCTCCTGGAGGTTATGGGATGTGCTGGAGTGTTTCCAGCAGAGCCAGCAGCTGGGAACTGCTTGGTGCACAGAGATGCCCCCAAAGCTTTATCTCCTGAGCTCTGTGTGCAGGCATTGCCCAGCCCTGTGCTGAGCAGGTGCTGGGGACACAAAGCAGAGTTGTCCTCTGTCCCTCAGTCAGCAGGGACACACCAAGGCCAGCGTGCAGCCCTGATTTCATGGGGTCTGTGACCTCCTTGTGTGATTTGAGACTCTGCTGCTTAAAGCCTTGCACTTTTCCCAGGGAAGGTCACATTTGTTCAAAACATAATTTATTTGCATTTCCTTTATTTTCTTTTAAATTGTCTAACTTTAGCACTCGGGGCACTGTTAAAGGAGCTGCTGCCTCACAGATTTTGCATTTACATAAAAACCCCACCCACAAACACCCTTCACTGTCAGTGCATCCATTTTGCTGAGTGCTTTTCATTTTCCATGACCTTGAAAAGATAAGGGCATTTATTAATTAATTCAAATTCACAGCTGGGTGGAGGGGAGAATTGCAGATTAGAGATAAGCAATTTGTTGTGTGCCCCTTATTTGATGAGGATTGTAGGAGAAATAGCCCAAGCCATTGCCAAGACTTCTCATCCCAATCAACTCTGTTTCTTAACCACTGGGTAAAGAGTGACCCTAGCAGGAGGAGAGTCTGAACTTAGAGGGATTGTTGTAAACTCAACTCCTGATAATCTTGGGTATGAACAGGAGCTGGAATTATCTCTGCTTTTAACTCTTGCACTGATTAACTCTGAACATTTCCTAAAATAAACCTTTACATACTGCTATATAAACACAGCAATAATGGGAATTCTGACTTGGACAACTCTGTCAATGTTTGTTTCTTTTGTATAGAAAAATCGAAATTTTTTTCCCTTCAGGTTGCATTTTACTGATTTTAGCAGTTCTGCAGTGAGCTTGTAGAAGAAAATACATCTTTGATTCTTTCTCTAAGCCTCAGTCCCAGAGCTGATGTCAGGGAGAGTTATGTGTGCATAAAGAGGAAGAAAATGTCTTGAACTTCTGTGCATTCTCAAAGAAGGATATTCCCTCCTCACCACCCTAATTCTGAATTCTCTTTCTAGACTGCTGGATTATCATGTGTTCAACCAAGGATTTAGTGGAGCAGGTGAAGAGAGGACTCTAAATATGTCTAGCTAGTGTAATACATCTGTGCCTCTTTGTGCCTGAACAGAATGAAATGAAATAGAATATTATGTTTCAGCTCCTGTTCCTAATATACAGCCTTTTAAAATAGAGAGAAAAATGTCTAATATGAGTGACACAGGATTGTGCCACACACCTGAGCAGTTGCTGTGCCTTCCACTGAAAAGTGTGACACTGAAACCCACTCTGCCACATTCAGCTGTCCCTCTGCCACCCAGCCTGGGATCTGTGCCACAAGAGAAGGAGCCTTTAGTCCCCTGAATCCCACACTGGTTAGGAAGCAAGCAGCAGAATGCTAATAAATTTAATTTACTTGCTTAATCTCCCCTGTGTTTTGTATTAATATGAATAGCATTACAGGAGCAGGGATGTGCTTATATAACAAAATGTTCTCCTTCAGCTTAAGGTTAATGTAGTTACTCCTATTTACCACTCACCAAATGGGGGCTTAATCTCCTGCTGCAGGAGCAGTAACTTGTGTGGAAGTTGTTTTGTCTGCCAGGAGCCTCTGTGCCAGGGAATAGGATCCCACCTCTGTGTACCTTCCCCAAATCCTGTAATACTGGACACTGGAGATGTTCCTGTCTCACCACAGGTGACACAGTGGGGATGTGGAGGAGAACAGGATTGATCCAAAGCCTGGATTTTGCTTGTTTGCTTTTGTAGCCTGAAACACAAATAAAGACCTGGTTTTTCTCCATCACTCAAAGGCTCCTGCCTTGCTGTTGGATTGCAGTGGACAAAGGATGTTGTGCTGCAATGCACAGGGGTGTGTTCATGTTAATTAAAACAAGGGTGGTTGATCATTTTCTCCTGTCAGCACTGTGGGTCAGGTTCCCTGCAGCCCACACTGATGGAGTCTCACTGGTGACTGCACTGAACAGCCCTGCAGTGTTTGGCTGACTCACAGACACCCAAGGTAAGGGGATGTGCCATGGCAGCATCCTCTGTCAGTCAGCACCAGCACAGGGCATCCCCCATTTTTTGGGTGCTCTCTTCCTGTACATGATAAGAAACTCACCTGTGAAAATGGGACAAGTGCAAATACAAGTATCCCATCCTCCCACTCTCCTCCATTGTCCCTGGCTTCACAGGGAACATTTGCCAAATGGGCAAGCATGATTAAACTGTGGGCGTGTCTTCAGGATACAGTTTTATAACCCATTTCCATCTGAGCCTGCTTTTATACCTCTTGGTCATGAGCTGGCTTTGTTTTCCTGTAGTTTTATGGAGTCAATGCCACCATTTCATAAACATGGACTATCTTCTCTGTGCCCCATGTTTTGGTAATTTGGATACAGAAGGCAGCTGCTCAGTTCAGTCTCATTTATTTTCTGCATGAAAACTGAGAGACGTCTGTTGTCGGTCTGTGCAGATCCTGGGCATGATTCTGATCATCCAGCATCATTTTGCCAGTTTTCAGCTGATTTCTTCTGATATCGTTTGAGAGAAGGAAGAGTGAGAGCCTCACTCAGTCTTATTTGTTGTTACACAAAACCTGGATGGACAGGGATGCAAATAAATCCAATCTTAGTTGTTATTCTCAGCAAAATATCAAGTGTGATAGCTGGAATGTCATTTGTGATGGAAGAGATTTTGTTTTCCTGTCTTTCCAGAGATTGGGTATTTGCTAATGTTTAACAACAGCCTGATGTCAGTGGAAAACTCAGATGCCATTTGACATAAGCTCTCATATTAATCAAGAAAAATGTAAGTTCTGAGAGGCATTTCTGCTGCTTGAACAGAAATGAGGCTTGGGGTCACAGTGGAATGTTGGAGATCATTCTCAAGCTGCTTTTTCTCCTCACATACTGCAAAACAATGTCTTCAAAACACAGCTGCTTTCCAAAAAAGCATTTTCATGGCTTCACTGCATTAATTATAAAGGTAAATGTAAAAATGTAAAAATCCCAGCAGTGCTAATGTGAAATAACTGTTAGTGCTTTAAGAGGCTGATGGAGAATATTTTAACTTGAGGGTAAAGGACTGGAAGGGAATGGTTTTATATTTATTGTGCTACCATTCCCAGTGCCTCAGAGTCTGTCTCCTGTGCTGTGTGGTGTGACTCTGGGATTGACAGCCACTGCTGCAGAGAATCTGCAGATCACCTCAACTTCCTGCCATGCTGGCATTTCTTCCCCCTAGAGATGACTTTGGTGTGATCCCTGCACATCCTTCACCAGGGATTCCATGCTCCCTATAGAAGTTAGCATTCAATTCCCTTCAAACCAGAAAGCAGTTTGCTGGAATTGCCTGTTTTTCTGGAAACCAGCCTGGAAGTTGTGTCCAGGATTTGTGCTTCTGCCATGAAAGTCCAGAGTGTCTCAAGGACACTTCAGTGCCACGAGGAAGGTGCTGAGTGAGATGACCCTGCTTTTATCAGGATCAGTTCTGTCTTCTTTTGCAGACATCTCACTAGTGGAGTGAAAGCCATTATGCCACAGTGGCCCAGGACCTGAGATAGGAACAGAGGCACTTGCAAAGTTTTAAAGGTATCACTGGACAGTGCACAGCAGACTCATGTTTGCAAGTGAAGTTAAGCACTGTTCTCATTAAGAAACAATGAGCTTTTAAATCTCTCTGGGCTTTTCATTCCATTTAAAGCAATCCATATCTGTTCTCCTCCAGTACATGTAAGTTGTGCAAGGTTTCTTAAAGTTTTATGAAGTAAAGTAGGATGCATTAATCTGAGAATTTCTGGAAAAACAAAGAAAAATGTGTTCAATATTTTAACAGGTTTTATTATTTTTAAAGAAAAATGCATAAAAATACAGAGCACACAAACAAACGATCCATCTGTGGGTCTCATTGCCACTGGGTGTTGTGGATGCCAAACATTTAATTGGATCTGAAAAGTAACTGGAGAAATGCAAGGGGAGAAAGCTGTGATGGGCCATTACAGGTGGAGATGATAACCTTGGAACCAGAGAGCCATGGAGCTAAAGGTTGCTGGGGGTTTGAGAGGATAGCAGGAAAGTGTTTTCATAGGATTTTCCTGCAAAAGATTCCCAAGAGTGCCCACTGCCCCCTCAGAGCATCCAGGAATGTGGTGGATTTTGAGAGGTTTCCCAGGTACTTCCTGGTGCTACAGAGAGCAAACTTGGCTGACAGGAAAGTCTTAGTGCAGCTTTGGCGTGAAAATAAATAAGAAATGGGGAGGTAAAGACAGGGCTGGCAGAATGCAGCCTGGCACACCACATGGACGTGGTGGTCTCCCTCTTTCCCTGAGGAAACAGGACTCAGGAGACTCTGAGGTGCATCAGGGATGTGCCCACTGGCTCATGTTGGAGGCTGGACTCTAAACAATCTTTAGTCTGCACCTCTATGTCTGTTCACCGACTTAATGAACCTTTTCTTACTCAAAAATCACATTTTTCTAGTTCCTTCTTTGAGTGATAGAAACCATACAGAAATATATGTTGTATTAGCCATATATAATATGCAGGAAATCAAATCAGGCACAAAACCCAGGCACCATCTTTATTAATACTACAGTTGGGGGGGTGGGAAGCTATTTTATTCATACTTTTTAAAGGGATGAATAAAAGGAATGAATAAAATTCCTTTATTCATTCTTTAAAAATATCCAGACAACTCAAACTCAAAGGAACTCTCAGCATATCATATCCAGCAGCTGGGGAAGTGAATTTTGCACAGAGCACACACATTATCCATTCCAGCAGCGTGCACACCTTTATCCTCTGTCTCCTACCTGCTTTCATAATGAGCCTTCCAGAAGCAGGAACACATGTCCTGAAACAACTTCTGGGGCTTACTTAATTGCTCAGTGACCTTTTCTAGATTTGCCAAATCGCTTAAGCTCAAGTCCTATTCATCAGTATTTAATGTATACCATGAAGTGCCACTCAATTTTCAAATACTCAGTTCTGAACTTAGTTATTATTTCCGTGGAGAAGGATTTCCAAATTGATCCCTGTTGGCAGAATGAAAGCAGATAAAACCGAGTAAATCCTCAGCTACCTGAAATTTGCAAGGGGACAGCCAGCAGGGTCACTCTGTCACATGTTTTGAGCTCAGAATTTTGTTTTAAAATGGTTGTAAATTCATGAAAATGACCTTCAGAATAAGAAGGTCAGAGACAATGTTTGGGGAAAAAGCATGCAACAGATGTTGTGAACTTTCTCCCACTGAGGCACACATAAAGCAATGTTTGCATGTCAGAGTATCTAAGTGTTGTATCATATGCTCATAAATATGGAAATTAATCATATTTTCTCCTGAGCAAGGTCTCTGAAAAAAATAACAATTGAGAATTGGCAGGTGACTGTTAAGGGTTCATCCTATTGCCATGACCTCTGCAACTGGTAATCCCTGAGCAGATCTTGTGTTCTTGCACTCCCTGAGCACTGCAGGATAACAGGAGGTGTGAAGTGGCCACAAGATGATGCAAAGCCTCAGCCTTCCCAAAGTTCCTCTGGAGCTGGCACCTGGAGGCAGCTCCCTTGCTGCCCACATTCTACTGCACTGCTGGACGATTTTCATATCTGCTTTAGTTCACTTCATCCCCTCTTTGGGACTAGGACAGCACAAGCTTACACACTCACAGCATGTGCACAGCGTTTTCCAAACTCCAGCTTGTGAGTCCAAGGGCTAGAAATGAAACTTTTTTTACAACAGAGGTGAGAATATCTGTTAGTGATGTGACACTGAGAACTGAAGATCTCAGAAAATGTTATAGCTCTAAAATTTAATCTGGGTCATGTGCCATACTGGTCATGATACTTAATATTATTGAAGTGTATGGATATTTTATTGCAAGGGTGAGAAGAACATTCCAGAAAGAAATGCCAAAAAAGGAGTTAAATAGAGAGAAGATAAAATGCTCCTCTGTTTAAGCACTTCAAATGACTCCCTGAAGCTGCAGAGATCCAGAAGACACTGGCAAGTCATTGTTGGTTAAAGGGAACAAGTCAGGGTGCTCAGTTTCCAGCTGATGACTTTTCTTATATGAGAGTTTACAAATTTAATTACACCCATGTTAACTTCAGAATTGTTCTTGTTACCTTCCTCCATTGAAGTGCATTGCTCAAAACTTGATAAAGTAGCAAAAGTAATTATAAATTTGGCTGGGAGACAGACAGGAGCTATGTGTGGTTGGATCCGTGGCTGTTCAATATTCATTTTTCTTCTTCCTTTTGCACAGTGACAGGGCACAATTTATTTTTACAATTGTATTGAGATATTTTGTGGATGCTCTCAGAAGAGCAGTGTAGTTGGAATCTTCTCTCTGTACTAAGATGCTGTTGTTGGTCAGTGTTTATTCATACACCAGAGTTCAGAGCTCCAGGAAAAAAGGACTGCACTAAGGAAGAGTACAGTTCAGGATACAGGTTCCTGAGGATTCAGGACTGTTGGGAATGTGCAGCCTGATTTGAAGATGATGCTGAAGTTCTTGAATGAAATCATGAATCCAGGGAAGCCCTGCAGAATAGGATAGATGGAGTTTGTCTGTCAGGCATTGCTGTGGCCAGGGACAGCTCTTCCTGCAGGGCTTCATGCAAGTGGCAGCTGCTGGGATTGAAGCACAAAAATGTGAGTCCAACAGGAATTCAAGGAAAAAAGCTTCAGTGTCTCAAAACTGCTTTGAATTAGGGTTGGGTAGGCATGATTGTTCTGCTGGCTGCTGGAGAAAGGTGCTGGAATCATTGTCTGTGTTGTGAGGAATATCTGGGGGGGTGTGCTGGACATTGCTATTGCCTCACCCAGCCCATGCTCACCTGGCACTCTCAGAAGGGAAGGCAGGTGCTAGAAAACCTAACAGCCTCAGAGCAGCGAGCTCAGGGGAGGTTCAGGCCATGGCAGAGCTGTCTTCAGTACCCAGCTGCCAAACCACTGGAGGTTACTGGAGGAGATGGCAGGATGGAGAAGGGCTCCAGTGTTTGCTTGCAGAGTGAGGTCCTCTCTGAGGCTAGCACTGACTCCTGCCATACTGTACTGGGGTATTTTTACTCTAAAAGCACAGTCTGAAAAGGCTAACTTGTTCTGCCATGTATGGCAAATGATCCGTCTGCTGAGCCACCTGGAAGGCCTCTATTTTTAGGCTCTTTTCTGGGAGCAGTCGTAACTTGAATTGACATATTGTTAGCCAAAAGCATGGCACACGAGGCAGGAATATGTCTGGAGCCATGCATGCCACTGATTGTTAGCAGCACTGGGAACAGGGGCTTGGCAAGAGCCGGTTTGCTTTTTCCCAGCAGGAAAGCAAGCACACAGGTTTAACTAGCATAGGCCTGGCTTTCAGCAGCCAGAGCTGAGCAGTCTGAACAAGTCAGTTCTTGAGCTGGAAGAGGGGAGAACAGTGAAGGACACCTCGGAGCTGTGTGCAGAGTTCAGCCTGGCAGTCACCAGTTGCTGTGTGCACGTCCAAGTGCCTGTGGCCTGGAGCACACTGCTGGAGCCTGAGCTGTACATGGAAGGAAGACGTTTTGGCTAACATCTTTTCCCCAGATCTTCACATTTCTTCCTCACTCCCCAGCTACTTATAGTCCATGGTCACAGAAATTCCATGACCTCATACAGGCAGTTCTTTTCAAGGCCACTGTCAGGGTACGGTCCCCTAATCTTCAGGTATTTCTGTATTTTCTTTCTATATCTTTGATTTAGAACATTGCTGTATTAAATGATTGTGCCGACAGATAAATCCTTACTGATCACTTTGCTAATCTTTGTTTCATTCCCACGAGGAATTGGCAAAGCTTTGCTGTCTGTGGATCCTCAGGAAGTTAATTTGAATTGCTTTCTCTGTGTGTTTTTCTGTGGGTGCAGGTGGACATTTCTGTTTGCTTTCTTACCTGTGTTAAATGCTGGATCCAGGGAATTTTGGTCCCTTTTTCCCAAATCAGCCTTGACCACAACTCTACCATGACAGATTTGCTTGGAAATCTGATTTCCTGTTTGTTCTTGTTGTGTTTAGAGAATAGGGAAGTGTGATTTCTGCCCCATATTCTAGTTCTACAAGAAGCCAGTGGTGAAGCTTTGCCAAAGGGAATCTGTGTGCATTCCCAGGAGGGCAGAAGCACCTACAGATGTTGGGCTCATGTATCACTTGTACAAAGTTTGCAGTGCTAGTTTTTATTAATTTGATTCCACTCAGTCAATTTGCAACAGCCTTTCCTTGCTTTGAAACGCTGTCAGAATCTCAGTAGTCCATACCCTGCCTCTGAGAACGTGCATTCATTGAGTTTGAAATGATTTCCAGTTAGCTTTCTGTTGGGAAGGCTGTCAGACCAGTGTATTATCCAGCAACTGGAAATGACTGAAGGAGTTTTCTTCTGTAATACTTCAGTGCAGCAGTAGCAAGGTGAGGAAGTCAGCAGAATGCTCCTGTTAGGTCTCAGGCTTTTTGTGTGCACTCCAGATGTGCAGTGAGATCCAGAAAACAAGGAGTGTGAGGCACTTCATTGCTGCTGAAGTACAGAACTGCTGATATGTAAATATATATACACACCTCAACTCAGCAGCACTGCAGCTGCTCAGAACCCAGGGTAATTGTGGGGCACGCTTTGACCCTCCTTGTCAAAACAATCAGTAACTCAGGGGGAGGATTTCTACCCAGGCTGCAGCATATTCCTGTGGGATATGGAAACTTCTCCCCTGTGTAATGGAGGACGTGATTAATTCTGACTGTGCTGACACAAGAAGGTTATTGAATAGGATTTCCTTGTGAATGGCAGATCCATTCCCAGAGAAAAACCATTACCGAGATGTCAAACACACTCCCATTGTGTTCTGAACACCCACCCCAAGGCTGCATAAAACCAGCTCAGGGTGTTAGTAATTAAAAGCTGCTGAGAAGCATCTGCAAACTTGTGCATTTCATAGTAAAAGCAATCTGAAGAGTTATTTATTCAAGGAAAATTTTAACTCTGTAGACTCTCCTTGAGTCTCCTCGGTCTCTCAGTAGCAGTGGAGCTTTGTCTGCATCGACTGTGGAGAGAGATGAGTCAATGACTTAGATCTGACTGCAGGCACCCAGGGCTGGTCAAACAAATCACTCATGAGCAAGGCATTTCATCACTGTTACCCTCTGGAAAGGAGCCGAGGACCTTGACAGCTCTGGGCTCCTCCTGCCTCGGTGTGAGGTGCACAACATCCTGACCTCTGACACCAACACAACATCCTGACCCTGACACCAACACAAAATCCTGACCCTGACACCAAACAAAACATCCTGACCTCTGACACCAACACAACATCCTGACCTCTGACACCAACACAACATCCTGACCTCTGACACCAAACACAACATCCTGACCTCTGACACCAACACAAAATCCTGACCCTGACACCAAACAAAACATCCTGACCTCTGACACCAACACAACATCCTGACCCTGACACCAACACAACATCCTGACCTCTGACACCAAACACAACATCCTGACCTCTGACACCAACACAACATCCTGACCCTGACACCAAATCTGGGAGGTGGAGCTGCCTCCAGGTGACCTTTCCCCCTACTGAGAGCACTCAGAACCAGTGCCAGGTATTACTCATGGTGTTCCAAAAAGTATTTTGGTGCAAGGTAATGGATGTAGCATTCCCACCGAATTCCCTGAGATTTAATGCTGCACTGACACAGCTCCCCTCGGCGGCACTCACCTTGCTGTTGCTGCATTCAGCTCACTGCAGGCAGTGGAAAGATTTGCAGCTATTAAAAACCAGGGAGAGTAATTGCTACCTCCCTGTGAAGTTCTGAAATGCTCCTGTAGCAACTGTTGGGAAGCTCTGGCCATGACTCACAAAGGCTTTTTTCCTCTTATTCCTGTTCTGGCAGGGCCATTGAGGTGGAGGGAGCAGTGTGTCCTTGGGGAAGGCAGGGATGCCATGGGTCAGGCTTAGGGAGAACCAGGGACAGAAGCACAGGTCCTACAGCAGGATTGTGTCACTGCAGGACCCTTTTGGCTGACTGCTTTATTCCCTTGGGATCTCCATATCACGCCCTTGCAAGCAGCTTATCATGGTCATAGGTGCTTGACAGAGCACAGGTCTCAAGTAAGAAAAACAATTTTATTATTTCTGCCATCTCATGCACAGACTGGACACCTTCTTGCTAGAAGAGGATTCTGTGAAGGGTCAAGAGATCCTGTACATTTTGTTTCTATAAGAAGTTTCAGGTTTGTGGTAGGTCTGGGAATTTGTTGAGTCCCTGCTGCAGCTTTCTAGGAGCATTAGGCATCTTAGGAGAATATCTACTGGATGCTAGTAGAAGTCTCATGGTTAGGAGAAGAATGATACTAACATTAAGAATTATTAACTGTTAATACATGTAAAAAAATCTCAGTGCATAGAGCCATTGGAAAGGAACTAGTTCAGAAAGTTTTCTGTCCTCCAGTAGTCAAGAATTAGGCTGGGGGGGGGTTGAATTTCAAGTACTTCTTAATATTTCATTTACATAAGTGCTGGAGATAACCTACAGGTCACTGATTATTCAGTAGCCACTAATTAAACCCTGGAAATGCATAAATCAACTAAATTACGTTATTATTTCTGTTGTTGTTAGTGTGAAATCCTAGAATCATCCATTTACTTGGATAGATCTTACTGATCAAGTAAGATTTTTTCCAAGTAAAAAGTTCATAAAATTAAATGTTATTTTCAGTGTTGTGCTTAATTTAGAATTTAATGGTATTCCAGGCAGCTGCCTGTTCTATTTATTTCTGCTTTTGTATATTAATTGGTTATATCATTCCTTCTGCCTCTGAGGTCTGGAGGTGGAAGCTTTACAGCTTAATTAATCAGTGCTTTTGCTATATTAATGTCACTGTGGAATCTGGAATGGGATGGGGTTCTTTTCCTGCTCTCTGCAATGGTGAGAGCCATTTGTGTGAAGCCTTCTCCAGAGCATGCTGAGCTGAGCTCTCATCATGGGCTTAGCTCTGCTCTCAGGCTCACTGAGCAAAGAGCCCGGAGCCCACCCTACTGTCAGCAGTGCAGATACTGCAAAATATCTTCCACTAAATCAGATTCTCAAGAGTTCATTGATCCACATGCTATGGTGGTATAAGGAATTCCAGTTGCCTGTGCCACCTGGAGAGGACGCCTGGATCATTTCTCCCATGGAAGCAACAGCATACTTGGAGAAATCTGATGGACTTTAAGTTCTATTTTAAGTTTTATTTTAAGTTTGCATCTCTGGCTGAGCTTGTTGGCTGTGGCAGTTTAAATACAGTTCCTCTGACAGCATAGTTACGTCCCATGTTTTTCTTTCTTTTGATTCTCAAAGTATTTGATCCTTCTTGAGTGCAACATCTTCCAAGTTGAGAGTACAAGGCAAACATCACAGATTCATGTTATTATTTTGGGGCTTGGTGGTGAAAGATAACATCTGTAGATGTGGAAAAACACTGAGTGAATTGTTAGGCAGACATTATTTAAAAGGTTTTGTGTCTTTCATATGTTTGCTGTTTAATGAACATGGCACTTGAGACTCTTTGAGAGTTCTGCTTCCATATCCCCATCTTGGTTTTGCCAAGATAAAACATTGGACCAGCACTACTAAGTTCAGCTTGAGCTAAAAGACCAAGTTAGAGAGATCAGTATTTGCTAGTAAAGGAGCAGAAAAGGAAATGTATATCAGATTCAGGCCAGGGGGGTATACAAAACATTGTGGTGCTATCTCACATACTTCATGGCTAATATACCTCAGACAAACCCAGAAGAACCTCAAAAGTGTCACTTTTTT
>PYHW01009218.1:1713757-1728126 GCA_013186435.1 Turdus rufiventris | reverse complement strand
GGATTCCACTGATGAATGGAAAAAAGATATTTGCCTTCACAAACAAACTGTAGGTTTGCTGATAAGTGAAATTGAATATTGAAAAATGAAAGAAACAATGGGGGGAAAACTGTGAATTCTATAAGAATTAAAAATGAAAGGGAGGGTTGTACATTAGAGGGGAATCTCAGCTATCAGGAGTTCTGGGAAGTCTGTGCCTCTCAAGTACCTCAGCCTTGGGGAAAGAGAGAGGGAAATGCAGCCAGGAAAACAGGATAAAAAGGGAGGCTGCACCCTCCAAAAATCTGAGATACCCCAGGGGATGCCCCATGGCCTCTTCCTTTATTCAAATAAAGCAAAAAGGACTCCTCTGTCTCCTTTGTGGACACAAAACCTCTGGTGTTTGTGGATTAATTTTCCTGACAATTTTCTGTGGATAAACTTAAGAGCAAGGCAAGCAAAGGGCTCCTGAGTGTGTGACAAATCATCCTCACAGATAGATCTGCTCTGGCTTTAAGGCAGGTTTGTTCCTGGACATCTTCCCCAGTGTGGGAACTACACTTGAAATTTATTTGGCTTAGTGCTTGGATTGGAAACTCAGATAGTGTAACCTTGGGGGAGTAATGGAATTGCATATAACCCTATTTGCAAGTTTGGGATATTAAAATCCTCTTCCTGAAGAAGGGCAAGAAGAAGTCTATTAAGTTCCCTAGGAGGCACACTGCTGGGAAACGAGCATCATTGCAATTCACATGCTTGAGTGAGACATGAGTACAATTTGCTGTGAGCTCTGCGGTGTGAGCAGCATTTTCTTCATTCTCTTGTACTGAGATTTTATAATTTCATTACTTTAAATTGAATAGGACATGAAGGCAAATCCATCTATGGAATGGAAGAATACTTCAGTGCATCCTCTCATGCTTTAATATCTTTAGGCAGGAGCACATCCCATTGGAAGTAGTTTGTGCCTATGTTGTGAAAAGCTTAATCTGAGAAACTGAGGCATGAATCCTTCAGGTTACTCACCTGCCTAAAAGCTTGTGCCTTCTTTTCAAATGACACTCCCACTGAAAATGTATGGTTTTCACAATGATAAATATTTAACAGCCCTGAAGAATTCCAGACTTTGGCATATTTATCAAATGATTCAAACAGAAAACCTTGTCCTATCCTTGCACACACTGCTCTAAAAAGGGAGAAAGTTTGCTTTCCATGGCTCATTCAGTTCTTAATAGGCAAGGCAGTTTTAGCCTGGGAGCAGACCTGAAATCATTTAGTGCTCTCAGTGCAGTCATCAGGTGCAGGACATTGGTTCTGGCTCTCTGCAGGTGGAGCAGTGTGAGCTGGCTTTGTTCTTGAGGCTCTGGTTGCCGTTTTCCTGTAGCTTTTTCTGAAGCCAGTCCCAAATTCATGAAACACTCCTTAGCATATCCCCCACCCTGATTAGTCCAAGACCGTAATTTAATTTTGTAACAGCAAATTCCATGCTGAATGTATGCAGAAGGAGAGAACTACAAATGAGAAGGTGATCATGGAAGAATTGCTTCTTCCATTCCACACCTCTCACACACACCCCTTGCCCTCACAGAGCTGGGCTTGCTGAAGGAGCAGGAAGAGCAGTGCTGTTCCACAGGGAAAGGCAGGTCAGCAACTGAGGGAGCCCAGGCACAGCCAGGAGCAGCAGCCTCCCCAGAGGGGCACAGCCCCACAGCACCTCAGCTGGGAAAACAGGACAGGGCTGTGACTGATCCAGGTTCCAGGAAAGTCAGAGGACTCAGGAACAAACATGGAAACAGCAGAGCTCAGGACAGGACTGGGTGCAGGACTGAGGATCATGGCTCCACAGCTTGAAGAGAGATCTGTCATTAAAAGATGAGTGCTCCCTTCCCTGTCTCCTCCTGTAGCCTGCTGGCACTGGGAATGCTGGGCTGCTGTTCCCTTCATTCCAACGACACCAATCTCCTAAAGCCAGTCACAGCCTGACCCTCACAAGCAATTAATGGCAAAGCAGTTCTCTTGTTTGCTCAAGTGTCACACTAAGGCAATTTGAAATCCGGCTTTATCTTCCCATTTCTTTAACTGCTGTTTCCTGCAAATTCACAGCACTGAATAAATGAAGAGCACACAGTAATAAATCACTCTCGTGGAGGCTGCTTGGTGTGTGAACGCTGCAGCCAGAAAGAGATGTCACACCTTTGCTGCGGTGACAGCGGAGGCGGTGAAGGATGGTGCTGCCCCCTCCCTCAGCACCAGGCAGGAGATTCCAGCTATCCTATCCCTTCAGCCCTTGATGTGTGCCAGCTGCCATTCATTAAGCAGCACTGGAGAATTTGCACCCATCCCCAGCACATCTGATTTACTGACCAAAGACTGGGAGCCTTTTCTATAGGAAACATCTTTTTCTTGCCCTCCTTCATGCATACAGCAGCTTGATGTGGGGATATCTTTTCTTCCCTAATTCCTAACTGTTTCGTTTCGAGACAACCCAATAGCTGTCTGATTTTCTAACCACTTTTAGCATCTTCATATTTTACAGGCTCTTCCATGGACAGCTCCTGAGCTGTCCTTTCAGACATGGCAGCTTGGCTTCTGCTCCACAGGATACTTTGCTCCAGTTCAAGGCTAAGTATTAGGCTGTTCCCAAAAAGTCCATATTTCAATTGGAAGCTCCAACAAAGTGCTGAGCCCTTTCAGTCCCACACAGGAGAAGCTCTACAGAGGTTGCTTGTTAAGGGAGAAAGCCACATTTTGTCCTTTGGTACTGTTTAGTCATGGGTCCTGTGCCTTGGGGCTGCCTGAGGCATTGTCTGTTTTAAAACAGACTTTGCATCAGATTGCTGAGAGTTAAAGACGATCTGGCAATGTTTAGAACGTTACTGTTCTTCTTTGTGCTCCCTATTTTGCAGGTTCTTGGGAAGAGAGCTTTGTGATAACCTCTCCCCCATCTTGCAGAAACCTGGTTTTTCCTGGGCTGCTGAGGGCTCTGCTGAGGAGAGGTTGTGTTTGGGATGTAGATGCACTTGGTCTTTGTTACACCTGATGGACTCTTCCAGATCAGAGGGATGATCACTCTGATTCTCAGCCTCTTCTTTGTGACTCATTTTTGGTTACTGAGAAGCGTCTTTGAAACAAGGGATTCTTCCCCAGCTAAGCCATGGCGAATTTACAAACCTATTGGACTTTCTTTTTGGTTTAGATGGGAAATGAGTCCCCCTTCTGCCTTCCATTCAGTGATCAGAGAGAAGGCAGCTGCCTCAGTTACAGCCCATGTCCTCCAAAAGAAGCCAGACACTCCTGTGGAGGTCAGTACATTGAGTTTTGTACCAGTTTCAACTGAACTACAGCTGGCAGCCCAGGAGCAGAGAGGTGCTGCATCTTTTTGTTCTCCCAAGACATCTAATTTCCTAGAAGAGGATATAAATATTAACAATTGCTGTTCTGGTTAATAAAAGAACCCATTTTCCATCATCCCAGGAGCAGACATTGATTTCTGTAGAAATGCAGCATTCTCTGATCCAGAGAACAGACCTGTTCACTATTTATGACTTACACTGAATGGTTTTCCAAAAAATAGAGTCAGGGATTTGATCTTGAATGATTCATGGAAATCAGAAAAAAGGTCAGTCCCCAAGAAAGTCTGATAAGGATTTCAGAATTGCAGCAGCACCTTCCCAGACTGTATTCCTGGCTCAGTTATCATCCTTGAACTCGCCATAGTCCCTGTTTTCTTTCTGTCTTGTCCATAACCATCCTGACTATAATCCAGGGACAGGCAATTCCATCATTGTCTCTGTTAAGCTCCCAGCACTCGTTCCTGAGTTACCGCAACAACAAGGATTAAGTGACAAGCAAATGAAGAGCCAGTCAGATAATGGAATTTTTAAAATGGGGATTACTGGTGCCGAAGATGGAATGGCCTCTTTGATGCTGTTACTATCTATAGCACAAATCCTTCTCAGTCTTTGGACTATTGACCTGACACACTGAAAAGGCTCCTTTGCAGCCCCCATTGTCCAGAGAAAGGGAGAAGCTTTGAGCACAGATGTCTTCAAGGCACAGGAAAAACACAAGGCAAAGAGATAAGCTTGGTAATTTGAAAGCATTTGATTTCTTTCAAGCACAATCCCAACGTTTTAGCTGAAAGTGATATCCTGATCTTATCTGTGTTGCTTTTTCTCCAAGGTGTGCACTCAATACTTTGTGGTTTCCAAAGATACTCGGAGCTGATCTTCCAGCAGCTTGCAAATCAGATCTGCTGGAAAGGACTGTCTGAGGAGATTCTGGGGAAAAAGTTGTCCCTGACCCTTGGGCTGTTGTTCTTTTTGAGGTGTCTACAGATTGTACAGGATGACTGGGTTATAGACCTTTACTGCCTAAGAATAAATAGCTGGATTTAGGAATAACTGGGCTTGGTTTGGGAGGTATCAGTTAATGACAGTGGGATAATTTGTAGAAAGGTGAGGTTTTTTTACCCTAACATAATGCAGAGAATCAGTCTGCAGAGCTGGTAATGTCCAGGGAACCTAGACAAGCATCAGCCCTTTGCTCTTTCATCCAGAGAGTTCTGGGGTTTTTTTGCAAATTGATTATCAAGTTCAAAATATTGTGAGGAAGTCAGGGATTGTAATGCTCCCTATTTTACAGATGCAAGGTGAAATTCTCTCCTGTATTAGGGCAACATTGTGCTTTCTAGCAGAGTGAGGAAGGCTGCCTGCAGGAACTTAACAAGTGTGCTGTGCTTGGGTCTCTGATTAGTCCCTGGTTTTGTGAGAGCTCTGTGGGATACCAGGCAATTAGCAAGTGTTGGACCAGTTTCAGTTTGCTCTGAGACTGAAAATGCATGTGCAAAAGAAGACTGAGGGGTGAGGCTGAAAGCTGCACTTTCAGAGAAGTTGCCTCTCTCTGTTTTGACTCTGTTCCTTGTTTGCAGTGGGACTCATTCAAGTGTCCTCTCCTGGAGGACCTTCTCCTCAGTGTCACCATGAGCTGTGCCCCACAGGGCTGCTGTCCCTCCGTGTGTGCACAAGCCTGTGCTGATGCCAGCACCTTCACTAGGTGACACTGCCCAGGCTCACTGCTCCTTTCTTTGGAGCCTCTGCAACTCAGGACTCAAAACACTTGTCCAGGAGCTTGCAGTAGCTGATGTGACTTCTACACTCCCTTCAGAGCATTTTCCCTTCCAGTGTTCCAGTTCTGGATATCAGAGCTGTTTCAGCATTTTGCTCTGGATTTCTATTTCCACAAGTCTTGGACACGTCTCTCTTCTCAGTTGCACAGTTTGTGTAGCATCAGTACATCACTTGCAGGAGACTCCTGGGCTTTAGCCTTGCTGCTTTTACTCCATTGCCTTTCCCTTCTCATGGCAGCACTTTGTAACAAACAGGACTCCCGGTCATTGCTGAGCCAAGCTGTACATGTTTAATTGTGTTAGTTAATCTTTCTTCACAAGTCAGTCCTTTCAGCTCCCTCATCACTTGTGTCATTTTTTCTGAACAAACTATAAACTCTGTCAGTAAGCAGCCCATGACAGAGCACCACATTATAGATACAATTTCACCACAGTGGCAAAGAAGAAATTTTAGTGTTTCCATCTTCCTAAATGCAGTGCCACTGCAGATTCTCCCTTTGTTTTCTCTTCCCTTTTGCTGATGTATTTTAGTGAAAACTCAGCACCGGTTTCTCCTAAGGCCCCAGGTGTTGCCCAGGGTCAACACAGTACATAAGATATGGGGAAGCTATTGGCCTTAAATTCAGGACACTCAAGAAGGATGGTGGGCTTATTTATCAGGATGGAGGGAAGTGCTGGTAGGAGCCCCCTGAGGCTCAGCAGTTCAAACAGAATTCAGGTGATGAGTCACAGTCAGAGCTGAGAACAGAAGACAGGAACTCTGGTTGCTATTTTCTGCATCAACCTTTGCCCTGCCAGCCCAGACCCACAGGCCTGGGGAACAGTCCCTGTGTGAGTGCGTGCTCTGAGCTGTCCCTGGCAACCCTGGCAGCAGCACTTGCACCCTGCAGCCCTGCAGGGACAGCAGAGTTGTTCTCAAATGCAGCCACGCATGTTCCACGCTGCACTGTGTGAACTGATCTGTTCAGACTGGAGCTGGTTTAGGTGTGATCTGTTCCAAAGGCACTGATGAGGGAAGCTGTGGAAATGGAACATGAATTGAGGTCTCAGAGTGTCACAGCAGAGACTCAGCACGGGTACACTGACCTGGCTTGGTGCTCAGGACACCCTGCCCTACGCCTGCCTTCAGCACCGAGTGACTGTGTGAGCAGGACTGAAGCACCTTCCCACCCTTGGCCTCTCTGAGCTCCCTGACCCTTCATCCAGAACATCAGCCCTCTCAAACAGCAGCTTTGAGACTTTTTTATGCAGTACCTAAACAGCAGGGGCTGAGCTTAGCTGGGTTTAGATTCTCTCAATCACTCTGATGAAGCTCATCACAACAGAACAAACAAAAGCAGAGCAGAGTGATAACTCCTCACTAAGTTATTAGGATTGCAGCAGGACTAAATCCCACTCAATCTGCTAAAGACAAGGCTGGCAGCAAGGGAATTTCAGTCATGTAATACATATATTTTTAAACAGGGAAATGAGGAATGTCTGAGGAGCTCCAGGCCAGGCAGTCTCACCTCAGGACCCAGCAAGATGGAGCAGATCTGCGCTACGGCAGATGCAAAATAAGGAGGTGATTGGTGCCAGCATGGCTTCACTAGGGGCAAATCCTGCCTGACAAATTTGGTGACCTTCTGTGACAGGATTATAGTGTTGAGGGGTGAGGGAAGGACAACTGAATCATCTGCCTGGACCTGTGCAAAGCAATAGACACTGTCCTGCATGATCCCAGTCCCTGAACTGGAGAGACATGGAATGCATAGGTGAGGAATTGGCTGGATGGTCACAGCCAAGGAGCTGTGGTCAGTGGCTCAGTGTCCAAGTGACCAGTGGTGTCCTCAGGGGGCAGACTACGGCTGGTGCTGTTGAACATCAGTGACAGGGACAGTGGCATCCTGTGACCCCTCAGGTTTGCCAAGACACCGAGCTGTGTGGTGTGTGGGGTGTGTGGGGGGTGTATGGGGTGTGATGTGTGTGTGCCATGTGGAGTGTGGGGTGTGGCCAGCCTGGGGCCCTGGCACAGGATGCCCAGAGCAGCTGTGGCTGCCCCCGGATCCCTGGAAGTGCTCGAGTGCCAAGGTTGGATGGGGCTTGGAGGAACCTGGGCTAGTGGAAAGTGTCCCTGCCCATGACAAGGGGTGGCTTTAAGGTCTCTCCTAATCTAACCATTCCGTGGTTCTGTGTGTGAAACACACGGTGGGACAGGAGTACATGGCTGGGAGTGCACCACAAGTAAATTTAGGCTGAAAAGTTAAGGAAGAACTTTCTAAGCATCAAGCCAGGTATGTTTTGGAAGAGTTTCCCCCTAAGGAAGCTGGAGACAGATGACATAACCTTTTGTACTAACTATGAACAACTTTTAACTCTAAAACATGGGCAACTAATGAACTGTAGGGACAGATTCCTACTCCACATTTTGTTTTCTCAAAGCCATGTCAGATCTTAATTTCCTTTGTTATTTTCTATCTTTAATTCCTACCAAGCATTTCCTTTAGTTAACCTGAAAAAGAGTCTAAAACAAATTTGTAAATCAAGCTGAAGTCAGATCAGAGTGTTCTACCTGTCCATTCCAAACTGGCTTCTTAGTGAGAACTTCTAACAGGATTTTTGTCTGAGCCCCATTACCCTAATGGAGATAATGTGTTCCTTGATTGCAGCTGAAGTGTGCAAGCAAATGCACCTTTTTTCCTAGCAGTAGGAAGGGAGGCTGTGCTCCCCTGCCTGCCACCTTCAGTTTCTGCAGCTCTGCGGGCCCTGCCTGTGTCTTAACTGGGTCAGTCAATATGGGGAGTGGAACCTTAGCTGGTTATCACCCTCGAGAAAAGTGCTGGCTTGGGTTTCAGCAGAGCTGCTGATCCAACTGTGGGGAAAATTACTTCAGTGGAAAAAGTTACTTTTGTGAAGGAACAAAGCAGAAGGTGATTTGAATGGACTTTATCGAGTAGCTGAACAACTCCACTTGGTACCTGCCTGCCTTTGTTCCCCTGTCCCTACTGTGCATGTGCTCTACAATACTGAGCAGAATGAGCTCCTTGGAGTGTGAAATGCCAGGAATTCTGCTGGAATGGATCAGTGTCACCCCTGTGCCAGTGGCAAGGCTTTGACAGGGCTGCTGGATGCAAACATCCAATCATAACCTCCAGGCCCAGGCAACACTTCCCTGTAAGAGCCAGCTTGGCAAAATCCTTTTCCAGAGGTTTTGCAGGATCCTGTGACTGGCAGGCAGAACAATTTCCCACAGACCTTGCACAGAATGTGGGTTGGAAAATACACTCTGCATCCATTGTTTCTGTTTGGGATCTTCCTTCATTGTGTCTTCACTGCTTTGTCCTTTCTCCTGTGATGAGATGAAGGTGGATCTCCTGGAAAAAACCTGCTTTTTTCCCACCAGTTATGTGTACAGCTGAAACCAGAGTCCTGAGCCTCCCCTGAAGGTCCCATCTGATACTGCCCAGGCAGAGCCCAGGACACAGTGTTCTCCAGGGCTTCCAGCCCTTCTTTCTCAAAACATCCCAACAGCTTTCCTGGCAAGGAGTCCCTTCCTGGTGTCTCTACCTCACCTTGCTCTTCTGTGTGTCACAGTGAGCCAAAGGTTACTGCTGCTGAAAGAGGGGAGCTGCATTTCCCCAGCCACCTCCTACAGTGCTGCTTTTACTGCCTCTGGCTCTCAGCAAGGGCTTTAAAAACTGAGGGAGTCTTCTAATCTGTCAGGCAACTGAAGAAGAAAAAGAAACCAAAACAAAAAACCAAACCTCTTATGTTTTCTGGATTAGGAAATAGAAATGTTTGTGAAAGTTTCATGAGTGCAGAGAAAAGGGAAGGGAGAGCAGAACTGGAGAGTGAAGACCACATTCAGCATCTGCCAGCTGGTAAAGTTGTAGTTTCAGCTGTAGTTTCACCCTGTATTTTCTAAAACATCAGGAAAATCTGAAAAGCTGAAAACGCAGAGCCAATTTTAATGGTTTAGAGAGATATTTCTCCTAATGATGCAAAAATACCTACAGGATAATTATCACAGACCACAAGGTGCATGAATGCAGTGTCCTTCATTCAAGGTACATTTTGGCAGAGTGCAACGCTTAGTAGTGAATATTCTGCTCCTTGGGTGGTGTCTTGGCTGGAAAAAATAAAGAATTAGCTTGTCCCAGTGGTACCCAGGCTGGTCTATTGCTGTCAGAAGTTCCACCTGTAACTCTGCATGCAGGGTGTTCTCTCATGGAGAACCTTCTCCTCTAGTGGTTGAAGCACAAAAAGGCCAAAAATGTTCTGCTTCTTCCCAGCCAGCTCACACATTAATGCCTCATTGTTGCTGCACAGCCCCAGCAATGGTTCCCAGTTCCAAGCTGGAATAGTTCAGTGCAGTATTTATCTGTATGCATGGTGTTTCTCAAGTGTAGAGCAATCGTTGTGCTGCATTCTCGAAACTTTTAGAGAAAAGTCCTTGCCCAGCTTCCTGCCTTTCCTGCTGGATGGGAACCTCACTGCTCCATTGCAGTAAAAGTGGCAATGGCAGAGAGGCTCCTTGGCTGCCTGGCAGCTGAGGACACAGTCCTTAAACTCACACCTGCAAACACACCTATAAATAGAGCTGAGTCCAAACTAAATGAAAGGTCAATCTGGATTTTAAACAGGCAAACATTTCAGAACGGTGGCGTGTGCTGGATCATAAACTAAACAAAAGGTTCCCTCTAAGGCTTGCTTTAACACAGGCAACCCAGAACAGATGAGTCAGTGCTGGAAAATTGCAGATTACTCTCTTCTCCATCCCAAAAAAAAAAAGGGATAGAAACTTTTTCCTAGTCATCTGCTGACGTGTAACATGGTTTGATACCTGGACAGGCAATCCTCTGCTTAACTGCCTCAGTTGCTGAAGTATCCATTTTAATAGGAGTTGCACAGCACCCTCTTCTGCTGAGAGATGCTGAGCCGTGGAACTCCCTGGGCTGTCTCTTTTCCTGTCTCTGATGGGCATTTATACACTGAAGAGCAAGGTAAGTATAAAAACTCAATTACAGCAACTAGGGCAGAATCAATAAAGGAATGAGAGGCTGGCAGCTGCTCGGGATGGGGCTTTATCTCTGCAGCAGAATCCTGACACACGACATTACAAGAACATGGAGTGCTCAGATGAGTTATGAAGATTGATATTTATGATTATGACTTGCAATTGTGCTATTTTAAAAACCCACCTATTTGGTAATGAAAACCTGCTGGCAAGATCTGCTCAAAGAGGTGAAATTGCAGGAAGAGTAAAATCAGATCAGTAAATCAAATGCTCTAAATCATCAGTGAGGCACACTACAATTAGGGTAGGATTCAAGCAGGCAGAGTTATTGAATTGCAAGCATAAATCCATGGCATGCATGTGCTGCCATTCCTTCTGGGAAGCACACACTCACCTCTAGCATTTCCAGACTGGCCTCTGCCAAGGGCAGGAAGATAAGGACTGTCTCCCAACACAATGATTCCCACTGCAGTGAGTTCCAGTTCTCCAGAGGCTCCCCAGGCTGGGAGGATCCCCATTTCCTTACCTCAGGCTCATGGGGCACACAGGTGGTTGGGGCTGACTCTGCCTGGAGGATTCATTGTTATTGATCTGAAATGCAGAACAACCTTGGAGCAGCAGGGACTTCTCTTTTTCTGACTACAGACCTTGTCTTTTGTTGTTTTTTTTTTTTTTTTTCTTTTTTTTTTTTTTTTTTTTTTTTTTTTTTTTTTTTTTTTGTTAATCCCACTTGCTCAGTTTGCCTTATGAAAAATTCCAGTTCCTAATGATTACTGGCCAGTGCACAGGAATGGAAGGTGCTGGAGATCCTCTGAAAGTGCTGGCTCTTGTCTACTGCACTGGTATCCCTTTCCTTACCCACCACAGAAAAATATGTGAGGCTGTGAAGTCATGAACCTGCAGCCTGGGCTTTCCTTTCTGGCCAGGGACACCTACTGAGGACACTGCTGCCAGCTGGGGATTGAAGTGACACAGTGGCAGCGGTCGTGGCAGCTGGCTCATCAGGTTTAGTGCAAACAGACCTGCCTTGGAATGCATTTAGGGAAATGCTGCACAAAAGCTGCTTTCAGCTCAGTGGCAACAGCTGGATTCTGCTTTTAAGAGGCAGCATTGAACAAGCACAAGTGGAGAGGAATCGCTTGTTCCAGTGGGCTGATGATGGCACAAGGAATTAGGAAATCCTGCATTTTAGTTCCTACCACTGCTTTGCTGAGAGGCCTTGGTGAAATCTTTTAGATTCTCTCTAGTGAGCATCTTCTTTATTTCACCTCCTGTAGCAATAAAACTTGCTTCAGTGAACAGTCACAAAGGCTGGCAGCTTGACATGCTACAAATGAGCCTTGCTTAGAAAATTTAAGCAGGGCATATGGTTTCCCTGGTTTAATTTTTAGTTGAGAGGAAAATTGTCCCAGGAATACACATGGGAGTGATAATATCTGTGAATTTCCTGTTCTCACTGGAGGAAAACACAGATCTAAAAGCACTTCTGTCTGTTTTCTCCTATTTCAGATCCTCTCTCCTTGGTCCCTCTATAAAGAGGAATTAGAATAAAAGAGTGGATTTATGAGGAAAGAACCCCTCAAATTAATTGGGATTTCTGCCACAGAATGGTGAGGAATGATTTCAAAGCAACAGCAAGACTCTTGCAGGGTTTTAATCTTGAGTCAAACCTTGGTTTCATTGTGGTAATCTGGCCAAGTGAACCATTCTGCCTCATTTTCCCTACACAGAAAGCAGACACCAGGTGCTGAATTGAATCTGTGCACCTACTCTGAGCAGCACCTTTGGTGCACAGCAGTTATTTCAGTGGCTCCTTGATTTTCTTCGTATGTATCCTGCAAAACTGCTAGAGGGAAGTCAGTAAATGAATGGTTACTTGTCATCCAGCCTTGGGAATGGCTCCATCAGTTCTCCAAAGTGCCAGTTTATTACTCATTTTACTGAGCTACGAGGCATTAATAAAACATGAAGGCTGAAGCTGACTTGTCTGCACTTGGAAATCCATGCAATATAATCACCCAGGCTGGGAAATCTCATTATTTTGCTTTCAGTTTCTCCAGGAAAACAAACATTTTGCACCAACAGAATTTACTGGTTGTGGGTTTCAGTTTGGATTCACCATCTGGTCACACTTCCATGCTCCCAGCAAGATACTTGCAAAAATCAAAGACACAATCCCCAAGAATTCATTGGGAGTCTTCCTTTGAAGCAGACCCAAAGAGTGGTCAAATAAATCACTGTAACCAAACCCAGAATCCTGATTTCTGGGCACCACAAACCTCCTACAGGGCAGGAACTTGGAGAAAAAGGATCTACTCTGGTCCACTTGGAAAGGGTCAAAAGGAGTCCTGAGAGTTTACCAAGCTCTTGGACATCTTTGAAGAGTCATCAACAAATAGGATAACAAGAATTGATTTATACTATCCCTTGGAATTTCCAGAAGGCTTTGGAAAATCCATTTTTTGAGGAAACTAAGCAGCCAGAGAGGGCAAGGCAAGGTCCTAACTTGGGTAAACAAAAGAAAGGGATGGTAAAAGTAAGTGATGGAGCCCCACAATAGTGCCAGTGGAGCTCCTTAAGGGTTTGTGCTGGATGTAAAGCACTAGAGCATATTCACAAGAGACTCAGAAAAGGGTGTGAGCATTCTAGTCACTATTCCTGTTCATTTGTCTTTCTATTTTCCAGGATTTAATATAGAAAGGAACATTATTAACATTTACTCTGGCTTCCTTTGTGGCATGAGCTGGGACAAACCCAAATTGATTGCAGATTCAAATCTAGTATCTGGGATTGAGCTAAGGCAGACCTTTTATGAAAAAAAAATCTAATCTTCTTCTTAAAATTTCCTGTGACAGAGAATCTAGGAGAACTTCATCATGTCAATCTAGAGGTTAGTTGCCCTCAACATGAAAAATTATTAACCTAATTCTGGCCTGGAGGCTTGGAGCTTCCAAGCAGCATCTCTTCTGCAACTCCATCTGCTGGTGTGAGGAGTCTTCCGTGTTCAGGTCTCCACCTCTCCATGTGGGTACTTACAGATGATTATCAAATAATTACTTACACTTCCTTTTGCTTAACCAGAAAAGATTACACTCCCAGGATCTTTTCTGTTAAAGTCTGCCTTCCAGTTCTTTTCTGCTGAGCAGGATCTTCACATTGAATTTGGTGCAAACACCTGCTCCCACAAGTCCTGGGTAGAGCTTAATCACCCTTGGGAGGGTTTTCTGCACCTGGAGACCCTTCCAGCCAAGGGGAAGGGCAGGATCATTCTCTGTCCATCACACTCTAGTCCCTGCTGGGAAATGTGAAGCATTCTCTAGTACTGAAAGGGCAAACAGCTGCTCTGAACCCTGTGCCCTCCTGAGAAGTTTGAACTGATAGAAGCAACAACACAATTGTGAGTTTTCCCCCCATTATCCATCACCACACTTCCAAAGAAATCCTGTCACCTCATCCTGTGAAGTGAAGCCTGCAAATCCAAGGAAGTGGAAGTTTGTTGCTTCACTGAAACAAAGATTAGCGAAAGGTTTTGCAGAAAGGTGAAAACCAAAGAATTAACAAGCCCATAAGTGGCTAATAACAGACTTTGGTCACAGCTTGTCAAGTGTCTGCTGTGACATGAAGTTGTTCTGAAGGGGACAGCGGATGCTTTGTTGTTGTTTGACCTGGAGGGTGCCCTGGGATGTCCCCACTTCAGAATGTTCTTCAGCCTCTCCGTGGGAGCAGGAGGAGTTGGTGGCAGTGTCTGGGTGTGCTTTACTCAGCTGCTGTGGATGTGAACAGAGCCAGCAGAAATCAATGTTTTGTGCCAAGCACTGTGGGAGCACAGATAACCTGGGGAGCTGCCATTTTAGCCAGCCCAGAGAAGGGTGGGAGTGCAATGTGAGGTGCTGGGGCCAGCCAGAGTGGGACACTGAACCTCTCTGTGCACTGGTGGCTCTCCAGGGACCATGGCCAGCCTGCGTGCCAAGCAGGGAGCAGCTGAGCCATGAGGGAAATGCTGCCAAAATCAGGTAACCACAAATTGCTTCTCCCCATCATCCCACTGTGATAATTGATAACAGATTCCTGTCAATCATAAAAGTATTGGGGTTGGTATAAACCGGAATACTAAGGTCTAAAGTGAAGCATAGACACTTAATAGAGAACAAATGTGATGAAATCATTCTGTTTTAAATCCCTGTTATGAATATTATGTTTCTAAATAATTTGTATCTACTACCAGTTTGTAAAATCAGACTTTCCAATAGTCCAATAGATTTTGCA
>PYHW01009218.1:1697826-1713524 GCA_013186435.1 Turdus rufiventris | reverse complement strand
ATGCTATAAGAAGAAGCTGCAAACCCAGGTTTGATGGAATGTGGAGTAGGCAGTGACCTGTCACGTTTCCCCAGCTCTATCTATATAAAATGTTTCTCATTTATAACACCACCACAGGTCAGCCACATGTGGGGCTGCACGTGCTGTCGCATCATCCAAAACTCTGCCAGAAAGATTCAAGCTTTTTTGCTAAAAAACTCCAAAAAATAGAAGCATTTCCATTCTGCTAAATTGCAGCTGGGGAAGCAAATGCCCCTTCCCTGTTTGCCTGGTGTCACACAGGAATCATCTCGGTGAAGCTGCTCCATTGAACAGAAGATTTAAGACACCATCAGGCAGTAGGGAGAGCACAGGAGGGAATATGATTCTGTCAGTGAATGGTCGGGGGGAGATGGGGAAGGGCTGTCTTCTGTCCTGCCCTCAGGAATGTCTCTGCAATTCCCATGGGACATGGCCTGGCCTGAAGGCAGCCAGGGAGCAGCATGTGGAACTGCTGGCTGCTGTCCTGCCCCTGCACTGAGCAGTGACAGCTGCAGTTCCTCACTGATTTCACTAAAGAAGCTTCAGTGCATCCACAGAGGAGCCAGGTGAGGGGATCCCTCCCCTCACAAAAACACACACGAGCAAAACACACACATCCACCCAGGCAAATTTACTGCACTGATGAACTGATACCATCAAGGCAACAGCCTCAGGGGTCTGCAGAGCTTTGTTTAAACCCTCACACAAAGGTCAGCAGAGTGTTGAAAACAAATGGAAACACAGGCTGTGAAAATCGGTCCGTGGGAAGTCGCTGGGTGGGCTCTGGGAACATGCAGGTGAGCAGGACTGGGGACTCTGCTTCCATCTGCTCAGCTCCGGGAGCATCCCAGAATCTGGCATTGTTTAACCAGGATGGCACTGGGGAGGAGGAAATCTTGGTTTGTCCTTGGCCTGAGAGCCAGGGTGGTGCCTGCAGGATAGAATTAATTAGCACAATGCAAGGGGCATCCAGGGAGTGACAGGCACAGGTAAGGAAACGTGGAATGAGCCATCTGCCTCCCCGCTCCTGGCTTTGCTGAGTATTTTGTCTTTGCTAAGTGAACAGCACCAGCACTTTCTTTTATTAAGAAGTCCAAATCTCATTTTATTATTAACCACTTGAGTAATCCATTGCCTCCTAAACTACCATATAAAAAGAGGGGAAACCACATTTTCTCTTTTTCCTTTTCTTCACGGAAAACCTTCTTGTCTACAAAGCCAGCAGGTTTTGCTTTATCTTTCAAAAGCAGGAAATTCCCTTTTTGATAAAGATAAGGTGTTCAGAATGTCAACTTAGATAGCTGAGATGAAGAATGACCACAAAGCAGCTTATAATGGCAGTTCAGCTTGTCCTTAATGGTGGCATTGCAGCACAACTTCATCATGCAGTGCAGGCAGTGACCCTGCCCACTTCCCATGTTCTCATGGAGCTCTTCCCTCCTCTTCTGCTTTGGATCCCCCTTCCTCTATCTTTTCCCTGCTCAACTCCTCTCACCAAAGCTTTCTCTGAACCTAAAGAAGCAAAATGGAACCAGCTCTCAGCTGGCATCTGGAAACGAGCTTGTTTCTTTTGCTGCCATATTCTGTTCTCTGCTGGCTTTTGACATCAGCAGGAATTTCTGTACCACCTGTAATTGAGCAACAGCAACAAGTGATACACAGAGCCCCAGACTGGACATTTTTGATCCAGAATTGAAGGCTTGATCAGCACAAATGTGCACGTGTAGACACAGGCAGGAGCAAACTGCAGGGAATAACCTAAGATTTGGGATTTCTGGTGTTGAGTGGGTTCTACAGCAAAGCCCAGATAGAACAGACCTTTATTTTAATCTCAGAATTATTTGCAGCCTTATCAAGTGAAGCATTTTCCCTTTCCTCTCCTTATCTCCTGGCTCCTGAGGCTCTGGGCAATGCTGACACTGCTGCTGCACCACACACATGGTGGTGGAACAAATCCTCCTTTCCCTGCAGGATAATGGCATGTCTGGAGGACTCAGGCTGGCCTAACCTGTTTGCTTCTTTGTAGAGGCTGTGCTTGTGCCAGTAAGAACAAAATGTAGGCAGAAAGAAATGCTGTGTGTCCCTTGGCTCGTTTTCACGGCAGTGAAGCTCTACTCTGCTGAAGTTATGGAGTGGGAAGGATAACTCCTGGAAATCCCTCTGTGGGTACCATGATGGGGTGTCAGTATGGGATAACTCCTGGAAATCCCTCTCTGGGCACCATGATGGGGTGTCAGCATGGGATAACTCCTGGAAATCCCTCTGTGGGCACCATGATGGGGTGTCAGTATGGGATAACTCCTGGAAATCCCTCTCTGGGCACCATGATGGGGTGTCTGTGAGAGGCAATGATCAACAGGCATCTTCTTGGAGCTCCTCTACTTCAGACATGCTGGCCAAGCTTGGGTTTGCAGTTTGGCTGTTTTCACAAGTCCAGGGATATTGAGTCAGAATGGAAATACCTTGAGGTTGTTCTCCCAAATCCTGACTTCTTGCTGCCTGCCTGAATAAGTGAACCTTGCAGAGTCATGCCCAGTATCCATCACTGTGTCAGTTCCCTCCCACTAATATTTCAACCTGTTTGATAATTTAAAATAAATTTGACAGAGGGATTTTGTCTAAAAGTGAATATTTTCCTACAAATTTATGGAAGTAGGTGGCTGGAGTAAGGAGAGAATTCCTCCGGAGTCATGGCATTATAGAATTAGAGGGTGATTTAGGTTGGAAGGGATCTCTGAGAATCTTCAGCTGAAAGCTGCTGCTCATGTCACCAGCATCAGTAAATGAGCAGACACTGGAGAATCCATGTGCTGTGAATTATGGAGAGAAGGTCTGTGGTGAATCCTGTACATTGGACATGGGATATTCCACTCACAAGGAATTTCTTTTATGGCCATCTTGCTTGCAGAGCATCTTGTTTCTAATTAGTCTCATATTTCAAAATTTTCTGTCTTCTGCCTGTCTTCAGTAAATGGAGGGAAGGAGGTAATGCTAAAGTACATCCCTGAGGATTATGAGTTCCTAAATCAGAGCTGTACAAGTGCCTGACAGGGGGGAGTGTAAAGCTGTAAAACTTTGGGTTGGAAATGTGATGCTGAGTTTGATTAACTTCCTCTGAGAAAAAGAGAGGTTTAAAGTGAGCCCAGACAGAATGCAGCTCACCAGGAGCAGATCTGGACTTGCCAAAGCTGGAGGCTGCCATGACTGTTGTGGGAGCACATCTGCCGTCCCATCCAGCCCTGCCTGACCATTCAGAATAGCACAGGGGCTGCAGACAGGAGATACATCAGCAGGACAGGCTCCAGGGAAGGATCCATTATTGTTTGGGAGGCTGCAGCTCATTAAATGCTGCTGAAAGGCACTATTTGGAGAAGGACTCGTTTGATAAGCACTGAGCTGATCCAGTTGGAGCAAACCTCTCCGTGCTGTCTGAACCCTCTCCTGAATAACTCCAGATCAGGGGAGAAAAATGAGCTAGTGCTCAGTTTTAAAATGGAAATTTGATGGAATATGTATTTGGAAGGCAAATTTTGTTGAAGTCCAAGACACAAGCTCAATATGAGCATTTCTCTGTGAATATTGGAGAATTCATTGGTAGAGTTGAGACAGGAACTTTGTGAGCTAATTGTGACTAAATCATGCAGCTGCTCTAATCTCAGCAGCTCCTCTGAGCTCTGTCATTTCTCTTCCTTACAGCTCTATCCATGGTTACCTCTCTCTGTTTCCCCATTTCTAGGAAGGTTCCTGTTCTCCCAGGGGAATATGAAAGATCAGCTGGTAAGATGCTCATGCTGATCACTCAGTTCCTAGCAGCTTGCTCCAGAGAAGATTACCAGCTTTTGCAGAACATCCTGGAAAACTCAGGGGGTTATTTGCTGCAGAGTCTGGGAATTCTTTCCATAACCACCAACGTGGCTGAATTTTTGGATAACATTTCCTTTTTGCAGTCGGGTGGCAAAGCTGCTGCTTGTCAGCACATTCCCAGCAACCCCCTCACACCCCAGACAAGCACTCGCATTTTGATCTTGGTTATAAGGACGAAGAGAGTGGGTTTGCTGTGGATTTATTTACCCCTGGAAGCTGGAGTTAATACTGCTTTCCAAGCACTTCCTGGTAGCAGTTTCCCATCCTGCTGCATATCCCGTGCCAGGCTCTGCAATCCGCCGTCGCTGGGGATCTGCTCAGTGTCTCTGGGCTCCCACTGATGGACTTTGAACCATTCTGCCTCAAAACCCACAGCAATTCTTCCTTCCATGCTGACAGCAGCTCTGGGGGATCCCCCCTGTCTGTCCCCCTGCCCAGATCCCAGCGTCCAGGCACGCATCTCCCTTCCCATTGCTCAGCTGGTTCCTTTATCCAGCCTGGTGCTCTCTGGGCCTTACATTGGTCTGGAATATGTTCCAGTCCCCACTCTGCAGCTCCTCTGAGGGACACGGAGAGCAGGAGGAAAGGCCACGCTGAATTTCAATGAGTGCAGTGTGACAGCACACCTGGGTAATGGACAGGGCCAAGGGCCAGCGAGGATTTGTGTATTTATCACGATTATTTCTTCATTAGCTCCGAGCTATGACAGAAGATGCAGAGGCAGCGAGTGCAGCCTCTCCCACCAAAACTCCAAGGTAGAATTTCCCTGGTTTGTAGTGTTGAATATTTCATGAGTTTCAAATGCCAGTGATGAGTTACCTGCTGCTTGCTGGGAACAAAAGGCAGCTTTGAGAGAACTTGCTCCTGTTCTTCCAAGCCCTGCCACATATTTATTTAGTGACTTCTTTTTTACCTGAGAATCCAGAGGCTCAGGGGTGATGATGGGAGCTCTCACCCAAGCAAAGGTGGGCCTAAAAGACCAGCTTGCACTGCTGTTTCTGTACCCTGAGCCACAGGATACCTGTTCTTATGGCTCTCAGTCTATTCTTCTGTAGTCCTGAGCTCATTTGGAATGGGATTTTTCACATTTGCAGTGTAGCACTGCATTTTTATCAAAATACCATATGTATATATATAAAAAAATACATAAATACATAAATATACATAAATACATAAATATATATAAAGATAGAAATATATATAAAATATAGAAATATATATAGAATACATAGAAGTATATATAAAATATAGAAATATGAGCTGGCAAAATTCCTTAAGAAACAAACGAATCATTGGCTGCTTCACCTGCATTCTCCCCACTGAATTTATTCCCTTTGTATCTATGCCAGGTCCCTTGGAGCAGTATTGACAAATATTGTTAAAAAGGAGATAATTTCCCTCAAAACCAGTTCTGCCTATTCCTGACAAGTGACTTCTCCATCCCCCCTTTGAATGTAAAGTGCAGCAAGCGATACACAAGACAGTGAAATATTCTAAAAATCTGCCTCTAAAGGTGCATTTGCTGCCATGGAAAGCACTGCCACAATGCTGGCAATAAATTCCATCTCTAATAGTTGTTTCATGCCATTAGACAAGGATAATTCCCATCCCCTACACTTAGTTCTTGGAAGGTTCTCAAGTAAAATACCATTACTTTGAAGTTCTCTCAACACAAAATTGTCACTGCATTTTTAAAGACTTGAAAAATTCCTCTGAGTTTGGTTACCTGGAACTGCTGGAGTTTTTAGAAGTGTTTAGGAACCCACCCTTGGAGACAGAGATCCACAAGGAGGCACCTTCTGGATTCATCATTTTGAGATGATTCCACAGGCCCACAGAGATTCCTTACATTCATTTTTATTACACAGAGATGGAAAGGTGGCTGTGGTGCATAGATGAGGAATTCCATGTGTGATGTATGGACTGGCCAGGGGGGTGTGGGCAGTGCCAGGCTCCCAGGCACAGGGTGCAGTGTGGGCAGTGCCAGGCTCCCAGGCACAGGGTGCTGTCCATCCCTCTGGAATGGTGCAGTATGGGCAGTGCCAGGCTCCCAGGCACAGGGTGCAGTGTGGGCAGTGCCAGGCTCCCAGGCACAGGGTGCAGTGTGTGCAGTGCCAGGCTCCCAGCTCCCAGGCACAGGGTGCTGTCCATCCCTCTGGAATGGTGCAGTATGGGCAGTGCCAGGCTCCCAGGCACAGGGTGCTATCCATCCCTCTGGAATGGTGCAGCATGTGCCCACAGCCCAGCTCAGCCTCTGCTCCCCGGCATTTCCATCCTGCTGCACAAGGGATGGAGCAGAGCTCTGTGCTGGGTCTCCTGTGCTGTCTTCAAGGCTGGGACAGAAGCTGATCCTGTCACCAAATGAGGCACCTCAGTCACAGACAGGCCAGGGAATGGCGGTGCCTTTTCCCAGAACACCTCAAGCTGAGAGAGGACAAACAGCCTGGTTCCTTGGGCACGTCCTTTCCTGCTCTGTCATTCCCTGGGAACACGAGGGACTACGCTCAAGAAGCTGCATCAGTTTCAGATGTTGTGCACCTCATTAATCAAAACATCCTTTTGGAAGGCAGTTGATTGCAGCTGAGGCACAGAAGTGCTTACACCTCAGCATCCCCAGTGCCTGGAGGAGGGAAGAAAAACAGAGAAAAGACCTTTAGTGGTCTCCCTGGCTTAGTTCACATTATCTAATCTACAGGACAATGGAAAAAGAGAGATTTATTTCCCCAGAAAAGCTCGTTCTATTAGAAATTGTGATGAAAATAATAATATTAAATGATATTTGCACTGTGGAGTATTGGGAATGAGTCACAGGCAGTCTGGCTGCGCCAGGGGTGGGAGGAGAAGAGGAGCAGGTAAAACACATGGGAGAAAGGATTCAGGAGAGAGCAAGGGGCAAGGAGAGGCAAACAAAGATGAGGAAGCATGTGCTGTGTGTGTGTGCTCGGTGAAGTCACTGCTGAGCAGCATTTCCTTGCCGTGGAGCTGCAGGAACATCCTGCTGCTCTACATGGCACAGCCCCTCTGGCCAGTGGCTCCTGCGAGGGAAGAGGGGAATATTTGTGCGGAGTGAGGTGGGGATTTCCTCCTGCCTGCCGTGGGCATTCCCTGCCTGTGCTCAGCCTCCCTGCCTGTGCAGTTCACGTGGTTTCCTTCTCCTGGCAGGTAGGATTTGCAATGTCTGAAACAACAAGCATTCTAGAAAGCCTCAGATGCTGAATCTCTGCAAAAATATACACCAACAGCTCTCATGTGGCCGAACGGATTCTTAATTTTACTTCACTGCTTTCAAAGGCTCGGCACTAAGAACGATTAGAACCACTTTATCAATCTAGGAGCTTTTTAAACAGAACAAGCAGCCATTCCCACAGAAGCACAGGCGGGGCTGATTACTACCTCTTTCCCTCTTTCTCTCCAGAAAAACCCTCTCAGATATCCAAAGCAACGAGGGAAATGCCCAAGGCAGCCGTTTTCCCGCACTGCTCTGGGCTCTGTTGCAGCAGGGAGGGGCAGCGGGGCTGCAGCGGAGCTGTGCCGGAGCAGCCGGGGCGGGCAGGGCTGGCTCGGGAGCCCCGGGGGAAGCGGGGTTCCCCCGCCTCGGGGACAGCCCCGAGCCCTCCCTGCCAGCCCAGCCTTCCGCAGCTCGCCCACATGCGGCTGCCTTCTCTTTATTCGCTTTTCCATGAACGACTTCTCCGGATCCAAGCCCGCAGCGGTACCGATAGCCAGGGATAAATGGTCCTTCCAAAGCTCCGGGATGCTGCAGAAGGGGGCAAAGGCAGCGTGTTCCCGGCAGGCAAACTTCTGCTGGGGAACACGGGCACTCCCGAGCCCCTGCTTTGCATGCAAGTGAGATTTTCAAGGTGAACCGCTGCTTTTCCTTTAGATTTGTGTTCTCCCCTTCCCACAAAACCCCCCGTGCCTTCACAAGCAAACCTGCCCCCAGCAGCCACACCTCCGGGCGGAGCAGGGAACGCCCGCATCCATGGGAAAAAAGGAATATTCTGGCTGCTATTGATTTACTCTGTCATGTTGGCGATGGTGCTGTGGGTGAGCTGAGGCGGGGCCCGGCGCTGCCCGGTTCCCGGTGCCCGCGGTGCCCGCAGCAGAGCAGAGGAGAGCGCCGCGGTTCTCGGGCGTTGCCCCTTTAAGAAGCCCGGGTGCTGTCTCAGGTAGGCAGAGCCTGTGCGCTGTAGTCGCTCCTATGGCAACCCAATAGAATGGGATCGCTTCATGAATATTCCCAGGAGCAGGGGCTGCATGAGGAATAAGTGATGACAGTGATGTAAGCAAACAGTGGCCGCTGCAGGTTGCAGTTCATTGTGTTATTGGCCGGCAGGTTGAGGAGTTTGAGGCTTGAGCTTCGCTTTCCGGATGATGTCTGCCCGCCGGGATCCACGGCACATTTGCATCTCGAAGCCAACATGGCAAGGCGGCTGCTGCCGCCGCTGCCGCCCTCCCTCGCCTTCCAGCCAGAAGTGTGTGGCTCTCTAGACTTCTTTCCCAGTGCTCAGCATCTGAGCAGACAGGGATTGCAGTAACACGCACCAAGGGGAGACAAGCAGCAAGTAGCCAAATCGGGACAACGGAGAAGGGGGAGCTTTTTGTGCCTTCCCTATTTTTTTTTTTTTTTCCCCTCCTTCCCTTCCCTTCTGGATGCAGAGCCTGTGTTTTGATGCAGAGCCTGTGGATGCCACAGCCCGGTAAGGAGATGCCACGGCAGTCTGTGTTCCCCCGTGCCCCGTGAGCCGGGGGCAGGGGCCTGGGGGCAGTGCCGGTTCCCCTCGCTGCCCAGAGCGGGGGGGTCTCTCCCTGTCCCCGAGCGGCAGCAGCAGCAGCAGCGGCCATGGACAAGCTGCCCCCCTCCATGCGCAAGAGGCTCTACAGCCTGCCCCAGCAGATCGGACCCAAGGCGTCGATCATGGACGAGGAGGATGACAGCGACAAGGACACCCGCAGGAAAAGCATCAGGCTCAAGCCGCTGCCTTCGCCCTCTGCTGGGAGCACCCGGGCCTTCGGGGGGGACCCCGGCCGAGGGGGGGACCCCGGCCTGCTGGAGACGGAGGCCGGCGGCAAGGGCGCCAAGAGCAGCACCAACGGGGACTGCCGCCGCTTCAAAGGGAGCCTGTCCTCGCTCACCAGCAGGCACCTCCACGACGCGGCCGAGGAGAAGCGGCTGATCGGCGGCGAGGGGGAGCCGGCCTCTCCCGGCGAGGAGAAGAGCCCCCCCGGCAGCGGGGAGCTGGAGCGGGGGCTGCCCGTGCCCCCAGCGCCCAACTCCCCCCCGGAGCCCCAGCAGCCGCCCCCCCGCGCCTGCTCCTCCACCTCCATCAAAGTGGAGGCAGGTGCGGGCTGCGACCAGATCACCCCAGATGAGGAGCAGAGGCTCGGCCAGGCCGGGTTCATGCAGAGGCAGTTCGGGGCCATGCTCCAGCCGGGGGTCAACAAATTCTCCTTGAGGATGTTTGGCAGCCAGAAGGCCGTGGAGAGGGAGCAGGAAAGAGTTAAGTCTGCCGGGTTCTGGATCATCCATCCCTACAGCGACTTCAGGTACACCCCTCCCTTTCCAGTCCCACTCCAAACTAAGCTGGCCTGTCCCTTCCCATGGCACCTCCTGCACAGGGCACCCACCCCAGCAGAACTTCCCTGGGTCATTTCCTAGCCAGAGGACACAGCCAAGATCTGCTCCACTCAAACAAGCTGCAGGTTTTACATTTCACCTTAATTTTAGTGTCCCCACACTACTGATAATTTTGAATTGTTTTTAAACCAATTGTCTTTGGCTGTTTATAAGGGAAAGGCTCTCTTTAAGTTCGTTGTAAATGGGGTAAAACTGTTCCCACCTGATGCACAACTCAACTAAAAGCATGGTGTCTGATCTTAACTAGTCCTGCATCTCCATGGATGCTCTGCCTGACTGATGCTTCCCATTTTCACACCTCCGAGTCCTGCTCATTCCCAAGAGTTAGCCAGGGATGTTGCTACTCTTGCTGCTGTGTTGGGTCTGAACTGCAGCCTGGCTTGGCAGGAATTGGGATGTGCAGGTTCATTAACAAGGTTCTCAACAGAGAAAGAACCTCTTTTGCATCTGTACATCCTCATTGGCAAAACTAGTTTGGATTGGGCGCAGTTAACACTGACTTAGCCAAAGTAATGACTTGCTCTCACTCCACAGCAACATTTCTGTGGAGGTTAATAAGGAAATGAACTGGAAACCCTAAAGCTGGTTTTTGTGAAGTCCTGCATGGCAGAGGGTCTGTGTTTGGGTATTTCTGAGCAAAGTATCGTCTGCTGCACAGGTGAACTGTCTTCTGCAATATGTATGTAAAGCACTGTAATCAATAATTAATTACTGAGTGCAATCAATGGCTAAGGTTTATTGCTTCAACTTTAATTACAACAGGCTTACATCTCACATTTAAAAGCACACAGGAGAAGGATATTATTCACATATACCTTTGTCACACTACGTGATTTTGTTGAATTTGTGGACTCTGCAAGGAACTGTGCATGATTCCCAAAAATACAGTTAGTGAGATAATTGCAGAATGAGTTTCTGGGTGGATTTGGCCTCCCAAAGGCAGGAATGACAGAAACCTCTTGACACCACCTATTAGGGATTTAACAAGCAGCCCACATGTTTAGTGGATTCAGCACTGGCACTGACCAGATTCCTTGATATTTGCTTGGATTAACAAATGTTATTAGAAGGCTCTGTGAGTTGGAAGACTGCACTGTCATTTAAATTCAGTGCATTCAAGTGTCCCAAGCACACAGCTGACTGAGCTTAGGAGGGTTTCCAGCAGCATGATGCAGAGTCCTTGCAAGCACAGCCTTACCCAATCCCACACTGGAACCAGAGGAAAATTGCCTCCCAGTGAGACTGACCAAGTAATAGCTCCCACACACTGAAATGTGAGAATGAGCAGCTTTCAAAGAACAAAACCAGTTTCATACTCTTGGCTATTTTTGCAGTATTTGCCATGAGTGTGGAGTTTAACTGCTGTGTTTTCTTGGGTTATTCTAGCAAGGCGTGCTCTGCGTGTCGCACCCTCAGGAAATTTGGGGTTTTAGTCTCTGTGTTGTGTCTGGAGTTAGGCAGAAGCAGTGTTCAGCTTCGTATCCTTCTGTCTCTGTAGTGGGTTTATTCCCTTCCATATCTCTGCCTGTTTTCAGCAGAGAACCAGCCTGGCAAACTTCAGCAGCAGGAGCAGAGGGAACCACCTTGCCCAAGGTGAGATGGTCTCAAGAGTTTGGGATCTTAAGGTTCCTACGGAGCCAGTGCTTATTCCATAAGATGATGAGGTAACTTTTCACTCCTGAGCACTTGGCTACGGGGCCACTCCTAGCCTTGCCCGAAGGAATGGAGTCTGCTGGCAAGCCCTGGCTCCCCGAGCCAGATGATGCCACAGAGCTGCTGGCACGCAGCTGTTTGTGCATGCAGGGCTCTGTGGGTGACTCCTGGTGTTAATAACAGACCTGACAGAGCTGGCAATCTGTGCAGGGAAGGCACAGGGGAGCTGCATGGGCTTGGGACACATTCCAGGTGGGCTGGTTTCCCGGTGTAGCAGCCCAGCCCAGCAGCATGGGCTGTGTCCCTGCTGTCCCCCTGGGCTGGGGCTGTGGGGACAGTGTCTGGGGCCATGTGCCGAGGCTGGGAGGAGCTGGATGCACCACTGCCTGCTCAGGGGGGATATTTCCAGGGAGGCTTTGTTCACCCCTGGTTCTAGGTCACCTGAGCAGATCTGTTTGGATAGGAATGCTGCTCAGAGAATGTGCCTGGGCTTCCATGGAAAGTGACCTGTGGACAATGGCTGCCTTGAAGGGGAAGAGTGGGAGCCCTCCCATCTTCTATTCAGGCTTTGTGTTCCCTCTTGCCCTCTGCTAAAGCATCTCTCTTGGAAACAGCTCCTGTCAATAGGGAGTTTTTTGACCTCTGGAATGCAGCAGATTGCACCAAAGAGCAGATCTTACCAAAATCTTTGCAAGAGCTGTATCTGTGGCTCGAAGGAGGGTGTTGTGAGCTTGGGGAATTACGCAGCGCATTCCCGACCGCTCCGTGTTCCAGCCGGGTGCAGATCCCAGAGCCTCGGGACCCTGGAGGCTCCATGATCCTGCCCTTGGCTGGCACCAAGGCTGTGCAGCAGCGTTGGCTGCTCAAGTTTCAAGTGCAGGAAGGTTTAGAGGCCGAGCTTGCTTGCTGTGCCTGTGGAGGAGCTGCCTCCCCTCTGCGAGTGAGGTGCATCTCAGGCAGGCTCTGGTGGGGCTCCAGCCCTCGTGACTGCCGGCTCTGAGCAGCTGGAGCTGGGAAGTTTGCATGGAACGCTCCAGGCCGATGCACTGCTGTGAAATGACATTGGGGCGAGTCCCCGACTCCACGGAGTCGCTGCTCCTTCGCGCTCTGCTTCCAGAGGAGTTCCTGATTTAGAATAGAACAGAGGCTTTCATCATTGTCTCATTAAATTATCATTTTAGCATCTAATAGGGCTAATTCCAGTGGCAAATCTATGACCCTCCAAGAGTAAAACAAATTAATATAGATTCAGGCTCTGTTGATCTCTGCTTTTAGTCCATTGTGAGGGGAAAAGACATCAAATGACCTTTATAAAAATCAAGCTCAGTGCCCCTGAGTACTCCTGACTAATGCAGTGGGCTGCTTCTAGAAGCACTTAAAAGGTGTCTTAGCAATTTCTAATGAAATTAAGAATCCTGGCTCCCATTCTGAGGTGCAGATGTGTGTGCTGGCAGCTGGAGTTCATTTGCATCTGTGGTTGATTGCACATCAGTGCAGAGCCACATTGTATTTCCTAGATCAAGATTTATCTGTGACTTTGAAAGCTCTTCCACTGGGTAGACAGAATTGTATTTTACTGCTTAGAGGAAGCATTGATTCACTACAATTGGTTTAATAAAAAAATTCCTGACAAACAATGATCTGTCTAGTTTGGAGCTGACTGAAGCATATGGGTTGTAGCTGCTGCCCAGAATTGCTTGCAAAAAAAAAAAGTGTAGCATGCTGCTTTTAGAAAGACCTGAGAACAGATACACTATCTGAGGGCCCAAAATAGTCCCAGCAGTGGATGTAAATAGAACTGCACATTATTCACTGCCCAGTAATCTATTAACTTCCTCACAGTGAAGAGAAGCTGCTGTCTCTTTGAAAACAATGGCAAACATTCCGCTCGACAGCAGACCCAACTACAGATTTCAGAATTCTTCTTCTCACTGGTCTCCATGACTTGTAATACTTGTGTGCAAACAGATCCTTTCTTTCGTTTGCTTCCTCTGCCAGCGCTCCCTGGCTGCTGGGACCTTGGGGAGGTTTCTGTGGCAGCAAAACCTGGTGCTCAGGTGTGAGGTGTGAGGGGAGAGAACAAAATCACTGCTTCCCTTCGTGCTGCAGCATCCCTCAGCCTCTCTCCTCGGGGAATCAGTGGGATTTGCTAATTATAGTTCCAAGAACCGAACTCAGTCACACGGTGGCATGGAGCAGAAATGGGAGGGATGTGTGTTTACCTTTCCCACTCTCCTGAGCAGACCTGATTTCCAGTGCCTCTCCAAGCGCTGCTCTGGCTGTTCACACTGTTCTCACTGGGAAGCTTTTCCCCGTGCTTGAGAAGGGTAAACAATTTGTGGAGAGTCCAGCAGGGCTGACTGACTTTGGCAGCTCCCATGGCTGGGGGTTGCTCCATGCTCTCAGGCAATAGTGACCTTTTCTCCATCTCCTGCCCAAAGTGCTGCTCTTTGTGCTGCCCTCCCTCCATTCCTGCCCGTGCCCAAACGCTGAGTCTGTGACTTGCCCTTTGCTCCAAGTACCTGGAGCAGGATGTGCAGCACATGGAAATTCTGGCTCAGGGAAAGGGCAGGGAATAGGGAAGGGGCAGGGAGCAGTGGCTTTGGTTGCAGGACCCGTGCCTGGCATTGGAATCCAGCAGGGAGTGCCAGCAGGCTGGGTTTGGAGGGGGCAGCTCCCGGGTTTGTCTCTCTTCTCCTCTGTGGTGATGGTGTGTCCCTGGGGTAGCAGGGGGACACTGCTTATGGAGATTTCAGACAGATACCACTGCCTGTGCTGCAGAGAACTTCCTGGCCAATTCCCAGGGCAGAAGGAAGGAATCCCAACAGGAATTATGCAGAGGATAATCCAAATTCTGCTGAATGCATGGAGAGGTCTCTGTTGTCTTCAGTGGACTTTCAGTCAGGCTGCAGAAGAGCCACGGCTTTGTGACCACGACCTAAGGGAGTGGAACTCCTGCATCTGTACTTCCCATATCCACAGGCAAGTCAGGCTTGGTGCCCCAGCTCACTTGTCAGGAGGCAGAGGATAAATAATCCCACATCAGACAATCTGTGTAGCTTTTTGTAGGAAACATGTTCGCATGCCTGAGCTGGAAAACAGGAAGGCCTCAGTAAAGGCAACACCATGGTAAAATATTTTAGGAGTAATATTACAGTATGTCCACATGGAGAAAATGAGATAAAATAGCATAAATAAACAGAAAAGCAAACATTGAGGTTTAACAAAGAGCTTGGGTTGAGATTTTTGCATAAACTTGAGCCAGGCCCTTCATACCAATCTCTGCCAACAGATGAAGACATTATCTCGCTCACAGAAGCTCCTCCCTCAGTACACTCAGGGATGGCTCCATTGGGAAAAACAATTTAATGTTTTCTCCATCTCTTCTTGTAAGATAACATATCTTATTTATTGCATCTTATTCAGATCATGATGTGAAAAAAAAAGGTTAGTTTTCTAATGGGTTTACAAACTATTCACTATGCTAGCAATAAATGTTCAATTCACTTCCTGACAGCAAGGAAATTGGAAATATCATCCCCAGGTTATAGTGAGGTGGCACAGACTGGTGGGGACTGAGGTTAAACCACCCCTGACCTGGTTGTGGTGGAAGTGAGGCCCAGTTGTGCAGAGCAGGAGGTCCCCGTGGTCAGAGCTCTGCCCTGGTGGCTCTGCAGGGCATGGGCCATCCCTGGCACTCAGGAGGGTTAATGAGGAGCCATGGGTGCCTTGAGAGGACTGGGCACATTCTGCTTTGGACCATTTCTTAAGCTGGCTCTGTGAGCAGCCAGACTGGGAAGTGGGCCCATCCCTCCCACCCTCTTCCCAAGCCTCTGCTGCTTGTTGGTTTGTCTGTTGTTATAGCAAAAAATAATCACTGCTGTAAACAATGACATGGTGTTCTCTCCCATCATTATCTCAGAGCATTATTGCAGTTACAGTTTGGCACTGGGCTCCTTGCCTGACACTTCTGCAGGAGCTTTCTGGCAGAGGGGGAGGCTCGGAGGCTCTGCTCACCTGCCCTGGCCATCACACCCCACCTGCACTTCCTTCTCTTTTCCACTGCAAACCTTCCAGGCTGGGCTCCTACAGAAAATCTCCTGTACATGCCTGCCCCAAGCCCTCCCTCCCACCTTGGAGGAGGCAGGAATTCTCTGGGAAGCGCTGGTTTGATCCATATCATGACTGTAACATAAAACAGCCAAACCTCCTGTCTGCTGTTTCCTACCCCGAGCTCTTGACTCTGCAGTCTGATTTTTAATGCAGTGTTTTGTACAGTTGTTAGGGTTTTAAAAACAACTCAGTCTCTCCCCTTGGCACAGTAATATCTCTGGGTTCATTAGCAGGTGTGGAGCTGTTCAAGGCTGTGCTGCACTGCCCTCTGCTCTGAATGAAGCAGTGGCTGTAGCAGAGATGCTGCACCACATTTCAGGGCTGGTCCAGACTCCAAAGGAAACACACTCTGCCTGTTACAAACTCCCTGCTTGTTTTCTCCTTCTTACCTTCAGCACCACTCTCTCCA
>PYHW01009218.1:1681279-1696067 GCA_013186435.1 Turdus rufiventris | reverse complement strand
CCCAGCAGGTGACATCATTGCCTTTTGAATGTCTGGAGATTCACGAGATTTCCTCACTTCCCTTGCAGAAGAGTCAGAGTCATTATGGTGAGCAGGGTTGATTTAAGTTCCATTCTGAAACGTTTGGGTGACCTCTCCCCCCAGCAGCACTGCAGAGCTCATCCCCACGGAGCTGAGCACTCCTTGGCTGTAAACCTGTCACTCCTGAGCCTGCAGGGCAGCACAAGGGCTCTTGCCTGAGCAGCACTGAACGTTCAAAAGGCAAGCTGCTGTCCAGGGGAAGCAGTGAGGAGTGCTCAGGTGCACTCAGGTGGGCTGGGGTTTGGTGAGGCGCAGGGCAGAGCAGGATGCAGCTTGGCTGCATGCAGCTCTGCAGTGCTGACAGCTCCTACCCTGGGTCTGTCAGCAGACACAGCACTCAGGACTCCAGAAACACAGCAGAGGAAGCAGATGTGTCCTGAGCTATCAAGGTGCTCTTAAAGAGTCATTTTCCCTTCCGTTTTTCCATGCTGAATGCTTTGCTAGCTGGGAAGTCCCTTTCCAAACTGGAATTATTCATTGCATGCAGTACCAAATGTGGTCACCCCATGCCTGGTGTTAGCACCAGGCTGGAGGAAAACCAGGCTCTTATCTCCTGAGGACATGCTGCAGGCAGCAGGGGAAGACAGTGCCGTGAGAGCAAAGCAGATGAGCATCCAAGGGGGAATTCCAAGGTCAGCTTGAGGGCCCACCACTTCAACGTTCCAGGGGCACAGCAGCTTCCCCAGCGATGAACGAGAGCTAATCTCTTTTGTGGTGACTCGTCCAAATGTGCTAATTAAGGATTTAACTCGCAGCCTCTTTGGATGGAGAGGTTGTCTGTGTGCGTGTGCATCCATTGTTCCAGAGCTCAGAGGCAGGAGAGGAGCTGCAGGTTGCCAGCTGACTCCAGTGCAGGAGCTCTCACTCCTTGTTTTTCCTTGTCACAGCTGTGCTCAGGGTGCCTGTGAGTGCCAGGCAATCAGGAGCTGTGCAGGGAGCTCCAGTGGGACTGGGAGCACAGCAGCTCTGCTGGGAGCCGCTTCTCCTGCTCCGGGTCAGAACCTGGGCACTGGTACAGTGTGATCCCCATCCCACCTGGGCACTGGTACAGTGTGATCCCCATCCCACCTGGGCACTGGTACAGTGTGATCCCCATCCCATCTGGGCACGGGGGGCATGGAAGACCCTGGAAGACACGGGGAGATGCATTTGATGTGCTGGGTGTGGGAAAGCCAGGTCTGGCAGTTATCAGCGCCTGGGAGGAGATAACAGCTGCATTCCAGAGACTGGGGGACTCCACTCCACAAATCCTTTCCTTGCCAGTGCTGTCGGGGCAGGGGGCTCACTGAGCTCAGCACTGACATCTCCCAGCAGGGCAGCTGTGCCTCTCGGGGGCACTGAGGGCAGGGGAGGCCCTCCCTGTGCCCCTCTGTGTCCAGGTGCAGAGGCAGCACAGGGACATCCCGGCTCTGCAGAGCAGCAGGAGCAGTCCCTGCCTCACTCCTGCCATGTCCTGGACCAACTCTCCCGACAGCCCAGGAGATAAGAGGAAAGATAATGATGCCTGGCTCCGTGCTGCTTTTTTAACAATAGCAAACCCACTTTCATTAAGCACAAATTCTTGATGCTTGACCTTTCCCCCTTCACTTCAAAGTACTAATGCATGCACAAGTTACACTTCTATTAATAACAAGAGGAATATGTTTTTCCATCCCTATTTTCCTGTGAATTGTGGGGAGGGCAGGAGGAGGGACCAGTCTAGACTGCAGATGATGGTCTGTTCTCCTTGATGCCCATACAAAGCACTCGTATCGTGCTCATTTAGCTGTGGATGCACTTGGAATGACAAGCAGAGCCTGGCAGACGGAAGGACAGGCTGGAAGAGATGTCAGGCATGCAGGTTGGACCTGTGAGCCATCCTGAGCTGAAGTCTCCATGCCTTGATGTCTCCAGCTTTAAAAAAAGGGGTGATGGTGTTGCTGATGGAAGATGCTGGGGGACTCTGTGATATTTTAATGTAAGAGCAGATGTCAGAGGAGATACCAGCAAGGGTGGGGTTGGTCTCTACCAGGAAGTTGCATGAGGATTTCTTTGGGATTCTCCCCTTTCTGTGAAGTGCTGTAGGTTTGGTCTCACAAATTTTCCATCTTTTATTAGGACCCCAAAAAGCAGCGGATCCATGTACTGATAGGAGATTTCTGAGTCATTGGTTCCTTTGTCTTGATAAGGGAAGAGGTTACAAATACTCTGCAGTTCCATGTATGGTGCTCTATTGTCTGGCAGATTTAGAACTAGGCTGGGAAAAGATAGGAAAAAAGCCTGCATGGAGAGGCAGACAAGATGGATTTTACCTTTTATGTCCGTAAATCAGAATTGTGCAGCCCCTGCATGGGGTTCGGAGATGCTATAGGAAGAAAATGTTCCATCTTTTCCTCACCAGTCACATGTACTGCAGGGTGTGCTACCCTTTTCTCTGGCAATGTGTGACTCTTAACTTCAGTAAACACTCCCAAATACCAGGTCTGGCACAGGAGCTGCAAGGTGTCTGTCCCTGCTGTGGTGCGGCAGCTCTGGAAAGCACCCCTTGGTCTGGGTGGCCTTGGATCTTTTGGATGATGTGTTGTGACCCTTGGCTTTTAGAGCAAACACGAGTGTGCTCCATGCCAGCCTTGGTCAGGGCAATTCCCTGTATGTGCTGTGGCTGGAACATCCAGGCCTCTCCCACAGCTGGGGATAGAACAAAAACTTGGCTCTCAGATGTGCCTCAGACAAACTCCAGATGTGTCCATGGCTGCTGGCTAAACCCTGAGTGCTTCTGGACAGTTTTTGGGGCTCAGTTTGTGAAACCACAGGGAAAGCTGCACTATTGGTGTCTCCCCTCCTTTGTTCCCATTGTGATGGGCTCCTCTGCTGTGTCTGCAGCACAGGCACTTCTCCGCCATCCCCTCCTGTCAATCCCACTGGCTTCTGTTGCCTGCAGATCCTGCTGGGAGGTTGGGCCCAAGCCTTCCAAACCAAGGTAACCCTTTTCACAGCACCAGCAGAAATGTGGGCTAACAGTGGCAGCTGTGGGTATGGCCTAGGACTCCTGCTTTCCAACAGGGGATCTGGAAGCCTCATTTGCAAGTAAATTCACACAGCCAAATCTGCACTGCAGACAAAAAAAGATTTGCCTTGACATCATCTGCCCTGCTCTGGCGCTCCGCAGTCAGTCAGGAGAGCAGAGCACAGCTCCAGCCTCTCCAGCTCAGCAGAATTAAGGCTAAGCTTCATCATGAGCTCATGCAAGCTGTTCCCACCCCAAATAATTGGCTGCTGCATGCTTTGTGTCTGTCTAGCCATTGCTGCATGTGGGTGGGTGTGTTGTGTGTGTGTGTGGATGAGTCTGCTGTGGAAATTAATGCACAACATCGGGGGTGCAGCTGATAATAAAGTGCCTTGGGAATGCTGGGGCTGGGAGCAGTGTGAGCCAGAGCTGAGCCCCTCAGACACCTGCCCAGAGATCCCTCTGCCTGCTACCACATCATGGGCATTCCCACTTCCAGACCACCACCACCACCTCTTTTTTGCTCTTCCTCCCACCCTAAGCCCCCTCAGAAGTGTTTCCAGCCCTGTGTTTCCCATAGCTGAGATGTAAAAGCAGGACAAAAAGCAGAGTCATTTCTCCAAAGCTCAGACCTCCCATATGCACAACCCTGCTTGCAGGTGAAGAGGAAATGCCAGAGGTGCTGGTGTGTCCATGGGGATGGGAGACAGTGGGATGCATGAGCATGGCTGAGGAGATACTGCTGGATGAAGTCAGGGATGAAATCCCTCTGGGACTTGGCAGCTGTTCTGGGGTATTGCTCTCACAGGGCTGAGATGTTCTCCACCACTCTGACCAGTGCATCACACACACTCTCTCAGGAATGGCAGGCCAGCAGCATTTCTGCCCAGTCTCCCAGATAAGAGGTGCAGAGAGGCTGTGACAGGGCTCAACAAGGTGCCAGGAGTTAGTCCCTCACATTTCCTTAGCCTGGCCCGAAGCTTCCAGCCTTGCTTTCTCTCCACACCCTCATGCCCAAGATTTTTCTGGGGAAAGGGCACCTTTTTGAAGTTAGGACAGGTCAGTGGAAACTTGTGGGTACCCCAGTCTGGGGTCCTAGGATCTGCAACCCCAAGAATAGGGTTGGCTGTTCCTCTAGTGGTGTGGTTCAGAGAGGAGCATGGCTTTCCTACAGCTGGGCACAAGAGGAGGGTGGGCAATTCTTCACAAGCTCTTGGAAAATGTGCTTTTACAAGGCAAAGTATGGCCTTGGCTGGTGCAGGGAGAGGAAGGGAAGATATTCCAATAAAGGAGTTTGTTGTAATATAAACTACCCAGATGATAAAACCCCATGACTTGGGCAGAGCAGCTCGTGACCTTTGCAGGCAGGCAGGTGACACTTTGAGTAAGGGCAGTGCAGCTCAGATACTCGAGCTTTGCTCAGCCCCTGCCCTGGAGCTGCAGAGGTTCTGCTGCATTTCCCTCAGCTCAGCCTGGCTGCAGAGGGAGAGACACACACCAGGCTTCTTGTGGATGCAGGAGGGTTGATCATCATTCCTGTCAATGAGGTGCATTAGTAGACACATGGAGCCAAATTCCCAGGTGAGAATGGCCCTGGGAATGAGTTTCCCTCCTTGAGGCACCTCAGGCCGTGCGTCCTGTACAGGAACCCCGAATCACATCCAGGCCCTGTGCTGGCACTGACTGGGACCTGCTGGTGCTGCACTGCTGTCGCTGATCCCAGATTCCACCCCCAGCTTGGTGTTTGTGCAGTGGCTCTTCAAGGCAGGATTGAGGCAGCCTGGGGCTCTCTTGCTGTGGTGGAAGTGGTTCAGAGCCCTGACTTTTCTGATTCAAGGATGCCGTTCCTGAAGGAGATCCCTGATTTACTATCTGAATATCTGATGAGCTAATCTGGGTTTGGATACACTTGAGAGCAGAGCTGATCTGCTTCCTGCTTTCCCTGGCTTCCAAAGACCCTCTGCTGCTTCCCCACTGGAGTCACGGCAGTGACTTGAGAGCTTTCCCCAGTGCCCTCACCACTGACCCACCTTCCTCCTCCTCTCCCACGGTGTCCCAGTGCCAGAGCTCCCATCTGGGCTGAGGCACAGCACAGACGTTTCTCCTGGCATGAAAAAACAAGAGCAAAACCCTGGCTCCTGCCTTACTCTGAGCTTAAGCAGAAGGACTGGATTAACTAAAAGGAAGAAAACCATAGAAATCATGTCAGCGTGATGGAAGTACACGAGTTCCCAGCCAATTTATGTGATATCCCAGCACATCCCTGCTGAAATCAAAGGCTGAGCCAGTGCCTGCTGCAGTGGCCTTGAAATTGGGTCCTGTGTGTGCAGAAGGAAAAACTACAAGGATGTTTTGGGGAAGAGGGCCCTTTGAGAGTGTGTTCTTCTTGGAAAAGCTGGAATTCATTGAGACACTGCTGCCATGCTGCATTCCCAAAACAGGGCAGGGAACAGACTTGCCTCTAGGCACCACAACCAAAGGATAAGACTTGTCTTTTCTTTTAAGGCACAAAACTTAAAAGCCTGGAATAGTCTTTTGTGGCTGTGACTCTCAGATCCCAGAACATGTTTAGGTTCTTTTAGGGTTTCCTTTTCCACACTCAGGACCAGAAGTAGATTTTTCTGTGCCCATGTGGTTCTCTGGGCTCAGGCATGAACAGAGCCTGTGCTGAGTTCCTGTCTTGAAGTGTGGATTTAAAATTGAAAATACACCCTTACATCTCATTTAGTGGCCAGAGATGGGTTTGGCTGCCCCTGCCTTGGAGCAGGCTCCTGTCCTGCTGTCCCTGTGGTAACCACTTATTGTGTCAGTGTGTCTCACTTCTTAAAGGCAGTGGCAGTTATGTGTCCCAAACTCCTTACAGAGCTTGTTATTCCACATTGCCCTTGCAGCTTGTCTGAGCCAAAGTGGAAATAGGAGGGGGGTGTTGTTATTTATTGGGTTTTTATGGCTCTCATATCTGCTCTGCCCCAGCTGTGGGTAGGAGCAGCTTTGTCATATTCATGTGAAACAGCAGGGAGATATATTCCCAGCTTATGGCTGGAATAAGAATATAGAGAAAAACTCCTTTATTTCCTCTCAGGTTGCTCATGCAGACTGAACCTGAGACATCACAAGGAGCTCCACAGTGACAGCCCTGTCCTGCCTGTCCCTGCAGTGTCCCTTCCCCAGCCTGTCCCTCTGGCAGGCTGGAGCATCCTCCTTCTGTATTGATGGAAAATGCATCAAGCTGAATATATTTCTGAAACAACTTGTTTCTGGCAGGTTGTTCATTCTAAAAATATATTTATTTCTAATTGCTGAGTGGAATGCTTAATGAATTCTTCCTTCCCAAGAACAATTAATCAAAGAAATGATTTAGGGCTGGCACTTGCTCCCCCAGGGCTCAATGGCTTTGTTCCATTGACTTAAATAGAGCAGGGCAGGTCCAGCCCATAGTGGAAAAAGATTTATCTGGCCATTTTTCATGGTGCCCATCACTGCTTGTCTGCCTGTCCCTGGCACTCTGTGTGTTGGAGGCACAGGCAGGGGAAAAGCCCAATTTCCCCCTACACAGGCCTTAAATGTCCTGAATTCTTTCTATCGCATCTAATTGTGATGCCAAGCATCCTCTGTGGGCCGGTGTGTGCCACTGTCCTTTCTGGGGAGATGTATTTCACTTGTGCATTGTCTGAGTTTTTCATTCTGCTGTCTCAGAGTGTGCACCAAGTCCTTTTCCCTAAGCTCCTGCTGGCTTTCCTCATTTCAGTCAGCCCAGCACAGGAACATTTGGAGGGACAGTAACAGTTCCTCAGGAACTGGAAGGGGCTTTTGTGAAAAACAAGGTGGTTTTTTTTTGGTAGATTTTAAAAGGTTTAATAAAAGACAATAAAAGACAAATAATAAAGCAAAAGGTTATAATGGCTGGGTGCTTGGCATTTAGCCAAGAGCACATTTGTTGTTATGGAGACACTTTTAAAATTTATTAGTTTGTTGCATATTTATAGACTTATTATGTGTTCTTAGACTTTTAGATTTTATTTTTAGATTTTTATTTTTCATATTTTAGGAATTGTTTTACATGGCTATGTTTTGGGATTTTTTTTTTTAGAGTACATGTGTTTTTTGGTTGTGGTTTTAATTTATTTTTATTAGTTTTAATTTAGGCTGTGATTTTTAATTTTTACGGATAGTTGGTGTTGTTATATTAGTAGCAGGTGTTTTTATTGGGTGTTATTTAATTAAGTAGGTAGTTTACTTATTTCAAAGATACTTTATTAGGCTATGCTATTCTTAAAGAAAACACCACACATACAGTATTAACTTCAATATTTACAAAAAGCCAATACCGTAATGTGTGTTAATAACAGCTTTGGAGGATCTGAAGCTCAGAGCTGATGGCTTGGATGTCAGAATTCCTGCTCTCTCCTCTCTGCTCTGTGGAGGCCTCTGGAGTATCTGCCCCTCTGTGCCTCAGTTTCCCCAGCTGGCAGATGCCAGCTGCCCTAAAAAGCTTTAAGGTCAAAAGGGAGCCAGTCTCTGGGGAGCTCCTCAGCATTTCAGTACAGGCAGTAATTAATTCAGCAGCCTTTCCAGGGGGAGGGATAGTGGATTCATGTGGATGCCTTAGGTAAGCACAGCCTCAGTACAGTATGTTTCTTCTGAGACTGAAAATAATCAGAAGCAATTGGACTTTTTTTTTTTTTTTTTATCTGCTGCATTTTTAGAAGGTGATTCATCTCTTGTCTGGGGTCTGGGCTACCTGAATAGCCCCAAGATCCCAGCAGCATTAGTCTTCTTGAGGATTCATTGTGCTCCACTGCAACCTGAATAACTCATTACAAACAAGAGTTTGATGTGAGCAGCAGGAGAGCTGGGCAGGAGAAGCATTTTGTGCTTTGGAAGTTGAAGTACACACAGGCAGTGGCTTTTCAGGTGCCTTACTCCTTCCACCCCACTCCTTCCCCATGGAAAGGGGCTGTGGCATCACAGGGTGTGAGCCTTGTCTGAACAGTGGGGTCAGCACAGGCCTTTCCCAGCAGGGCTAAAGCAAGGTGTAAACCAGTGAGGATTCCAGGAAAGTAATGTGGGTCACAAGGAGCTGAAGGTCCAAAACACAGCATAGAATGTGCTCCATCCATCTCAATCCATGCTCCTTGAACATTGCTCCTTTGGCACTGCCTTCAAGGTTTGAGCCATATTCACTGGGTGCAGAAAATCCACACTAAAAAGCTGGCCATCCCTGTTAGCCAGGCTGTGTTTAACCCCTTGACCAGGAGTGACCCCTCCAGGAGTTCTCCCCCTGTGCTGTGTAACTCTCAGGCTGTGCTGAGCTGTCCTTGCCAGGGGTGACAGCCACATGCAGCCAACACCTTCTGTCACTCTGGCTTTCCCCCTTCCTTGCTGAACGTGTGCTTTGGGAAGTTTGGAGAAAGTTGGAGGCAGCTTTAAATATGATCATTGCAGCAGACCATTGGAAAACCCCAAGCTGCTTTCTGTCACCTCTTTCTGGCAGCTTTGAGCATTGCTGTGCTGCCATTACCCAGGACAGGGGTCTGACTTTTCTCCCTGCCCCATCTGGCATAGCTCATGCAGCAGCAGTGTGTGCACAGTGCTGAGCTCTGGCAGATGCTGTTGCCTGTCTCAGACATAAATCCTGAGAACTGTGCAAGCTGGAGAGAAGCTGAGAGGGCACATGTGCCTGGGAGCAGAGGTGGAGTAAATCACGCAGCTGAGCAGCGGGGTTTGATCCATCCTCAGGCACAGGGAGCATTCCTGGTGCTTTTTGGGCTTGTGGGGTGGCTGATGTGACTGGCCCAGTGCCCAGCTGGGCACACACAGAGATGGTGTACCTGGGGGAGTTGTCCTGGTGCTGCATGCCTCAAAGGTTGTGGCAGGTACCCAAACCTGGATTCTGGAGTCTTGAGGACAGCCTGGATGTTGGAATGATTGCAGAATCCCAGAATGGTTTGGGTTGAAGAGTCCTTAAAGCCCATCCCATTCCACCCCCTGCCATCATCCCAGGCTGCTCTAACTCTGTCCAGCCTGGCCTTGGACACTACCAGGGATACAGGGGCAGCCACAGCTGCTCTGGACACCCTGTGCCAGGGCCTGCCCACCCTCCCAGGAAACAATTCCTTCCCCATATCCTATCTATCCGTGCCTTCTGGCAGTGGGAAGTCATTAAGGGACCCCGCTTTCCTTTGGGGGCCCTGGAACTGTGAGTCCCAACCCTCAGGACTGGGGCACAGCAATGCCCCGGAGGAACATTTTTAGCATCTTGGGTGGTGGGAATTCCGGTTCTCAGCTCCAGATGACTTAGCAGGGTTTGTCACATCCTTGGGGACAACTGCAGAGTACGAGGGCATAAATATGTCAGTGCAAGGCAAACCAACAGCTCACAGGAATCACTGCAGTGTCCTGTCCACGCCCCCCACTCCCCAAACTGTGATTCTTACCTAGTTGTGTGACTCATGTCATTTCTCTGCCTTATTTTGGTGTTTAATTTTAGTAAATTTGGTTTCCTAGTGGTGAGAGTGACATCCTCAGCTCACATAAACCCATATTATGTCAAGAGAGACACGTCAACACAAAACAGTTTAGAACCCAGCCTGTCATGCCTGTGACTTCCCAAGGAGGTCAGTGAGGAAGATCCTGGTGTTGGTGTTGTGTGTCCTGTGCCACTCTTGGAGCAGCTCTCAACTGAGACATCCCCGAACCCTCCTGCCCTGAGCTGAGCCCCAGCGTGGGCAGCAGGGCAGGGGGGGATTCTGCCCCTCTGCCCTCTCAGGTGAGACCCCACCTGCAGAGCTGGCCGAGCCCTGGGGGCACAGCTGGAGCCAGGCCAGAGGAGGCAGCAGGATGAGCAGAGGGATGGAGCAGCTCTGCTGGGAGGAAAGGCTGGGAGAGCTGGGATCCTTCACCTGGATGGGAGAAGCTTTGGGGTGACCTCACTGTGGCCTTGCAGTGCCTGAAAGTGCTGAAAGAGAGATGGAGAGAGACTTTGGACAAGGGCCTGGAGGGACAGGACAAGGGAGAATGGCTTCCCACTGCCAGAGAGCAGGTTTAGATTAAATATTGGGAAGGAATTCCTCCCTGTGAGGGTGGGGAGGCCCTGGCACAGGGTACCCAGAGCAGCTGTGGCTACCCCTGGATTCCTGGAAGTGTCCAAGGCCAGCTTGAAGGACCCTGGGATAGTGGAAGGTGTCCCTGCCCATGGCAGGCAGGGCACTGGATGGGCTTTAAGGACCCTTCAACCCAAACCATTCTGATTCTGTGATTATATGATAGATATCTATCACGCATAAGATATATATCTAGAGCATCTACAGATAATAATTTTCCTTCCTACCCCTGTGTACAAACCAAACCTTTCCCCAATCCAGCCAGCTCAGAGCTCCCTGGTGCAGATCCTCCCTCCTGCCTGCCGAGCGCTGGGGGTTGACTCATGGATGGTGGATGTGGGCCAGGGCCTGAACTTCATCATGTCACAACTTATGCATGTCTTTAGGCTTTAATCCTTCACATTCCACAACATGTTCCTGATGGCTTGGAGGCTGCAGCCCTTATTGATCCATCCCTTCTCTACAACGGCAACATATGGCACGTTTCCATGGCAATAGGTCCCCCTGAAGGGGCTTCCTTCCCTTCCTCACTTTATTGGTCTTTTCCATTATTAAATCATCAGAGATAAATGCACACAGGAGAAGGGTCAATGTCTGGATCAATGGGCAGCAAACAAAGAGGAACTCTTCCATATTCATACAAGCAGGAGATTTCAGGAGATCAAACAATGTGGAATTGCCAGGCCCTGAGGATGGCAGCTCATGCATAATGTATTCTGGGAACTCTGCAATCAGTACACATCCAACACCTTGGAGACCCCCGGGATTCAGCTGCAGGTGGGCAGGGAGAGGGGAATCCGCAGATGTTTATGAATGCAGCAGGGTGGGGCACGAAGAGAGGATAACTCTGCTTTGCGCAGCTTTGGCTCAATGCTGCAAACAGAATGTGGTGCTGAATTCTCTGCCCAGGGAGGTTGAGGGGTGAGAGGTTCCTTCTGGTGGGGTTTGGTGAGCCAGCCACTGAGTGAAACCTGCCTTGTGCAATGGTGTGGGTGAGGAGGGAACCTTCTCTCAATGGTATGATCTTCCACGGGACAGGAGTCCTCCAGACATGCACTGCCCTGTTTCCCTTCCTAAGCAATCCTGTAAAGCTCCCAGTGAACCTGCACCGTTCTGTCCTCACATGGTGTCTCCAGCTGCAGTGAATTCACACTGCTGGACAATTTATATCCGTGCTCACTTCAGTGGTGCTGTGAGAACGACAATAAATTGTCTGGGTTCAGTGTGTAACTGCTGCTCCTTTGGGCCTTCAGACAGAGAGGGGATAAGCTTTCCTAGGAGTAGTACCATAAAAATTTCACTGCTTCTGCAGCTTGTTGCAGGGGAATTCTCCATGAGGTATTAATAGCTGTGTCCAAGCAAGTGAGAAAGTATTAATAATGCTGCTTTAGTCAGAAATGGGATGTGTGCTCTATTGGCCTCCATGCTCCAAATTTAGAACCGGAACAAACCGAGTCTCTTGTGGCTATCTCTGGTTCTGTGAGAGAAATGAAATCTTGTTTATTTTTACCTTTCTGGGAAGATTGGGTTCTAAGTATAGATTTAAGATAGGCTTTAATTGGTTAGGCTGGTATCTGCAGGCAGGAAGGCAGCAGGAGCCGAGGGCAGTGGCCATTGACTCTGTGGGGCCAAATCCACTGGGACTTTGCTGAGCCTTGTGCCATGGGTGTGGTTCAGCATGACTGGGATTGAAAGTGCAGGAGCATCTTGGTTCTGGGTGGTCCAATTTGTCTGCAGAGCCAGGACAGGGAGCAGATGTTCCTCAAATTGAACATAAATCCCCAGGAAATGCAGATCCAGGTCCTGTGGAGCCCCTTGCAGAGTTAGGTCAGGGTTAGGACCTCACAGATTGGATGGACCCTCATCATCCCAGGACAGATGCCAGGCAGGCAGGAGCACTCCAGCCTCCAGGAGCCTTTCTGCAAACATGGTTTGCTCAAGCCTTGAAACAGAGCCATAGGACGTGAGTTCACTCACTGGGGGATCCATCTCACAGTTGGAATACTGCTGCCCTGGCCATGACATTTCAATCCTCACTTCCCACCTGGCTGGAAGTGAACACCTTCTGAGCAAGGGTGGCAGCACCCCTTCCTTCCCTTGGCTTTTCCACATGCTTGGACAGCACCTCGTGTGGGAGTGGTTCAGGAGTGGTTCACTTGAGCACAAAGATTAAGCGAAATGCGGGGTTTTCCTGAGGCAGGAAAGCAGCAAACACAACAAAGATGTTCCAGTCAAGTCGCAGAAGGTCAGGACTTTCTGTCTTGGCTGATTCATAAAGCCTCTTTCAAACTGAGATGGAGGCCAGGGAAGTGTCTGTGTCTCAGTGACTGGAGTTTCTGTGAAGGACAGTCCCCAGCACCTTCTGGGGGCCCCTCTGGCAGCTCCCCTGGGCAGTGCTGAGTGTCCCACATGTGGCTTGTTCTCCCTCCCTGCAGAGCCCTCACAAGGGGAAGGTGTTGCCATCTCTCCTGAGGGACTATTTGATGGAAAAGGCACTGAGCGCTGAGCTGTTGCCTCATTCAGGCAAACCCACTGCGTGGTGGATTGCCTTTGACATCAGCTCTGCTTTCCTGGCCCTCAGTTCTTCCAAATTCTCCAGAAAAATTCGCTGTCACATGGATCAGTAGAACAGCTTAGGTTGGAAGAGACCTTAAAGGTCATCCAGTTTCACCCCCTGCTGGCAGGGACACCTTCCATTAGCTCAGGGTACTCCAATCCCCAGTGTCCACACTGGCCTTGGGCAATTCCAGGGATCCAAGAGCAGCCACAGCTGCCAGGGACCCCCACCCTCACAGGGAGCAATTCCTTCCCAATATCCCATCTATCCCTGCTCTCTGGCAGTGGGAAGCCATTCCCTGTGTCCTGTTCCTCCATCACTTCTCCCCAGTCCCTCTCCAGCTCTCCTGGAGCCCCTTTAGCACTGGCAGGGGCTCTGAGCTCTCCCTGGAGCCTTCTCTTCTCCAGGTGAACACCCCCAGCCTGGCTCCAGAGCAGAGGGGCTCCAGCCCTTGGAGCATCTCTGTGACCTCTGGGCTCTCTCCAGGTCCTCCCTGTGCCGGGCCCCAGGGCTGGGGCAGCTCTGCAGGTGTGGTCTCACCTGAGTGGGGCAAAGGGGCAGAATCCTGCCCTGCCCTGCTGCCCACACTGGGGATCAGCCCAGGGCATGCGGGGATTCAGGGCTGGGTCATTTCCAGCTCTCACCCCCCAGCACCCCCAGGTCCCTTTTCCCAGGGCTGTTCTCAATCTGTTCATTCCCAGCCTGGACTGATCCCAGGTGCAGCACCAGCACTTGGCCTTCTTGGGTTTCCTGAGGCTCACATGGAGCCACCTCTGCAGCCTGCCCAGGTCCCCTGGATGTCACCCAGCTCTCATCTCTCCAGGAAGCCTGGCAGCAGTGGGTGCAGAGCAGAGAGGCAGCAGCTCAGATTGATAGAGTGCCCTGTGTTTTGTGGGTTAAATAAAGGGCAGCATTCACAATGTACCCGCTTATAATTGCTTAAATCCATCAGTGCCTCAAACGTGGTGTTTGCAAATTGTCAGCTATTACTGCTGGAATAAAAATACCTCTAAGTAATGTGTATATTTATATTTTTACAGTAGAAAGGAGAAGAAAATTCCCCTTTGCTGCTGCTGATCAAATTATAGATTATAACATGGCTGGAAACCTCTCCAGAGTCTAGACAACCACATTTGCTGGATGGTACTTCTACCCCTGAATAAGTTTTTTTAATCTTCAGTATCTCATAGTCTATCTGTAATATAGGATGATAATACCTTCCTAATTATATCTGCTGGGATTTAATTAATGTTTGGACATTACTTTGAAAAATGTAGGGTGTTGATTATTGTTTAATAATGTAGTGTTAGATTTAAAAATTAATGATAGAGAAGCAATGAAAATACTTCCTTGCTTGGACTGCAAATGCCATCTCCAAGTATTACATAAGCAATAGATTCCTTAATTTTCCACTTAGCAAAATCCATGTAATTATATTTTAAGGTAATAATATGAGCATATGTTCTAAACTTGAAACATGATTTGGAATTGGGCACTGCTCGGAGGAGATTAGGTGAGCAATTATGTAGATTGAAGATAATCTAAGTCAAAGGCTAAGTGCAGACCTTGAGAATATCTTGCCTCGGGTAAAACTGCCAGCTGAATTTGATGGGAATTCTGTCATGGACAGCACAGGAGCTTTAAGGATCCAGATGCAAAGTGCTGCCGGGCCTCACCTGCTTGTGTCAGCATTCCAGCCCATCCCTCTCACAGGCCCTGTGATCCTGGCAGGGCACTGAATTCTGTGTGCAATCCTGTCCCATCCCACTGGACCCAGGGCAGGAGTGTTGGCTGCCAGCTCCTGCTGGCACTGCAGGAGGTGCTGGAGCATCCCTGGGGGAGGTGCTGTGGGTGCAGCCCTTTCCCAGCCAGCTCTTGGGGTTCCATGGCTGGCAGAGCCGCTGGGTTTGGTGTCCCTGAGTCCAGGAGCAGCCGGGAGCCAGCGGGGCTGCAGGAGATGCAGGCATGCAGGAGAGGCAGGCATGCAGGAGAGGCAGGAGATGCAGGCATGCAGGAGATGCAGGCATGCAGGAGAGGCAGGAGATGCAGGCATGCAGGAGA
>PYHW01009218.1:1670153-1681199 GCA_013186435.1 Turdus rufiventris | reverse complement strand
GATGCAGGAGATGCAGGCATGCAGGGAATTCTGGAGGAGGCTGGGACCCAGCAGGCTCTCCTGTGCTGTCAGAAGGCATGGCTAATTAGCAGTGCTCCCAGGGGCTTTAGTCAGGATGGCAGAGTATTTGCATAGATCGGTCAGAAGGAATTAAAACTGTTTGTCTTTTCCTTTAGCTGGGTCCTTTCTCATTACACAGCACTCAGAATATTTTTGTAACTCGTTTGACTCTTTTTTCTGGTGAGCATTCATGGCAAAGAGGTTTCCAAGTGCACAGGTCTTTGAGTAAACTCCCTATAAAGAAATGAATTCTTCCCACAAGGGAATTGCTGGACTCAGAGCTGGTTAAATGTACTTTAGTGTGTTTAGGAGCAGTGAATCCCCGTGTTCCTCCTGTTATCTCTGGGACAGAGCAAAGTCTGGAACTCTCCAGCAGAAAAGCCTGCTCCTATCTGGGAGAAGTAATGCTTCCAGAGGCAGGGAAGGATCTCTTCCTGCTTTTTCTCTTGCTCTCTCTGTTTTCAGCTATCTCTGTGAATGGCTGTTTCTGAAGTAAACCCTGTTCCCACTGTGGCTCCAGCCACCCTGATCTCCCCTAATGCTCTTTCCAGAAGGTGATCTCTGTTTCCAGCCCCACAGCACTCCTGGGAATTGCAGCACGACCTCTTTCCTGCCAGGCCACCTGGTCCAGTGTGCAGTGTGGAGCCAGGAAAGGCAGCTGCCACTCCGGAGAGAAGCGCAGGTTTCCATCAGCTCCAAAGGAACTGAGCAGTTCCTGCTCAGCAGGCAGGGATGGAGATTCCGTGTGGGACTCAGTAGGTGGCACTCTTATTTCTGGAGTCAGCACCGAGCCTTGGGACAGCAGCTGGGTCTGGCTGTTGGGCTTGGGCTGAACAAGCTGCGCTCACTGAAGAGCTGTTCTTGGGAGGTCAGCAGGGCTGGCCACGGGGTGGGAGCTCAGTTCCACTGCTAGGGAGAATCTCTGGGCTCTGGCAATGCCAGGCCAGTGCATTGTTATTTGTGCTTCACTTTGAGGCAGTGCCTCACTTCAGCCCAGAGCTGAAAAATCCAAAAAGCTTTGTTAATTTAGAGGTGAGGACACTTACATCCATTTTCTCTGGACTGTGCAAGCTCTGCAGAGCCAGAACAAAAGTTCAGAAGCCACAAATGTGCAGGGTTTCAGTGCCGTTGTGACCCAGTGATGCTGCTGAGCCTCTCATCTCTGGGATTCACTGCTTTCTCTTCCAATTCCTCACTTCCTGAGCTCTTGCTCTAGAATTTCCCTCACTGCACCATGGAAAAGGAAATTTCATTTTATTGTAAAAAATTACTTCCAAAAGCAATATTCCTGGCCTGCTGTCTCAGTATGCTCTAGGCAGAGCAGAAAGGTGTCCAGCATTCCAAACCCACAGACCAATACCTACAGAATGTACAGGCTGTCACATCAGCTGGGTGACACAGCAGTGCTTAAGGCAGCACATATTCCTGAAGTGTCTGTGCCACAATAATTCTCAGATACGTTCTGTTTAAATAATATATTGGGAATGAAGAGATCCGAGGTAGTGGTGCATGTTAAAATGTAATTTTCAGATCCAACGAGTGTGCAGAGAGTAGGATGGAGTTTAAAAGCCAAGGGTGTTTGAACAAGACATCTGGTTTATATAGTGTTGCCTGTTCCCTGTGCTCTGAGCTGTTCAGTTGCACTGAGTCAACTGTAATAAAACATTACATTCATATTTATTAATTTTTTATGTATGCTTTTGGAAACAGGAAGAGAAGTGAGAAGAAGGCAGGATATTAGAGAGACGTCCCAGAGATGCATCTCTCTTAGGCTCTTTTGCAAGCCATACAAACGGCTTCAGATCTGGTTAGACTCAAAAATCAGATTCAGGCCCTAACCCTTGCTTAGCCTCAGCCTTCCGTGGACAAATCCCACGCTCTTCACTTTGCCATGTGCCTTCTCTGTGTGCAAGGCAGGGATAATAACTCTGCCTCTCCTGGGTGCAGCAGAGCCAATTTCATCACTGTCAGCTCTGTGGAATCCCTGGGTGAAAGGAACAACAGAAATCCAGAAAACATGGGTTATTAATAGCTGGTGCTTGCCCTTACATACATCACATGCACCGTTAGTCATTGTGGCCAGTAATTTACAGGGAGGGAAAAGATGTTCCTCGGAGCAAATGCAAAATGACACTTGGATGGTATCAGACCTCTGAGGTGTTGCGGGCCTGGAGAGTCTAATTAAGTCTAAATGCACTGATGCCACCCTGAGCAGATCCTGTTTCCTATGTGGGTGAAATGAAAATGTGCAGGAGCTCTGCAGATCTCAGCAGGGGAATTTGAACTCCCGGGCAGTGATGGAGAGGTAGATGTTGGAGTTGGTGTGCAGGCCAAGTTCTTGGTGTGCTCCAGCTTTTTCTGCTTCCTTTATGGAGCCCCAAGGTTGTGTCCTCCCTGACACCTTTATTGAGGGAACACCGGATACAGAAGTTTCCCTTCCGTGGTTTTTAGTGATGGCTTTAAAGGTCAGAGCTGAGGGGCCGTGACAATATTCTGGAGTCAGCAGTGCAGCCCTGAGGAGAGCTGTGCTGCAAGGAACCCGTGGCAGTGGGGTTCAGCACCTGACTGTCCTGCCCACACTGCACACCCTGCTTCTCTGGGGCAGCTCTGGGAATTGCTCAAAGTCAGGATGCAGGACAGCTGACCACCCTGGACAGGGAGAGGCCAGGCTAGCAGGGAGTGCTGCAGTCAGGGGAAAGCATTTCACTGGCCTTACGTGTGTGCAAAACATCTTCCTTGAACTGGGAGCCATCCTGCCACTGCTAGCTGTGTCCCCAGTTACACCAAGTGTAGATATCACCAGCAAGCCTAAAAATGGAGCACAAAAATGCAAAGATCTCAGAAGAAAGGCAGTTACCTTCCCAGCACTGCAAACCTGGCCATGCCAGGCTCATGCCATTAATTTGAAACTTGGGAAAACTCATTTTCTTTGTGCCTATCTCCTTGTGTATTCCCTAAGGCAAATGAAAGATGGCTGGGAGGTTATTTATTTTCAGTAATAATGCACACAGTGCTTCCAGACTTCCTGCTATTGTGCGATTATCCAGATTAATTGCCTGGGAAAGCTGCAGCATCATCTCAGGCCCTTATTAAGGAAGCTCACAACATGGATTTATATTAATGCATATTGCTGGGTGCCACAGCCTTGCTCTTGGAGGCAGATGGACAAATCCCACTGCTGAGTGCTGCCAGCACCCCTGTACCTGCAGACTGAGGGGAGGATTCCTGTCACCTTCCCTCACGGCACCTTTAGAGCTGGGGAGAGCTGAGGTCGTTTTTAGAAAGCTCGTTAGTGAATAACTTTGCTTATTCTAAAATCAGTTCCCATCAGCCTCTGCTGAATGATTGTGAGAATTGCTGGGGTGCTGTTGGCTGCTGACCCTGTCTGTACGTGGGCAAGGGCTGGAATCTTAAAGATGCTTTTAGGTGCTTTAAAGTGTTCTTACGAGAGAGAGAGGCTCCAGACAGAGAAGGCTTTTAAGGCATATTCTGCCCTTTTGCTTTTTCTGCTGAGAGTTTAACAAACCATGTAGTTGCCTTGCTTTGGAAATCCTGCTCTGCAGCAGCTCAGCCTGGTCCAGGTTCCAGCCAAAAAGCCAAGGTAGAGCTTGAGGGCCTTTAAAGCAAGTCCAGCTCTCCTGAAACATTTCAGGGATTTTGGCTGTAAAAGGTTGGACAGAAGAGCAGCATGTACATGTCCTTCAGCAGCCCAACACTTCTCTCTGATAAATCAGTGTCAATCCAGGGCCACACTGATGCTCTCACTGCTGTTGAGGTGATTTGCTCATCTCCTGTGACAAAGTGGTGATTACTGTATTAATAACTAACAATATTAGAGTAGTTGAGCCATAGTGCACAATGTGGGGCTGGTGGAACCTCGGCAGTGTGAGCCCACAGTGCGTCAGCTCTACGTGTGACAGGTGAGGAGGGGACTGGAGCACCAGTGTGCTGGGCAGTGAGGCTCCTCAGCCAGCTCTGACACTGGGAAGGGGTTTAGTCCTCATTCTCAGGGAGCTGTGACCACATTGTCTGATTGTGCACCCGTGGAAAATCTAAAAAATCACAGACAGATAAATTAGGGGCTCTATTCAGACTGTGTGTGCCTTCAAAACAAAACTGAGTGTTATGGTTGAGGACCTCTGGATAACACTGAGCTGCCACTGGAGTGAAGATAAGCTTCCTGGACACTGTGCTTCATGGAACAGTTCAATGTTGGTGTTACTGTCCTTAGAAATGGAATGGGTACTTCCAGGCACGTGACTCCGAGCTTTATTGATTGTTTCTGTATAACAAGGGAGCCTGTAGAGTGTGGGCTAAACTCCAGGCTCGGCAGGAATCTGAACTGAAGGCTGGAGATGAGAGCACAGGCTCCAGTTCCATCCTGATCCCAAAGCTGTCAGTGCTGGCTGCTTCTAAAGAAGGATCAGACAGCAGGAGCAAAGCCTGACGGTTTAACCCCAAATGGCTTTATTGACACACGGATTCTGAGGCCTCCCAAATCCTCGTTCTCTCCTTACCCAGCAGTCCCTGTAGTAACCACAGGCTTTTCAGTGTCTCCCTGGGCAGCTCCCAGGTCCCAGGAAAGTGTACAAGTGGGCATGCCCAGCCCTGGCTCAGCTCCTCTGTGAGCCCTCCAAGGCAGAGCAGGAGTTTTCCTCTGATATTAATTAGTCAATTAGCAGCTCGTGCAGTGTACGTGCTCAGGCGGAGCAGCAGAGCCCAGGGGATGACTGACAGCAGAGATGGATGAGTTCATCAGTGCAGCTGACCCAGGCTCCCCGACCTCCTGCTCTGTGGCTCATCTCACATGTCTCTGTCTTGCTGTCCAGGTTTTACTGGGATCTGACCATGCTGCTGCTGATGGTAGGGAACCTGATCATCATCCCCGTGGGCATCACTTTCTTCAAGGATGAAAACACCACCCCGTGGATTGTCTTCAACGTGGTTTCGGACACGTTCTTCCTCATCGACCTCGTCCTCAACTTCCGGACAGGCATCGTCGTGGAGGACAACACCGAGATCATCCTGGACCCGCAGAGGATCAAGATGAAATACCTGAAGAGCTGGTTTGTGGTGGATTTTATCTCCTCCATCCCTGTTGACTACATCTTCCTGATCGTGGAGACACGCATCGACTCCGAGGTGTACAAGACGGCGCGGGCGCTGCGCATCGTGCGCTTCACCAAGATCCTGAGCCTGCTGCGCCTGCTGCGCCTCTCCCGCCTCATCCGCTACATCCACCAGTGGGAGGAGGTGAGACAGCCCCGGGCTCTGCCTGACAGCTCTGCTCTCCCACTCGTGCTTTCCTTGAATGCCCCTTCCTGCCCGTTGTGTCGGGGCCCAGTGCTTTGTTGGAGCAGGGAATTCTGCAGGTTGTTGGGATGGTGCTATGGTCTCTGGGGTCAGCATCCACACAATCTGTGGAGATGCTGCGTGGGCTGGCAGGTGGGGCCCTTGCAGGAACTGTGTAGCTGGTGAACAGAGCAATCAGCCAGACAGCGAGGGCTTGCCCTCTCAGAGCCCCCAAAGGTCCAGGAACAGCTCCAGGGAAAGGGCTGGAAGCAGCTGATTTGCAGAACCTGTGGCATCTGTTTGCCATCTGCTGCTTCCCTGTGCTTATCTCTTGAATAAAGAGATAAGCATGGGCATGTGTTAGAGCCCTCTCGCTTTCTATATTCTCTGACACTATGCTAAGGGAAAAAGGAAGGAGGAGCAATCTGCAGACAAAGGTCTGGTGAAAAGCAAGATCCCCATGAGCCTGGGACCCTGTGCTGCTCCTCGGGGGAATTCCAGGATGCAGGGTGAATTGTCAGGAATAAATGTGGGTGAAGCCACAACCTTGCTAGTAGCTTGAAAATCAGTTATTTTTTTTCCTGTCTCCGTGCTCTCCAAAGCAGAGAGAAAGCTCCCTGCATCTCTCTCCACATGACAGGAGCATATTTCCAGGACAAGGAAAGCTGGTCAGGGCAATTTCATCTTCGTCCCCATACTTTGTGTTGTGCTTTGGAGCAGAGCCTGCTGCAGAGCATGATCTAATGCAGAGCGTGCTCCTGGGAATGTGAAGGGGAAGCAGCCATGCAAGTCATGGCTCGATTGCAGCGAGCTGTCACAACACTAATTCATGACAGAGCTGAGCCCTTGCCTCCTCCAAGCAGCCCACACTCACAGGGAGAGCACTGGGACATGCTTCAGAAATCCCAGGCTGCATCCTTGTGGTGTTATCATTTGTGAGGGCTTCACATAGAGCAGAGCAGAGCCCTGCTGAGGTCTGGGATGACATTGAGCAAGGTGCTGGACAGGTGCTGGGCAGAGGCAGCCACAGCCCTCAGGATTCACTGCTTTGTGAATGCACGGAGAGGTGGAGATGAATAAAGCAGAAGAGTCCTTCTGAGGTGACTCAGTGAGCCAGGGACTGAGCAGAGCACTGAAATCTCCAGGTGTGTTGGCCTGTCCCGTGGTTGCTTTGCTTCCCTCTCCTCTAATCCGAGCGGCTCAGCAAAGGCAAGGAGGTGGCTCAGGCTCTTCACCCAGACTCACAGGCACCCACAGCATTGCTTGTTTCCCTTTGCTCCTTGACTTCCCTTCCAGGAGGTGCTTGAACAGCACTGAAGTATATTTGCTGTTGATTGTACTGAATTTGTTTTTAAAATGGTGAGACAGAAGCAGTTCAGCGTTTCTGCCTCTCTCATTTCTCATCGTTTGACCAAGCAGCCATTGTGTCTGTGTCTCATCCTGGGATTCCTGGGATGCTGTCCTGGGTGCCCTCTGGGGCACAGGCTCCCCAGGATGAGGCAGTGCTGCCAGGGCAGGGCAGGGATGGTGCTGGTTGCAGTTTGGGACTGCAATGCAGACTCTGCTGTGCACTGCAGAGCCCAAACAGCAAACACCACTGGCTGTGTCAAACAGGGCCTGGTCCAAGCTGCAGTTCCTGAAGAGTTTGACCCTGGGAGCTCCTCCACCTTCCACACTGGAGAGGGAGGCAGAGGGAAGGGGTGATCCTGTGCCATTGGTGCAGTGGCTGCCACAAAGCAGCAGGGAGACAGGGAAGAGGAGTGCTGCTTCATCCTTGCGTGGGAGTTGTGCTCCCTGCAGCCACACTGGCAGCTCTCTTCCTCTGAAATGCCTACAGATGATCCCTGTCTGAAAGGCCACATTCATCTTTCCTCCCTGCACCCATCAGTGCTGCTCTGGGAGTGCCAGGACAGAGCAGTGCCGGACCAGACTTAACCTGGGTAAGTGTGGACACCTAAAGAAGGAGGAGCACTTGGGAGAGGAGGTGCTGCAGGTCTCGTCTCTGTGGTCCTCCCCATCCCACTCCATGGTCGGCTGGCATGACCGGATCAGCTGCAATGTGAGCAGGGTGCACTGGGCCTGTGGAGAGGAGCGTGTGCCCTGGGGGAGTGTGTGCAGGGCACGGTTAGCCAAGGTGCATGGACAGAGAGGGATCAGAGAGGGATCAGTGTGCCGCTGTGTGCAGGCAGAGCATCCCCTCAGTGCACATGGAGGCAGGGCTCCAGCACACACAGTGCCCTCCTCACAATGAGGGGGCACCTCCTCAGCTGCCAGCAGCCTCTCCCTTCGTTCCCCTGCAATTGTCCATGCTCTGCATGAATTTATCACCGAACCTGCAGTGAGCAGGGAGCAGCCTTCTCGAGGGCTGCAGTGCTGTAAAGCAGCCAGGCACTCATTAGTTCCACATCAGCACTGCTCAGGAGTCTCTGGGCTCCAGAGCTGGGGCTGCAAGTGCCTGCACAGCCTCTGCCATCCTCCCACATCCCAGAGAGGTGCTCTGGGGATACAGCTGGGCAAACAACCTGAAGAGAAAAGGAAAGCAAAAGGCAAGAAAAACAATCTAATGCACTCATGTTCACTGGAGTACAAAAATAAGCTTAATTCCAAATGTGGCAGTTTCATTTGCATGATGCATTTTGCATGAGTGGTCCCACGAATGAATTTACCAGAAGGGCAGAATATAAATAGAGTCTTTTTGAAGTGTCTGCCGTGTCTCCCCTGCAGTTGGGAGCTTGATTGCAATGTAGGCAGCTGCACTCACACTGGCTGGGGCCTGGCTTGCCTCAAATCTGTGTCTCTAGCCCCAGTGTCTGGGAGTTCCCTGGGCCAGGAGCACAGGTCCAGGAGGGTCAGAGCAAACAGGGCTGCTGCAGCCAGGCCTTGTCCTCCCCCAGAGAAACTCCTGTTAGCTCAGCCTTTGAGCTGCTCCAGCAGCTCTTCAGGGTACCCAGCTTGGTCAGTGCTGCCTGGACCTGCATTGTCTCAGGGTCAGTTGTCCCATTGTCCCACTGTTCCACTGTCCCACTGTCCACTGTCCACTGTCCCACTGTCCCAGGGTTAGGGAGTTGGGCCTCCCCACTGCTGGGCTGAGAGAGTGTCCAGGGAAAGGAGATCTCAACATGAACATCCTACAGACCTCATGCCAAAGGTCTCCCAGCAGAAAGAAAAATGGTAGAAACACCATGGAACCCATGGATTCAGTCAGGATGAACCATCCAGGTGAGGCTGGGAGTCCAAACCCCTCAGTTTGTTGTGTGCACAGCATCTACCCCATGGCTGGTGCTGGGGTGCAGTAACCTGTATTTAACATCCAACTATTTTGACTCATGAGCATGCATTGGAACAACAGCACAATCCTGCTCCTATAAATTGGTTTCCAAATAGCACATAGGCTGAGATAACCAAAATGTTTTGATTGCAGACTCTGTGGGAGGAACTATGATGGGAAGGAAAGGAACTGTCTGGGTTTGATATATATCACAATGATAATATTATCATAAGTGAGTTTTTTCAGGAAGAAAAATACATCTTTTGGTGTTTGTAGCTGAAACCTGAAGCAAAGGACAATTTAGTGATTTTCAGACTATTTTACTGAAACCTTGCAAACTTGCCTGAGTGCTGTCCTCTTCTTCCCTTGAGTTTCCATATTACAGAGAAGCTCTAGGAGGGAGGGAATGCATCCTCTCAGGTCCCAGTAACAACTTCCCAGTAACAGCTGGGCACAGATCAGACCATCTGAAAGATGAGGTCACTTTTCAGAAGCTTCATCTATTCAGACAATGGACCCAAAGCTGGAGGGCTGGGGTGGAAGGACCAGGAAAGAGCTTCCAGAGGCTGTGAGAATATGACTCCCAACTGATTGTCCTTTTGATTTACTAATTCCCTTCATTTCTTCTGACCTATCTGCAGCCTTTCCTAAATTCAATTAAAATAAGGTGGCTAGAGGCCTGGGGGATGGAATGTTAGGCCAAATCCAGCAGTGGATCCTGGGAGGGGAGGGGAGTGACTGTTCCCAGGCAGCACAGCAGGGTCCCCTGGCACAGGCAGTTCCAAGGGGCTGAACAGATCCTTTATGGATAGGATTTGCAATTCTGTCCCATTAAACAGCAAGGCAGGCCCAGGAGAGTAACTCATTAAAACCTCTGGCCACCCTTGGGTAAAATCAGACTCAACAGAACTGGCAGTGTGGCCAGGAGGGGGATGAGGGGCTGAGCTTCTTCCTAAATTTGCATTACCTCATTTCTGAAGCGTTATTAAGCACTGGTGTTTAATGTGCTTGCAGGAGCTTATTAAAACCATAATGCAAGATAGAGGAATTTTCATTCTCACTGCACAAAGTGACGCCAAATTTGAGACATCTTTTCCTCTCAGAGAAAATCCTGGCTGCTCCAAAACAAATGGCAGAACCCTCTTGTTGGAATATTAGTCACAGGTTTTTCAAGATTGTACCATGGTCTTTCACATGGAACTGTTGTCACTTGTGCAGCACAGCATCCTTGTGGAGGGAGAGCAGACAACACAAGGAGACGTGCGTTCTTTATCCCTGTACATTGAATTTTCCCTCTCCTGCCCACGGGCATCCCCAGTGATCCACCCCCTGCCCTGTGCCAGGACAAAGACATCCAGAAAAATTTTTTTGAAGGAGTTGGTCCTTGGCAGGAAGTTTTACTGCTCTAATGCAAATTCAGCTCCCCACCTGGGCACTGGGAATACAGTTTCAAAGAGAATATCATCAAAAATGGCTTCTAATGAATTATAAGGAGCCAGGCAAATATTTGAATAGCTGTGCAGCCATGGAGGTTGCCATGAAAAGGAAAAAGCTTTTAATTTTTCTACAGTCACCTTCTGGCAATGCTTAATGTGTCTTGTGTCAACAGCAGGGTGTGAGCAGGGAATACCAGGTTTGGGGATTTGGGATTAGGGCACAGAGGTGTCTGTGCCTGGTTTGGGGTTTGGGATTAGGGCACAGAGGTGTCTGTAGGACAGGAGCTCACAGCCAGTCTGTGGCAGTGAAAGCCATTTGCTGTCTGGGGCAGGGTTTTGCCCTGGCGTGTTCCCACCACAAAACCAGCTGGGCACTGCCCCAGGCAGCAGCAATGGGACCAAACCCTCCCTTCTGCAGTGATGTCCCCACTGACCAGGGGTGACAGGATGAGTGGAATGACAGGATGCTGCCGGTGCCCAGGCTCTGTCTTGGGGTCACAGGCTGCCTCAGTCTGGGCTTTCCTGCTGGGCTGGGCTTGTGAAGGTGTCCTAAAGCCAGAGGTGCTCTCCTGATGATCCCTAATTCCAGGGGGAGCTGGGCCCTGGCCTCTGCAGGTTTGCTGTCCCCCATCCCCTGTGCTCTGCCAGCAGCAGCTCCTCAGCTCGGTGCCCAGGTGGTGCCAGCTGCCTGGCATTTGCCTCGGGCCGTTGTGTTTGGAGGCTTCATTACGGCTGCTGTGTTACAATACCAGAAGCTCCTCACAGGAGATGTGCTGCAGCCTGGCACCAGGCCCTCTCCTGCCACTGGCACTTCCCAAGGTTTGATGGAGCTTTACTGATGGGGTTTGTTCCAGCTGCTGCCCTGCAGGAGCCCGGGCCCAGCCTGCCCCAGGGCTGGCACTCAGGGGACAGAGGAGTTGTCACCTAGCCCAGAGTTACAGGGTGGGCCAGCCTGGAAGGCACCACGCAGGCACAGGGCTGTGTCTGGAG
>PYHW01009218.1:1641241-1668794 GCA_013186435.1 Turdus rufiventris | reverse complement strand
TCCCATTGTTTCTTTTCTCTCTCAGTGCTGGTTTTATCCACCAGCAGACCCACAGCTTGTTTGTAAAGACAAACCCAACATTCCTCTCAATGAGAAGGGGATTCTGAGAGGCAAGGCAGTGTGGAGTTGGTTTCTGCCAGGAGAGATTGAAGTCAGTTCCTCTCCCCGGATCCTCCTGTGCTGTGAGCACAGGGAAGGGGCACAGGGCAGTGCCAGCCCTGCAGAAGGGTCTGCTCTCCTCCTGCCCTCACACTGAAAGGGAAGGGCTGCTCTTCCACGGGCCCAAATCCTCTCAGAGGACAGGTTTGGGTTTGACCCACTTTTCTCCTTGCCAGAAATATGGCAATGGAAGAAAACAGCTTTGCTTTCACCAGCAGTCTGAGGTGAAGGAAGGAGAAATCTTTCTCGGGAAGGACAAGAGCCCAACCCAGAGAGGTGTGTGAGGGTTTAATGGGCAGCAGCCTCATTGATGAAGTTATTTTCTGAGCCCTGCTGTGAAAAGAGCTGTTTGGAAGACAGTTTCAGGACAGGCAATTATCCAGTTTGCCAGTTTAATGCATTCAACTTAACCTCATTTTTTATGAAGCAGAAATCAATGTAACTTTTTCAGGGCTAAGAGATGACATTTTATTATTGCTTCTCTCATAAGGAGGCATATTTTTAAGCTTAATTTTCTGCTGTAACTCCTCCCTCTCCCACTTTTGCTTAAGCAGGAATACTCCAAGGGCTAGAGAAAGAGTGAGGCAATTTCCACATTCCCAGAGTCACATTGGAATGGAAAGTGTTTCTGAAATCTCTTTGTAACGCATGGAAAATTTTTCCTTTTTGGTAAAGGACTTGGAAGTTCATTTAGAACTTCAATACAAGAACTTTTTCATTAATTTCATCCAAGCACCATTTCACCCAGGAAGGATTCTAATGGTGCTGGTCTTCCCCCAGTTTTTCATTCCAAGGAGTTCGTGGGCCCTGTTCCCTGTTATGCCAGTGCCTCTCACCCTCTCTGCTCCCACATGCTCAGGAGTATTTTGGTGCCTGTTCCTCTCTTGTGTCCCCTTCCCAAGCCAGAAGCCCTGCAGAGCAGCAGCTGCCAGAGCTGGGAGCTGGCTAATACTTGTCCTGTGCCATAAAATTGAAGAGAGCAGGTAATTGCCCTGCTGTTCAAGAATATGCCCCCTGTCCCCACCCTGGCACTCCCAGCGTGGGTGGCAGCACACAAGGACAGTGTCGGTGACACATGCAGAGTGCTGTCCCCACGGAGCTGCTGCTGATGGTATCTTTGCCATGTGCACATCCAGTATTTATGAGGGAAAGCCAGGAATCAGGGAAGGCCTCGTCAGGGGGAACATTCTGCCTTTGGTGACAGCTGGAAAGAGAAAGTGAGAGATGTGATCTGAAAACAGAGCACCAGAATTCTCGTGGCTCCTGTGTGGGCTCGGGCTGAGCCACAGGAATGAAAGCAATAATGCCGTCACATCACAGGTATCAGCTGCAGTTCATCACCCTCTGAGGAGCCACCCTGAGCCATGCCACTGAGCTGTGACACCCACACCTCTCTGCAGCGTGTCCCCAGGGCTGGGGGACACTGCTCTCCTTGTTAGAAACAGAGCTCAGAGCCAGGCTGGGACATTCCCATCTTTATCTCAGGCTCATCAGTCTGGGATATATCCAGTGGGCTTGGGGTCATGAGGGGACACGAGCAGAGTGAGGATGGGATTGTGGTTTCTCTGGGTGTCCAGCTCCTGTGGCTTTGGAGAGAGGCAGAAATTTGGGGAGGGTGTTTCTGACATTTGGATCCAGCCAGGATGGGTCATCCAGAAAGAATCAGGGTCTCTGTGTGTGTAAATGAACTGGGAGCAGAAGGAGGCTGCTCTGAGGGGAGACCTAGAGGTAAGGATGAGTCAGAAGTTGAAGAAAGCTGAAGACAGCAGAGCCTGGAAGCAGGGAGTAGCTGGAGTCTGTCCTCCCCCTAGGATCACCTGAGCTCTGCTCCAGCATGCAGGAGCTCCAGAGGGTCAACTCTGGGACAGTCTCTATCTGTGCTGGCACTGATAAGCACTCAAACTAGCAGCAGTGCTTCCTTGTAAACACTGGAGAGAAACTAGGAGGATAATGTCCCTTAAAGTAGCTGACAGGCCTGCTTTTCCTCAAGTCCTTGGAGAGGGTGGAGAGCAGTTAAGACACAGCAGCTGTGTTTGTTTTTTCTTCATTTATATATTTTTTTTCACCCAGCAAAGTGTTGGGTGTTAATTCCTCTTGATTTGCTCAGTGCAGCCCAGTTGGGAGAGGCTGTCCCTGGAATAGGGCTGATTAGCCTCCTCTCCAGTGTGCATCACCCAAACAGCCACTAATCACACTTTATCCCAACTGTGTGCCTCTTGCTGAGGCTGCAGGGAATTAGGCTGGAATTGTGCAGTTAATTACACAAACTTGGGGCAGCCCAAGTCCAGAGGCTTCTGTCAGGCCCTCTGCCCAGCTGGAGGGGATGTTCCTCTGCTGGCTTGCAGTAAATGAATGCACTGCTGAACTCTGGGTGTCACCTGAGCCCAGCACTTCCCTCGCCCTCCATCTCCCCGTGTCCCTGCCCTGTGCTGGAGCATCCAAGGGAGGTGCAAAGTGGAGCCAGCACCTTCCCTCTCCATTCCCATCTACTCTTGCACGCACAAGAAGGATGATGAGGGCTGTCCTTTGCATACATAGGTAGAGAGAGGAGAAAAATTCATGATTCAAGTGAAAAATCCATGCTCCAGGGTGGTTGTTCCTTCTCCAGTGTTCCCCCTCAGCAGAAATGGGGGTGAGCCTTGTCCCTCTGCACTCTGAGCTCCCTCCCCAGCTCTGTTCCATGCCAGCAGTCACAGACATCGCTCTTCAGCAGATAAATCACCTCAGGCTTGTAGGAAGGACAGGTAAGAACTTCCACTTTAGCTCTCTTCCCTCCAGACTTGAAATACACGTCAGTATTTTGTGTTGAGCATAAGGCAGCCCCAGTCCAGCTCTGGGGGAAAGAGATGGAATGGGACAGAGATGCAGGAGGGGAGGGCAGCAGGATAAAGGGAAAGGAGACAGGACAAGGGAGAGCTGGGGAAGGGCTGTGGCATCCCCCAGTCTGTCCTGGCATGGGATTGTTTGATCTTTAGGTGCTTTTGTCAGATATTCCAAGCAGCAATATTTGTCACGTTTTTTGGGCTGTCCATCCAGCAGTCCACCCCACAATGTGGTGGGAAGAGCAAAGCTACACTCCAGGAATTTGAGGGATCCTCCCTGGATCTCCTCTTGTGTCCCACGGCAGTGACATTGCTGCACATGAGGTACAAGCACACCGTGATGATTCTTCTCATACGCGGATTTTTGCCCCTCTCCTTTTCCTCTTCAAGGTCATTTGAGCAGCTGGCAGGGAAGGAAGAACACAGCCCACTTTGGGAAGATGGAAAAAACCCTTCAGTTCCATCCTGGCTGGCTGTGTGTGCTGGGAATGCAGGCAGTGAGTGCTATAGCCAGGCTGGAACATGTTCCTCTGGCCTTTAGCCTGTCCCTCCTCCTCTCCCCGAGCCACAGCATGCAGCAAACTCCTCCAGGAGCCCCTACCTTTGGAAGGAGCCTTATCTCAGAGCACTCTCCCCTTATCTGCAGCCTTCAGCCTGGCTGTGCTGCACGGAGTGCTGGCTGGGGATCTGCAGCTGCTGGCAGCAGTTCCCATCTGCTGCTGGGAAGTGGGAGCTGGCTGGACCCTCCTCCCAGCCCTGTGCAGCCAGGCCAGAGGGATCCCTGCTGCCCTTGGAGTGTGAAAAACGAGGTTCACTTTCCTGCTGGATTTTCAAAGGTTTAATAAAAGACAGTAAGAGGCAAACAATAAAGCAAAAGGTTATAATGGCAGGTGCTTTGCATTTAGCCGAGTTGCTGTTTTGGAGACACCCCTTAAATTCATCAGCCTGTTGCATATTCATAGACCTGTCATACATTTTCAAATTTTTCTCTAAACTATTTTCCATATTCTAGAAGCTGTTTCACATGGCCACTCCTTGAGACCACCTTTTAAGAGCATGTGTGTTTCTTGGCTGTGTTTTTAATTTGTTTTTCTTATCAGTCTTAATTTGGGCTGTGATCTTGAATTTTTACGGTCAGTGCTAGTAACTGATATATCAGTAGCAAGTGTTTTCACTAAGTGTTACCCAGCCAAGCAAGTAGTTCACTTTCTAAAAGACACTTCATTAGCTTATGTTACTCCCAAAGAAAACTATATCTTAAAAACCATTTCAACACCACACATTTGGTATCCCCCTTAATATTTGTGAAAAGCCAATATCATAATATGTATTTATAACACCCAGCACTGCGGAAAACCGGGCTGATTTCTGTCCCTTTGGGTGTCAGTGACATCACAGAGCACAGACCTTAAACACCTGAGCAGGTGACACCCCCTGCACAGCCAGGGCCTGCTGCATCCTCCTGCCTGTGAGACTGGGGCAGCTCCCAGGGGTTGAGGGTGCTGGAGGGCTCTGCAGATTCCCTGCCTGAGGAACGGTTCCCTAGGATGTGCTGCTCCTCCAGCCTTCCCTTGCCACCTCTGCAGGCTCTCCAGGCAGAGGGGGAGAGCTGCAGAGCCCAGCAGTTGACCCTGATCAGCTAATGGGGGCTTGGGAAGGGAGAGGAGCTGGTGCTACAATCAGTGAAGCAGTGCCTGTTTTGATTAGCCAGCAATTTTTCTGGTCATTTGGAGAACAAAATTTGCCTGCCTGTGCTCCCTCGTGCTCCCTCCTTCCTGGGGGAGAGATGAGCTGTTGAATACCACCCCAGAACTCCCTCTGCTGCTCGGGAAGTGGGGAGAACCTGTTCTGCAGGGCGAGGCTGTTTCCACAGTGACTGAAGTGGAAAGCCCAAGCTCAAGGGGCTGGAGAATATTTTATCCCAGGCAAGGCATTTCCTCAGCAGGAGGGCTGGACATCAGCGTATCTCACAGGGGCTTCTTCCTGCTGCCATCATCTCTGGTTTGCAGCTGGTGCAGAGCTCGCTGTGCCTCCCAGCCAACAGCCAGCCCCTTGCCTGAGGCTCTGTGGAGCCAGGAAGGTGGGAAGGCTGCACCCCTGTGCCAGCTTAATTGACAGTTGGCACGGAGCAGGGGATGTGCTGATGGATGGGAGGCAGCTGCCAGATTCAGATGCCAGCCCTGGCATCAGAGAAGTGACAGGACATGGATCCAGGAACAGGCTGGGGAAGAGCCCAGCACAGCCCCATGAGAGTGGGTAGTGTGTGACTCTAGGTGGAAGCCTGGGAAAGTGGCAGCCCAGGTGGCTGCCTGTGAGGTCACCCTCCAAGGGCAGCAGTGTCCAAGTCCTTGGAGCCTCCTGGGAGCAGGGCAGCAAAGCTGTGCCCTGCCCTGTTTCCTGCTGCCAGCACTGGGAGCTGGCTGTGCCAGGCTCAGTTCCCACAGCAGGGACGTGGCCACTGCTTCCCAGGATGGCCAGGAGATGTGCTGCTGCTTCCCAGGATGGCCAGGAGATGTGCTGCTGCTTCCTGGAGCCTGCTCACTGCTGAGAGCAGGACATCCTGCCCTGGGGGTGTGGGGCTGACCCCTCAGCACAGCCCTGCTGGCCCCTGTGCTGTGTGCTGGCCTGGCCCAGCCCTGCCCATCACTGCTGGCCTTCCCTTGGTGACTTTGCCAGGTCACCTTGCTGAGTCACAGCCAGGACGTGCTTGGGTTGGGCAGATCCAGGTGCAGCCACAGCTGCCCACTGGAGCCTCCTGTGCTCCCCATCAGCCCTAAATATGTGGGCTCCTGCCTTTTCTTTAGCAAGGTGATGCTGCTTGTCATGGAATCATGGAATTGCAGACTGGTTTGGGTCAGAAGGGACCTTAAAGCTCCTCTTGTTCCACCTCTTGCCCTGGGCAGGGACACCTTCCACCATCCAGGTTGCTCTAAGCCCTGTCTAGACTGGTCTTGGGCACTGCCAGGGATGGAGGAAAGACCCTTCCAGTCAGTTTTTTCCCTTGAGGTTCAGTTGAGGGTTTTCTCTGATTGCATGCCAATACCTTCTGCTCCAGCCCCTTCAACTCATCTGTTTCTCAACACTTCCCTCCTCACCTCCCTTTCGCCATCCAGCAGATCTGAAGAAGTGACAATCACCAAATTCTTTGTCTTGTCAGAAGTCCATGATATCCTCCACGGTATCTGGAGCACAGCTGGAATCCATAATGAAATCCTGATGTTCAGATCATCTCTTGTCTCTGTACTAGGGAGTTACAAAGCTCTGCTTCAAACACCAATCACTCATTAAACCTTTGAACACTACTCCAGTCCTTCCAGGGCTTGAGGTTCCTGGTGGTTTAGGGAGATCCAAACAAATAACTGAGATATCAGACATCTGTTCCTGAATCCATTTTCAGTCTTCCCACTGGGGGCTGTGCAATTTCATCCCTCAGATTATTTTGTTTACTGCCCTTGGGAGTGCCTGTGTGCATCCGAGCAAATTCCCTGGGGAAAGTTGCCAGTTCCTCAGTGGTCATGAAGAGAAACTTCACTGAATTGTCAGGTCTCAACTCCCGTGGACACTAAACTCTGGAATATGATGGTGCTGTGAATCCAGGCTTAGTGGAAGGAGGCAAACTCTTACATTCTGACAGATTTCAAGGGTATGGGACACAGACCTGGCATCTCAGGGTTCTGAGCCCTGAACTGTCAGGGCAGACTCGCACCCGGGGCCTCCCATCCAGGCTTGGAAATCTGAAGAGCTCAGGTTTAGTGCCCTGTATTTGCCTCATCCCATGCTCAGTTCAACCCTTTTTTGTTTTCATGTTCAGAGCCTTCACAGGCTGCTGAGAAACCCTGAAGTTGTGGCTTTTGGAACAGCCCAACTTGCTCACCCCGTGTTACCGTGGCAGAACTCCTCACGTGCAGCTTAATCCCGGTTCTGTTTGTGCAGGGGAGAGCACCTTAAGAACAAAGAAAGAACTTTGTGGTGTTATTTGAAACAGGAAATCATTGTGCCAAAGCCTTCCCAAAGGACTATTTAATGTTGCCTAGGAGGTGTCCCTCCTACCCTGCTGGGTCCCTTGCCTGATCCCATAGGGTGCAGCTGGTCCCAGTTCTTGCTCTGCCAGAGCTTTCCAGGGTCAGGGATCCGGTTTCATTCATAACCATCTGACACTGAATTATCATTCACCTTGGGTTGGAAGTGCTCTTGGAAAATACATCAATTATGAGAAATGCAAAGCACTGGAGCACTGCACTGCTGCCTTCTCATCCCTCTTCCTGCAGGGCTTGCTCTCAAGGGCACAGATCCAGCCCTGCTGCAGTTTGAGCACTCCAGTAGGACGTTTATGTGGGAGAAAAGGCAGTGTCAGCCTTCCTCGATTCCTGCTGTGGGTCTGCAACTCTACTGGAGTCCCAGCTTGTGTGGGATCTGCACTGTGTCAGTACAAAGGCAGACACGGAGCAGCCCACAGCTTTCACGGAATTATGGAATCACAGAACACCTTGAAGATCACCCAGTTCCAACCCCCTTGCCATGGGCAGGACATCTGCACTTCTGTGGTGAATGAGCTGAGTGCTTTCCTCAGCACAGCTCTCATTCACAGGTCTGGAGAGGCCAGCACAGGCTGACCAGCATCCAGAAGTGTTTCCCTGAGACCCTGAGCCCTCCCAAATCCACTGCTGCTGCTGCTGTGAGCAGTGCTGCAGCCAGGAGTGATTCCCTGACATCCTGAGCCTTCCCAAATCCCCTGCTGCTGCTGCTGCTGCTGCTGCTGTGAGCCAGTGCTGCAGCCAGGAGTGATTCCTTAACACCCTAAGCCCTCCCAAATCCCCTGCTGCTGCTGCTGCTGTGAGCAGTGCTGAGTCAGGAGTGATTCCCTGCGCCCTCCCAAACCCACTGCTGCTGCTGTGAGCAGTGCTGCAGCCAGGAGTGATTCCCTGACCTCCTGAGCCTTCCCAAATCCCCTGCTGCTGCTGCTGCTGCTGCTGCTGCTGCTGCTGCTGCTGCTGCTGCTGCTGCTGCTGCTGCTGTGAGCCAATGCCAGGGCTGGTACCATGTGTGCTCCTCACCCCCAGGGCTCAGTGGAGCCCTTTCTATGGTCCAGGGCAGCTGCAGCAGTGCTGCCACAGCCTGGAGCCCCTGGAGGCACAGCCAGGATGGCTCTGCAAGGCCCAGAGCTGGGGCAGCCTCATCCCCTGGAATGTCTGAATGAACACCCAGAGGTGCTGAGGGGGAGGCTGGGCCATGTATACTGCAGGGAGCTGTAAGAAACGATCAGTGCTGCCATCCTTGAGGATTTCCTTCCCCCTGCTCATTTCTCAGTACTGCTGCCTTCACTGTTTTCTGATGGGGGGCAAATTTTCCTGCTGCTGGCCTGGGGGTTCACAGCAATGAGGTGTCATTAAATCAGGCTGAAGCTGGAGGATGATTCAGACTGTAGAGGGCAAGGCAGGACAGGTGCAGTGAGCAGGTTTTGAATTCCCACAGGACTGAGTTTCCTTTAAACTGAACAAGAACCAAGCAGAGTAAACACGAGTAGACAAAGCAGCTCCATTTGTGTTTTGTAGTGGAGCTTCTCTGTAGGAGCTGCCTCTCTGTAACTTCTTCCCTTCTGCTCCTCTGCTGGAGAGGATGAAAAGAGAACAGGTATTGAGGGAGCACAGGGTGGGGAGAGGCACTAAAAATAATATAAATGGCCATTGTAGTTTACCTGAGTCTAAAAATACTCCAATTTTAGTTACCAGGTCTACTTCTACACCAGAAAATGAAGTGAATTCAGAGAAATCTGATGAGAACAACCTGGAAGAAAGGAAAAGCTTGGCATTCTTTCCTTTAAAGGGAAGAGATGAAAAGAAAATAAAACCACAACAAACCTCTGTAAAGTAATGTCAGCAAGAAAAAGAAGGGTTCTGTATTATTTTTCCTGCTATATTCAGCAAAGATAGGAGCAGCCAATGAAATTGAAAGGACAGCAAATTCCAAAAGCAGTCCAGGAAATGCTCCTTGAGACAGCAGCTATTGAGCCATGGGAGCTCCTTTCACAGGGAACCCCTTCCAAGGGCTCAACTTTGGGGGTTCTGGGAGCTATCAGGCCTGTCAGGTAGACAAAAGAAATTACTCTAAGGATGCACCGTGTGAGGGAGGTCAGGCCAGGAGAGGAGTGATTCAGGACCCCATTTCCAGCAGGATTAAAAGGAAAACTCAAGAGATGCAGCAGAAAAGGCATTTCAGAAGGAAAACAGCAAAGACTGGGTGGAAGCAAAGAGCTTTGTTCAGTAATTCTATCCCACAGAGTGCTTTTGGACAGGAACACCAATAAAATGCTTTCTGCTCATGTGGTGCAGCCAGAAGAGGTTTGATTAGGACTTCATTACCATTTGTGGGAACATGTTGCCATGCTCTGGTGGTGGCTGGGTCTGTTCCAGCACACACAGATGTGCTAGAGAATTCCAATTTCTTTTGGGGGAAAATTATGAAAAACTGCCTACAGGAGGGTGTGGCCTTTTCAAAGCACTTCTTGCAGCTTTGACTTTTGGGGTGGGAGCTGTAGGTTTGGATGGAGCTGTAAGTCTGGGATGGAGCTGTAGGTTTGGATGGAGCTGTAAGTCTGGGATGGAGCTGTCGGTTTGGATGGAGCTGTAGGTTTGGGTGGAGCTGTAGATTTGCTACAGAACAGAGTGGCTGAGCTGGAAGATGAGCTCAAGGACAGGAATCCAGGGAATTTGGAGGGATCCCTGTCCTCTCCCAATCGTGTCTCTGAGGCAGGGCTACAGATACAGGGTGGTTTATAGCCCCTGATTGTTACCTGAACCTACACCCCCCTGCCCTGCTGTTGTTTTTGCTGTTCCTGGTGTTGCTGGGATCTTGGTGTGTTACACCCCTCAAAGAGCTGTGCAGATCTGCTCCTTTTCCCTGGCTGTGGCTCTTGGGATTGTTGCCCTGATAGCTGTCATCAGGCAGCATTTCCTGTTGGATTTCTAATTAAAATGGCAACCTTTGGGGACTCTTTTCCTGCCCAGCATAAATTAATGGAGGGGTTAGAATACTTTTGGTAGAGTTTAAATACCGCTCTTCAATGTCTTTGTTCTGCCCGAGTACATTTTTATATAATCTATGAAATCTATATACAACTACAGCAGTTATTAATCCCTCATACTTTCATAAATATCATCTAGGCCTGCTTCTTAGTTAAAAAAAACAGTTTTCCCTGCCCTAGATTCTTCAAGGAAATAAAGAATTCACCCAGCACGTCCCTCTTTGCTCTCCTGCTGGGATTGGAGCAGCCTCAGATGTGCATCCCAAGGTTATGGGAGGTGCAGCTTCTCAGGATTCACTTTCCCAGTGCTGTTCCTGTGGGATTTGTCCCCTCTCAGGTACAGCAGGAAAAGGTTACATGCTGTTGTTGCCTCAGCAGAGTGGGAGGACATTTGTGTCGCTGTCACTCGTCCTGTGACATGTGACACTGCATTAAAACACATTCATGTCAGTCTGGGCAGGGAAGCTGTCATTGCTGAGGTCCCCCAGAGATGATTCAATCCTTGCTGGGTGTTTTCACACTGGTCTCTGTCAGAGGAATTTTGACAAAACCCAGCAGTGACAAAGCCATTGGAGTTTGTGCCCACAGCCTGGCACAGCTCTTCCCAATCCCTCCAGGGCTGCAGCCAAGGATTCTGTGCCTGGGGTGGGAAGTGCCCCAGTCCTTTTTTCTGAAATGCAGGAAAAACCAAGAGTGCCCAGAGAGGATCCCTCTGCCGGCAAGGGCTCAGCCCCTGTGACAGGCAGGCTGTGGGGCTGAGCATCCTCTGCTCCCGTGCCACAGGAAACATTCCCGGCTCCAGGCCTGCCAGGAGCTTCCTCCCTGGATGCTGCAGCCCTGACAGCATCCCAGGAGTCCAGGCTGGAAGTTGTGCCTGGTTGCCGTGGCTGTAATGGAATTAGAGCCCAGGATTGAGTTAGGTGAGAGCGCTCAGCGTCCCTGCAGAGCACGGAGCATCCTGGCAGGCTGGAGCAGCCACAGGTCCTGCTTTGGGACAGAAAATAATCAAATCTAAAGCTGAGGGCTGTGCCAGGACCTCACCTGCCCGTGCTGCCCCTGTCCTGCCCAGCAGAGAGAACCTTTCACAGACAAACAGGCATGTGATCCTTTTGGGAAGTGTATTTTTGGCTCTCTTCTTCCCCTGTGCTCCTACAAAAACCCAAATTGGGTTAGCAGAGGGAGAACAAGTGTGTGCTTTGCTGTCTTGATTGAAATGCAGGTAGCATTAAAGAAATAATGTTAATTGATCAAGAGCAAACTGCAGGAGTTCTTTGGTTCTTCAGCAAGTTTGCAGTTCCAGGGTGGGACCTAATGAGTTCATATTCAATCTCAGCTGTTAATTGTATGGATCTCTAGGGATGAAGCTTGGATTTTAAAAAATCTGTTCTGAATTTTAAACAAAAAAATTCAGGTGGGACCGAAAGGAATAAGAAAACAAAGGTCACTGCTGATTTCTTTCTGAAATTGGGAACAAGAGACTGCACTAGAAGCAGTTGGAATTTTGAGAAGACAGTTCTCTTTCTCATTTAAGAGTCTGTTCTCTTGTTGTGATTGTGTTTCTGCCGTGTCCTGGTGGTGTGTTTCTGGATACAAACAGAGCTGGCAGGCCCTGGTTCCCAGGTCAGGCTCTGGGATGGGGACAGGGAGGCACCTGTGGCACCAGACATTCATTGAATCCGCTCGCAAATGCTGCAGAGGGAGCGTCAGAGGAGCATCAGATGAGCATCCAAGACAACAGCTCTAAAACAATAAGTGATTTAATTTACTGGTCTTCTACTGCCTGATCAGGGACCTTCAGACTGTGCTGAAGCTGTCACTTTGTGGAAGTCAAACAAAGAGCTTCCAAAGGGCCATGGCACAGCCCAGCTTTGGGAGATGGGAGGAAAAGGGTTGGGATCCCCTTCCTTAGCACAGCTGCATAATGTCCTTGCTGGAAACAGGGCCAGGGGCAAGGCTGGCACTGGCCTGGGTGCCGGCACTGGCCTGGGTGCTGGCACAGCCTGAGCAGTGCTGCCAGCCGTGTTTGCTCGGTGCTGCTCCAAGCCAGCTGCCTGCACTGACTCCAGGCCTGGCAGCTCAGTGCATTCACAGCTGTTTTCCCACTTAACCCAGGCAGGTTTTGCTCAGATCTCTCAGAGCCCTCCTGGCAGAGGCTGCAGCATCACCTGCAGATGTGGATCAGGCATCCATCACCTCCCCGTGCTGCTGTTCCAGGGAGAATCCTGCCCTGAGCCAGCACGGACCCTGGGACCACCCTGCACCTCTCCGTGCCCTTTCTGGAGCCATTTCCAGCCTGCAGGCTCCACTTTGCAACCACTTGTATGTCTTGTCCCTTTCTCAGGGATTTAAGGCTCCTTTCCCCTCAGCATCCCAAATATTCCTTTCCCTGGGCACATCTATGTATAGCTCCTGAGCAAGGCAGACCTTTTGTCTGATGACTGTGGTCATTCTTGAACATCCAAAAAAGCCCGTGACCTATTTCCAGCAGTTATTCATTTCAAGCCTCTCAGAAGGACTACAATTCCCAAAGATGCAGATAAGAGCCCTGAGAGATTAGAGCCAGCCTCAGCAGGTAAGGGATCTAATTCCCCTTGAGAATGAGACACCCAACCTATTTACAGCTCTGGGGGCTTGTTTACCTTCCCTTTTCCAAAAGTAGCTAACTGTACCGAGAAATCCTGTGGAAAACCTGAACTGGAGGCGTGTGGGAACAGAAACCCCATGGAAAAGCAAAGGAGGGTTTTCCAAAAAGTCACAGAGCTTCTGAAAAAAGCCCTGGCCCCAGTCCTTGTGTTGCTGTTCCTGGAGGTGACGATGGCACCATCCTCCTGCTGCTGCTGTCTCACACCCAGGGCAGTCTCACACTCCTTCCCTGGTGGCACCACCCGACCCCAAATGTTTTCTCCTGGGGGTTTAAAGGCAACCGTGCAGGAAAGACAGTTGTTTGAGTTGTGCTAGAAAATATTTTTAAAAAGTCTGTGTCACGTTGCCGTGGTGACAAAAGTTCTTAAAATGATGAAGATTAAAGTCTAGGCTGGGAGTGGTGGCATGGGGAGAGGAAGGGGGGCTGCTGTCATGACAACCTCAACTCCGAGAGTGCAAGAGGCAAAACACACGGTGGTGGCAGGATCTTTGGGGTTTATATATATCTATAAACATCTGCCAGCTATGCCAGCCTTCTCAGTGCTAATTAGTGCTGCTATTTCACCTTTCTTCGCTGTAAATATTTTCCAGTAGACACGAGTCTCGGAGGGAGAAGGCAAGAAAATGTCATTTTTTCCCCCCTTTCCCTTTTGCACAGGCTTTCTGCTGTTCTCTGCTCCCTGAGCTCCTGCCTGGGGAAGAACTTCCAGTGGCCAGGAGCAAACTGCCTGGGAAGAATTAAATCATCTGAGGAGGAGGTGGAGGCTTGCATGGTGACCTCACAGAGCTTTCCAGCCCCGGGCTGTGGCAGGAGCGCTGGCTGTGCTGCCCTGCCTGCACACACACACTGAGGCACCTCCTTGGGCATGGCTCACTGACAATCCATGAGATCGCAGCTGCCAGCCTGGGGTTTGGCTGAAAACTTTGTCCTCAGCTACCAGTGCAAGAGGCTTTTTCCCTGTTCTGTGCCCTGCTAGCCCCTCCGGGATAGCGGAGCTCAGGCGTTCCGTGGAGATAGGGAACACAGCAGATGAGTGTCAGCACAGCCCCCCGAGACCTGCAGAGGAAAACTGCCACGGCAGCACAAAGGATTACTGTATTTCGAGTGTAAAATGTGCTTGGCTATCTCTGCTAACACCTGGGCCTGGGAGGGCTCCCCTCCGAGTGGCTGCTCCAGGGTGAATCACAGCCCTGACTCAAGGCAGCATCAGCAACTCTGCTGACATTGCTTATGTCACTCGGTGCAAAGCAAGCAGAAAAAGAGAATCAACCCCAAACTCTTGCCTTCATCTAAAACTTGATCTCCTGGCTGTGGCTGTGGGTGCTGGCACAGCAGAATGCAGGTGGGTGTGCAGCCCCAGCCCGTGCTGGAGTGTACTCACAGCCTGCAGATTGTCAGGAAAAATAATCCACAAACACCAGAGGTTTATGTCCTAAAAGGAGGCAGAGGAGAGAGACAGACTTTATTCAAATAAAGGGAGAGGCCATGGGGCATTCACCTGGGGTATCTCAAATGTTTATCCCAATTTCCCAGCCGCATTTCCCTCTCTCTTTCCCCAAGGCTGAGGTACTTGAGAGGCACAGACTTCCCAGAACTCCTGATGGCTGAGATTCCCCTCTAATGTACAACCCTCCCTTTCATTTTTAATTCTTATGGAATTTATGGTTTTCCCCCATTGTTTCTTTCATCTTTCAATATTCAATTTCATTTACCAGCAAACCTACAGTTTGTTTGTAAAGGCAAATATCTTTTCCCATTCATCAATCAGTGGAATCCTTCCCRTTGTTTCTTTTCTCTCTCAGTGCTGGTTTTATCCACCAGCAGCCCCACAGCTTGTTTGGAAAGACAAACCCARCATTCCTCTCAAGATGTAGCTGTGCTGCACAGCCCATCCCAGCTCCAGCCCATCTGCTGCTCCGAGCCCTGGCCTGAACAATCTGCAGCCCAGCTCCCTCCTCCTGCCAGTCGCAGCCCAGAGCTGCTCCTTCCCAAGGGATCCCGCTTCCCAAGGTGTCAGTAAACCCAACTGTGCTCCTTTACTCTTCCCCAGCTCAGCCCGTTCGCAGCAACAGTTGCCTTGGAAATTTGGAGTGTCTATCTTTGTATAGTTTAGTGGCTAGAATAGCATTTTGTCCGCTCTTCCAAAGAAAAAAAGGTGTAAAAATCTGCCCATTCTTCCTAAAGACCAAAACCTGAGGAGTTGCTCAGGACAAGAAACCTCTTGGAGTCAAATTAGATTATATTTTGACACAGCTTAAGCGTGACATCCCTGGGAGAATAAATAGGAAGCTGGGGAATGTGAGGTAGGAGGAAGGAGTGGGGGATGATGCATTTCCCACAGCAGCATCAGGAGAGGGAAAAGAGCAGCTGAGAAGTTGCTTTTCCTTGCTGAAACAGCATGTGTGCCAGCAGGGTGGGCTCACTCCACAGGTGGAATTCCTGGGGGAGCTGCCCCTTCCCTGCCAGCCCTGATTGCTGTGCATGCTCAGGATGGCTCAGGGTGCTCTGTGTGCTCTGTGTGCCCTGGCTGTGCTCAGGGTGTTCTGTGTGCTCAGGGCTGGCTCTGTGTGCCCTGGCCATGTTCAGGCCTCCTGTACCTCAATGCTCTGTGTCTGCCCAGGCCGATTTGTCCTCTTGGGGAAGCCCACCCTACCAGTTCTGTGTTCTTTGTCTCTCCCTTATTGCAGCCTCTCAGGATGGGTCTGCACATCAGGGCTCCCAAATCCTTCCTTTATGTGGGTTTAGTCATTCAGGGCTCACCCTGGGTGTGGAGAAGGTGACATTTGCCATGAGAACTGGCACTTTTTCCCAAATCACCCAAAGCACTGTTTTTTCAGTGAACTGCCTTCAGTTTGCACATTGGCCGGAATGAGCTTGTTGTCCAGGCTGGTCTCAAGACTAAACAGGATGAGTGGTTTTGGGTGATCCAGAGCCACAGCAGCTGCTGCTGCTGCAGGGCCTCAGCACAGCCACCCTCAGTAATCTGCCTAAACTGGATTTCAGCTCAGAAAAGCTCTTTGCAGCAGCCACCTATCCCCAGTCTATCGGGAGATTAACACTGAGGTTTGAAAAGGCAACTAATGCCTCTGTGAGGAAAATGGATCTTTACCTCTGTTATCTTCAAAAGCCAAGGAGAGAAAGGCAGACTGAAAGACATGTCAACTTTCTTCCCCACAGCCCACAAATACTCTTCTTAAATGTAAGTAAACATGTTTTTCCTCACAGCAGAACAACCTTAACTCTGACCCTGGAGCACTCACAACAGCATATGAGACTGTTTTGATTCTCTTTTGAGATTTGTATTTCCTTCTCAGGTCTGTGGGTTTTTTAAGCCAAAAATGAAGAGTAAGTTCTTTGCTTTCTATTAAGCTGGAGCAGTGTCACAGCTCCTTGATTATCCCCAGGGGATTTATCACAGCTGTATATTAACCATGCTGTGGGCACAGACACCAGCACTGGCTCGGGACCAGCCAGGATGTGGAGTTACAGAATTCCTGCCATGTTGGCAGTGCAGTAGTGAAGGGCAACAAGCAGTTTCAGTGCTTTCCTGTGGAGCAGAATCTGTTCAGGAGCACCATGGACAGCAGTGAGTCCTGCCAGAGTCAGCACTCGGATGCTGTTAGCTTGCCCTGCCTCAGCCAGGATCATTGGGGTGCCCCTGCAGCAGGGCCCCCAAAGCCCCAGGAAAGCCCCTTGGTTCCAGACACAGCACCTCCAGAGTGTGAAAAACCAGCCTGGATGTGCATCAGATCCCAGCCCAGGTGTGCACTCAGCTCCCAGCCTGGATGTGCACTCAGATCCCAGCTTGGATGTGCAGTCAGATTCAAGCCCAGATGTGCAGATCCCAGCCTGGAAATGCAGTCAGATCCCAGCACAGGATGTGCCAGCAGAGCCAGGGACAGGGGCTGTGCCAAGGGCTGTGCCCAGCTCTGCCCCAGGATGTCACTATGGACAGGGCAGCCCCAGGGCACCACCCTACCAGAGCAGAGGGACTGTGGTGGTCCCACCTGGAGCAGAGGGATGGTGGTGGCCGTGGTTTGGACAGTGCCCAAGCCTTGTACCAGCACAGACCAGCAAACCCAATTAAACACACAGCCTTGATTGGAGCCACTGCCAGAGCCAGGCCCCACTTGTCCAAGGTGCCCTTGATTCCTTCCAGCTCAGGTGCTGGGGTTGGAGGAATGCTGCTGCAGTCCAGGATGGAGGAGGGCTGCACAGTTATTGGGGCTGACAGGATTTCAGATTTCTTCTGATAGGATCCCGATAGCACATTCTGTATAAGTGGAGTTTCCAAGATGGAGCTCTTACATAACCAGAAATGACTTTTTGAGGGAAGTTTTGGTCCTCCCACTTTCCCAAACTGTCCTTTCCACAAGAATTGCAATGTGTCCTTTGGCTGGAAGGGCAGTACTGATTTTGTAGCAGGGATGCTGAAACCAGAGCTTGTTTTGGTCTGTCAAAAAACAGACAAGAAAAGATTTTTTTTAATCCAAGAAAATCCTTTAAATGTGAATCCATGCTCAGCTCTTCTCCTGGGTACCTTTTTCCCAGTGCAAGCAGCAGGAAGACAGGAAGCAGAGGCAGTGCTGGGGTGGAATGAGCTGTGATGCTCTGGGACCCAGCCTGGGTTATGTTACAACAGGACACAAAGTCCCGAGTGCTCCTGATGGAAACCAGAGAAGTTGCAGTTACCACTCACGTTCCTGTGCTCGTGCATGGACCAGCTCTTCTGGAATGTTCCCGGTCTTCCTCTCCCTGGTGAGCCAAGGAAGTGCTGGAGGGCACTGCAGCTGCTCCAATACTGGATCAGAATTCCCTCTTTGCAGGAGGAGGTTCTCAGTGGAAGGAGTTTGTTCCCAGCCCTGCACAGTTATTCCCGTGTGCTGCACCAGGAGTGCTTCCTGGTTTTCTCTTGCATGGGAATGCAAATGTATTCCAAGGACTGGGTAGGAGCTGGCAACTCCTGCAGCATTTGGAACTGGAGTTGTCTCAGCTGCAGCTCAGACATTTGCAGTTCATGATCACAGTTACTCCTGGGAATCCTTGAGCCATGGTGCAGCTCCTTCTCAGGTGCCATAGCCCAGGTGTGTCACCCTCAGGGGTCTGTTCCCATCTATCTGGTGTTACAGTCCAGATCCCAAGGTGCAGAGTAGGAGCTGAATCCACCCTCCCCTCTGTCTGCATGCACCAAATAAAGGCTCTCTGCCCCACCCTGACTCGGACAGATCCCAGCCTCCTCTCAGAAGCTCCATAACCATCACCTGGTCCCTGATCCATACCTATCCATACCCTCGGGCTCTTCGCTGTCTGCTTTTCATCTATCAAAGGAAGGAAGGCACTTACCTCCTTAATCTGACAGGGCTTCTCCCTGCCCCTGGCTGGAGCTCCCTGGGTTACAGCAGGGCTGGAGCTCTTTGAAAAACACCCGGAGGTGTGAGAGGAAAAGTCATTAGCACAGAAAAACCCTGGTGGCTCGAAAGATCCTTCTGCAAACTGCTGCTCCAGCTTCATTAAAAGCACAGCCCCAGGCTCTCATTCCAACAGGATGGATTCGCTCTGGGTTATCTAAATGAGAATGATCATTTCTGCAGGAGGAGGAAAAAAGAGGAAACCAGGAGGAATTATTGTGTATGAAATTATGTGCTCAGCTTTCATACTGACCTATTGAGTCAGCAGTGAGAGCTGGATTTCCTAGAACAGCCTTTCATGCTGGATTTTGGAGATATTCTTCTTTTCAGCCCTGAAAGATCACTCGAATGGCCTTTCTCACACTAGCAGTGTGGGCTCCAGCCTGGATGCAGGGAAATAATGGAGTTAGCAGCAGTTATCCAAATCATTCATCCTTCTGGATTCCAGCATTCTTTGTGCTCTCTCCTGGCAAGGGTTGGGCACATGGGCATTGCTGTGGGCAGTGCTGTGGGCAGTGCTGTGTGACCCTGAGGTGGGGATGGCTGGTGTGGAAACAGGCATTCCAGCTGGACAGCCAGCTCTGACAGCAGCAATTCCAGCTGGAAAAATGGGATTCCTTTGCCTGGTAACAAAAGCTGCTTTAGCAGCTGAGCTGCCTTCCTGAGGGGTGAGAGGCCAGTTTGTGCTGTGGGCAAAGGTGGTAGGCACACAGCGCCAGGGTGGTGGGAGGAGCAGGATTATCCCTGCTGGAGCAGCCAGGAGCTGGATGGATTGGGTCACACATCACACAGCCTGTCCCCTGTGTCACAAACCTCCCTGACACTCACGTCCCTTGGAAGGCGATGCCCAGGTGAGGCACTCGAACTCCCCTGGATCAGGGGCTGTGTCGCTTCTGAGCTGTAAGACAGTTGTGTTTGCAGCTTTATTTTCCATGTGAAGAACTGACAGATGAGGAAAACCAGCCCTCTCTGCCATGGTTCTCTTTTCCTTGACCACCTGAGCAGGGGTGTAGCAGCAGAATACAAGGAACACAAGAAAAGAGATGAATCAGATGCTCTTCCAGAAGCCTCTGCTGAGCTGAGGCCGTTCCTTGCTGCATTTGATGCGTGCAGAGACTGCAGCTGACATCCAGTACAAAGGCAGCTGCCACCACGGGTCACTGTGGAACACGTATCCAGCAAGAACAGGAATCAAAGAAGGGCATTGCAGCTAAAAGATGGAATGATAAGAGTAGATTCCTGAGGAGTGGCTGATGGTCCAGAAATATTTGCAACCAGCTTATTTTATAGATGGAGTTACAGAGATTTTAATTGTAAATTAGAAGGCAAAGTCGCAGGGCAAGAGGGATGACTGATGATGATGATGATGATGATTTTGTATTTTGTTTTTTAAGCTGTTTTTCAGCTGGTTCTGCTTGCACTCTGCACCTGCCATGAGCTGGTGCAGCTCCTCTGTCCCTTCAGCAAGGTTGTGGACTGTGTGTGATTGCACTGGGGGTTGTTTGGGGGAGCTGCCATCTAACCTGCTCCTGTGGGCCCGCAGATCTTCCACATGACCTACGACCTGGCCAGTGCCGTGGTGAGGATCGTCAACCTGATCGGGATGATGCTGCTGCTGTGCCACTGGGATGGCTGCCTGCAGTTCCTGGTGCCCATGCTCCAGGACTTCCCCGATGACTGCTGGGTGTCCCTCAACCGCATGGTGGTGAGTGCCGAGCAGAACGCCTGCACCTGCTTTTGTTTCTCCTTTCTTCCCTGTGTTATCTTTTCTCCCTGTTTCCACTCTCTTCCCACTGCCTCTTTCCAAAGAGTGAGGCCGATGAGCAGAGCCCTCGCCAGCTGTTGTATTTTTCATCCCCTTGATGAGCTCATAATAAAGAATTATAAATAATAACCAGCTCAGAGATGTGGGCGGAGTCTCCACTCTGGAGCATCCCAGGTGCCGTGTTCCCCCTGCCACCTCTCAGCCCTAAACCCAGCCCTGGAGACAGCTCTGCAGCACCCACAGACACCCCCAGCTTCCTGTTCCTCCTTACATCCCCCTGTGCTGCTCAGGGCACAGAGGATGCTCAGCTCCTGGTGCCAGGGAGCTCAGAGGTGCAGGTGACCTCATTCCCCAGTGTCCCGTTCCTCCTTATATCCCCCGGGCGGTGCCAGGCAGATCCTGCAGGGACACAGATCCGGGACAGGGGACAGATCCTGCAGGGCCACAGTGCCGGGGTTTGGAGCAGGACCGGCCCCGGCAGAGGCGCAGAAGGCAGGAGCCAGGCTCCCTCTCCTGGCACCCAGCAGCAAGGAGCAGGCATGGAAACTGCTGCCCGCTGAAATCTGAGTATATGGAGTCCCAGAGACAGGGCTGATCCGTGTATCCCATTGCTGGTCCCTTTGCCCCATGCCCCCTGTGACCACCCACCCACCCCGGGGTGAGCCAGGGTCACGGGATGAGGAGCCAGAGTGCCCAGTGCCATCCAAAGCTGTGCCCTGCTGTTCTGGGAGGGAGTTTGACACCATATGGTAAAGGCAGAGAGAATTCATGGTACCTTTCAACCATCTTGCTGAGAGTACAGGAGCTTTTATTCAAAGGGACAATGTCCAGTTGATTAAGCAGCAAAAACTGACAAAGCTTAAAAAATTGCCTCTTTTTGCAGTTCTTAACCTCCAGATTCCCCCAGCCAATTTCTTCTTGAATAAAGGAAACAATCAGGGCGCTGGGGCAGAACAGAGCAAATGTAAAATGTATTAAAGATGTGCCAGCCTGCCCTGCCTCCCACCTGCAGGGCTGTGGGCACAGGCTGCCCGTGCCTGTGCTGCTGCAAGGTGCCAGACTTCCAGTTCTGGAGCCTGGAACCCTCTGCTTATCTCCAGCAGAACAACAACCCATGCCTGGGCTTCCCTGTGCTACCTTTTTATTATTTATGTGGCAGGAGCAGTCAGAGATTGGGGCCCCATTGTGCTGCTCAGGGCCAGGAGGATGCTCAGCTCCTGGTGCCAGGGAGCTCAGAGGTGCAGGTGGCCTCATCCCCATCCCGGGGGTGCCTTGGCCGTGGTGCCCTTGCAGCATGGCTTCAGAGCAGCACATTTGGACCACGATTCCCTTACCCCAACATTTGGCTGCTGATGGCAGCAGCAGCTCCTGGCTCTCCCCATCCATCCCTCAGGAAGAGGCTGAAGCTGCTGGGGTTGAAGCTGCCAGCGGGAAAGGTCTGCAAAAGTGGCAGGACATGGGACAGAGGAAGAAAAGATTTAGCCAAGGCAAATCTTAGCAGCAAGGCTGGGGAGAGAGGGCAGGATGCATTCTAGAGGCAGGAAGGCTCAGCAGGCTCCAGGAGGGCAGGGGTGGGAGCTCCTATCCAGAGCAGAGCTTTCCTCATGCTGCAGCCTTGTCTTCCCAGCCTTGAGAGCCTCTGAAGCTGGGAATTAAACTTGCCTTGGAGGATTTTTTTCCTGCTTCTTCCCTGCAGCTAAATTCACTGGTTTTTTTTTTTTTTTTTTTTTTTTTTTTTTTTTTTTTNTGGAGAGATGCCCCACCTATAGTTCAGGGGGCTTCCACTCCAGAAGCTGTACAGGAATATGCTAGCCCCAAATAGCCTGGGGATAGAATATTTAACAAAGAGTGCAGTAGTTCTTGGGGAACCAGATAGGTTTTTTTTCTCTCAATAGTGTCCTTTAATCTGAGAAGATTTCCAGGTGTGTCACTGGGACCAGTGGTGGATGTGGAGGGCAGTATCAGTGAAACAATTTACATCTTATCTGGAGGGGAGAATTGAGAGGCCACAGAGTCAGGAATTAAGAAACTGGAGCTCTGGGCTCTTCTCTGGCTTTGGTGCCAGGATGTGGATGGAAGGTTCCAGCATGGCTCTGTGTGATGGGCATGGCCAGGAGGGGAGAGGCCATGGCTAGGAGGGGAGCCAGGATTTTGGAACATTCTGTACCGGCCTGGTCGGAGCTCTGAGGAGATAAATAAATATCCTTGGTGCATGGCTGCCCTGATCACACACTGCAGCCAGAAATCTGGGAAAAAGGGAATCTTCTGGAGCTGCTGCAGCCATGGGGAGCTGGAAGTGAGGTCCAGACGCTTTGGAGGCTTTGTTTGTGAGTGTGCTGGTTCTGCTCTTCCTCTGCTCTGGGGTTTCCCACCACTTAGCACTCCATAAAAGCAGCCCTGATTTCCATGCTTGCAGGGAAGGAAGATTCATCACCTCCCATCTGCTTCCTAAAGGTTTGATCCTCATCCAGGGGATTTGTGAAGGGCCTGGTGTTGCCAAAATCAATCTCAAGGCCTCGATAAATCCCCGAGTCTGGTTCATCTCGGTGTTTTCCACACGCCTCGTGTTCCATCTTCAGCAGCCGTGGAAGCAGTGGGTGTCTGGCTGGCTCCTGAAGCGGCAGGGCAGGATGTTTGCAGTTTTAATTGCTGAGCCCCAATCCCAGGGGCTTCAGCATTAGCTTTCCTGCAGTGCACTTTTATTAAAAACTGGAAACGCTGGTAAGTCAGCTGCAGAGTGTGTGCTGCTCCCCCAGAGGCAGCCTGGCAGCTCCTCTCGCAGGGATCCCAGCTCTGCAGAGCCCTGAAAGCAATGGGAACACATGGCCTCCTCCCCTGGGTGCTGTGTGAACCCACGAACCCTGCAGGGAGGACAGAGATGCCGAGGCCAGTGCAGCTACAGCAAACCCTGATCAGCCTCCCCTCCAGCAGGACAAGGGGAGCACATTCCCGCGGAGCTGTGCCCTCCCTGCTCACAGCACCTCGCTGAGGGCTGCTGATGAGAAGGGAATGGCTGCAGTGTGTGGAAGAGAGCAATCCTGCATGGATCTGCTGTGATTCCCAACTCCCCCTGAGCACATCCCTCCTGCCCTCCCTCAGCAGGTACAGCAATCGGTGGGAGAATCCATGGTCTGTAAAGTCTGTCAGGAGCAGGGCTGTTCCAATGGGGTGGGAACCTGGAGCCGACAGTGACAGGCACAGGGAGTGCCCTCCCCAACTGGGGCCAAAACCAGGATGGGCAGGGCAGAAGGGCCCATAACTGGGAATACTGGTCTTTCCAGGGAATGACAGGCACCTCCAGGGGCTGTCCAGAGAGGCCAGCTGGGAGCAGCATGAGATGGGGACAGCAGGGCTGGAAAAAAAAGGCAGAAGCACTCCAGGCACAGGGCTGGGTACAGGTACTGCGAGCCCAGGCAAGGTGGGGGTGCCCAGGTCTGCATCTCCAGGAGCACAGGGTGCTCCCAGGAAAGGCTGCCTGGGGCAGCTGGGACAGGGACACTCAGAGCCCTGAGAAGATCCCTGCTGTCAGGTGAGGGCCATGTTTCCAGCTTCCCTTGGAAACAGGCTCAGAACAGGCAGGTTCTGTCTGAGGTGAAGTTTGATCTGTCATCTCCATGTGTTCCCCTGCTATTCCCATCCTTTAAACTGGATCTGGAGGTGTGTTTTCCCAGCCCAGCAGTTCCAGGGGTGGGCAGGGATGGTCAGAGACAGCTCCTGAGTTCACTAAATCAGGATTAAGCCAGTTGTAAGCCAGGACTACACCCCTATGCCAAGAACTTCAGTACTTCTCCGTGTCTTTACTCATCTCTCTCCTTCTCTCCAGTGAGGGTTCAACCAGACACAGTTCCATGTACATCAGAACCCAAATACCCTGTCAGACACCGCAGTTTGCCTTCAGGTGCTTCTGTAAGGTACTACAGAACCCAGCAGTGCCTTTGAAGTGTTCCAGGGAAGTGGGTCCAAATATTCAAAGGTGGATCTGAGCAGGCCAGACTCTAATGCCAGAGAAGCCCTTCCAGCACTGCCAGTGTGGATGTTAAAAACAAACCAGTCTGAGAAACTGCTTCAAAGTCTTTTCACTCCTTTTTGCAAAGTCTCTTCGTGCCTCTGAGATAACCCCCTCTTGACTGTGAACAGGCACAGATCTGTAGCTCCGCTTTTGCTTGCTTTGGGATTTGCTTAATGAGGAGTCATTTTCCCTCTGCAGTTTAAGGCCTCATTTCCCTCCTCTAATGGGTCATTTTAGCCACTCCAGTATCTGTGGAGTGGTGCAGCCCTGCTTCCCTGGGGACTGGTGTACTTGGGTATTAGATAGGGTATGGCTCTTAGAGGAATGAGCTGTGGCAGTGTGAGGCACCTGGTGCTGATAAACCCGTGTCCACACTGCATTTGGAACCTCTTCTAGTCTGGCCTAAAGTACTGTGGGCTTGACCTGTCTGTTCATCCTGTAGAAAACAAAACACCTGAAAACTAAAGAGGTACTGAGACCTGTAAGTGAAGAATCATCACAGAGCATCCAGTGCTCTCCACACTTGGTATCCTAAAGGTAATTGCTCTGAAAGGCTTCCCCTTCACAGAAGTGCCTCTCTCTGAGCAGCCCTTGACGTGCTCTCCCAGCAGAGCTGGGTGCTCAGGGTTTGTTTGGAAAGCTCCGTGTTTTCCTGCAGCTCTCACCCCTCAGCTGTCTCCTCGTCTGGCACCCGCAGCCTGTCCTCACAGGAGCCCTGCTGCTGCTGGGAATTGGGCTGGGACTCGGAGCTGTGCAGCTCCCAGGGAGCCAGCAGTGTTTGTGCAGGCTGCAGGAGCTCGGCATATTGGATGTTACAGTTTTGGATGACTAATTCCTACAAAACACTGGCAAGCTTCTTTGTAAACAGCACTCCTGAGGAGCAAGTTGCTGGAAGAATGGCTTTTAAACCTCGAGCCTGCCTGGTACCCAGATGTTCACAGCCACTAAAGAGCCTGGCAGCCAGTTTTCCAGTTCAGCTGTTACTGCTCTGTCTGCCCAGATTCCCTTTGGAATTTCAGCTCAGCTTCCTTTGTCCCTGCTCTCAGGTCTGTGGTGGAGATGTGCTGCCCTGTTAAACTACTGCCAGACTGCATTCAGAGGTCAGCAGCATTCCTGCAAAACCCAGTGAGGAATGAGGAAAGAATTAATTCAGCAAGGGATGGGACAGGACAGCTGCACTGCTCCCTGTGCCCCAGTACTGCTGGGAATGTGCTGCCCACCTTTGCAGGGATGCAGCATTTTTAGCAAAGTGTGGCCAAGTGTGACAGCTCCCTTGTGCAGTCTCAGGATGAGGGACAATAGATGGGCTAAAGCCAGGGAAGTCACAGCAGCTGCCATGCCCTGAGTGCAGGGCCGTGACTTTGGACTGCCAGGACTGCAGGGCTGAGGGAAGGGGGCTCCTGGAAGTGCAGGATGCCTGTGGGAGCTGAGTGAGAGGAGCAGAAGTGGGTCTGAAAAATGTCACAAAACCTGGGGATGGAAAATGTTCCCACCACTTCTTTGGCCAGCCCTCAGAGCCACAGCCCAGTCCTGGAGGCAAAGGAGCAGGAGGGGTCACTCCTTTGGCCTCACACCTCTGGCAGCTCCTGTGGCTGGACCCTTTCTGTGCCCTGGCCAGGGGACAAACCCCCTGTCCTGCCCTGGCCGGGGGACAAACCCCCTGTCCTGCTCTGTCCTCTGCTCCTCTGGGCTGTGTCTCCTCACACATGAGCCAAGGGCACAGCCAGCAGCAGTCACCAATGGCCACTCTGTCTCCTGCCCCTCTCTCTTGGCTCCTGGGTGGTTTTTCCCAGGCTCCTGCTCTGTTGGCAGGCTGGCACTGGCAGGGAGCAGGAGCAGACTCTCCTGGGCTGTGGCTGTGCCCCTGCTCCCATGGAGGCTCTGCTGTCACTTGTGTGGCTTTGCCCTTCTTGTTGCAGTGGGAATCGGGCCCGTGTTGCATAATGAAACTGAATCTGGCCTGGTAATGCTATCAGCTGGCTTCGTCCATGTGCTTATCTCCTAACCAAGCATCAGCCCTTGGCAAAGGTTCCAGCCCTGTGCCACGGCTTTGTCACTGTTCGCTCCCTGTAAGATCAGTGAAAAGTTTCCATGGGCATCAGTGGTACTGAGGGCTTGCAGAGAGGTCATCAGCCACCCACCTGGCTGTGATGAGATACTCCAGGAGGTGCCCAGTGAACTCCAGAGCTCCCACATTGCTAGCCATGGTGCTCTGGATGGAGGTCACAGGAGAACTTGTTTATTGACAAGCCTCCAGCAGGATTGTGCAGTGACCTTCCAAGGTGCCATATGTGTCTGCAGAGTGCCATCCATAACTTTGGCCCCTTCCCAGGAGCAGGGAGCAGCTGAGGAATGCCCAGTGCTGCTGACTGTCACTCAGCAGAGGCATTTTCACATCCTTGTAGGAGCCATGTGTGATGGCAGAGCAGTTACTTGTCAAGGTTTCACAGCAAGAACTTGCTGGCAGATAATACCCACAGGATGGCAAATGCACCTCGAGCTGTTCCATGAGCTCAGGCTATTCAGAATCACCAGGAAACTTGTGCCAGTTTTTCTCCCTGTGCCATGATGTCACTGCTGAGGTGCTGCCTGCATGAGCTGCAGTAGAGAGCACAAGGTGTCTCAGCAAACCTCTCCTGGCAGGATGTTGCTGCTCTCAAATGAGACCATTTGTAATTCCTCAGCTCTCTGAAAAAGCCCAATTTTGCACTGAGAAGAACTTGCTGTCCAGACATTATCAACTTCATTTTCTGCCCTTCTCATCTCTCCTAGTAATGACCAGAGACCCTGACCATTTCCTAAATTGCTGGGCAGTGATTATCCCCACTCTCAGATCGCACTGCTGGCAGCCTTGCTCAGGCTTTCTGTTACAATTCTCAGTTGAAGTCCATTTCCCAGGGGAGGAAATGATTTGCTTCAGTTCCCTCTCCCACACGTGGGGCTTTGTGCAAACCTCCCAGTGCATCATCTTGGTTTATCCCAGGTTACCAGCGGGGCAGACTGGCTGCCTTCCCTGCTGCCAAAAGAACATAGAGTCTCTAAAAACAAGGGCCAAAATGGTGATCTCAGATCATGGAATCTGGGCTTATTTTTCCAAATGGAGTGAGCTGGGCTTGTGGGGTGGTGATGGCTCTGAAGGCATTGAGGTGTAGGGATACAGGAGTTATGGGGGCTCTGAGGGGTTTAGGGGTTGAGACTCCATAGCCCTCCTAGCTTTCAAAGACCGCTCCCCAGCCCTCCAAACCACCAAAGAATTAAATTTCTTGTGTAACATCTCAAGGTGCCTCCAGCAGGGACTTTGGGGTGCAGTGCCAGGGGTGTTTCCTGCCCCATATCCCTGTGTGGAATGCCACGTCCCCATGCTGAAGCTGTGTCCTGTGTCCCTGCAGAACGACTCGTGGGGGAAGCAGTACTCGTACGCTCTGTTCAAGGCCATGAGCCACATGCTGTGCATCGGCTACGGGCAGCAGGCGCCGGTGGGGATGTCAGACGTGTGGCTCACCATGCTCAGCATGATCGTGGGGGCCACCTGCTACGCCATGTTCATCGGCCACGCCACCGCCCTCATCCAGTCCCTGGACTCCTCGCGCCGCCAGTACCAGGAGAAGGTAAGGACAGCCCTGCTAGGGCCGGGGTGCTCTGTGCTGTCTGGAGGGAGCCTGGGGTGCTCTCTGAGCTCTCCAGACATTTCCATGCTGTGTGGAGGAAGGCTGGGGTGGTCTCTG
>PYHW01009218.1:1627706-1640904 GCA_013186435.1 Turdus rufiventris | reverse complement strand
AGGGAGCCTGGGGTGCTCTCTGAGCTCTCCAGACATTTCCATGCTGTATGGAGGAAGGCTGGGGTGGTCTCTATGCTGTCTGGAGGGAGCCTGGGGTGGTCTCTGTGCTCTCCAGACATTTCCATGCTGTGTGGAGGGAGCCAGGACTGTCAGTGTGCAAGGCCAAGGGTGCTGTTCCTTGGCCATTCATCCCCATGCACCCACTCCAACATCCCTCAGGAAGAAAAAGCAGCAGGATCAGTTAACAGCAAGGCAAGGAGATGATTGTTGCTGTCTCTGCCTGTCTTTGTACACCGATGTTATTAATGTCTCTGGTACCTAAAATTATAAGTCACTTCTTCCTTTCCCACATCTTGTTTCAAACCCCAAGTGAATGTTCCAGAATGTGCAGCTTTTGTTTAGCAAGTGCTCTCTTTAAAAGTATTCAGATTATTCCCTGCAGTGCTCCTGAGTGAAGCTGCAGAACAACCCCCAAAGCCTAGATCAAGGCTTGGGAGCTCAGAGCAGCTTCCCCGGGTAGCTGTGGAATTAATGGCACCATTGTTGGATTGCAGAATGGAGGGCACAGACAGAAATGTCACATCTGATCAGGTTGCCATTGCCACAGCCACTGAATTTGTGAGCTTGGCAAGGCACCCAAAAAAAGCACCTGCCCTCAGTTGGTGGGGCTGGGGAGGTTTTATGGCCAGGGTCTTGTGGGTACATTTGATCTGGAGATTAAGAAGAGGAATTGTTCCTATTCTGACCCTGCCAGGTGTAGTTTAGGTGAGAGGGGAGCTGTGATTCAGGTGGGGAAACTGTAACCAGCAGGCACTGATCAGGTGAATTTTAAGTTCAGGGAGGAGGTGGGATGACCTTGGAACAGGTTTGAGATACAGGGATTGCAATGGGAGGAGAGCAGGGCAGGGAGGGAGAGCAAAGAAGACCAGAAGCTGACTCATGCTTGGAGCATAGGGAAGATCCCAAACCACAGCTACAGCTAAAGGAGGGGGAATGCCCAGGAGAAGAGCATGGAGGCCTGGGATGCATCCAGAGTTTTAGCTCTGTGTTACAGCTGAGCTGGGCTGATTCTGGCGGAGAGCAGGGCACGCCAAAGAGAAGGACACTGCAGCACTGGGAATGCAGGCTGATCAAATCTCGGCATGCAGAGGATTTATTCAAATGTGTTTGAAGTAGCATAGGAGCCAGGAGTGATCTGCAAACCCAACCACCTGGCCAGCCTGGCGCAGCCAAGACTGCACCTGCAGCACTGGGCATCCGGGCTCTGGCTCCAGCCTGCGCTCACACAAGGGCATGGCTTGACCCTGGCAATGCATTCCCATCAGTGCTCAGGGAAATCAGTCCCCAGGAAGCCAGCAGGGACTGAGAGGGGCTGGCAGGCACAGTGGGAAGTGTTAAAGCCTTGTTAGAACGTGGGGATGCGAGTGAGAGGGTTAACAGACTCAGGAGAAGAGCTCTGACAAAGGCAGCAGGATTGAACCAAGCCTGTGTTTCCTATGGCAGGTTCATTTCCTGTTATCCTTGGAGGATCAAAGCCTCAGGGATTGAGCAAGTTCGTTTTCCTCTTGCAAATGGGACAAGTGATGGCCTAAAAACAAATATGTATTTACTTTCTGCATTCCTTAGCACTTGAATAGCCATGATTAAAATGAAGCTGCTTCGTGATTTGCAGCCCTGCAACTCAATTTAGTTCAGTCCTCCTGGGACAAAGTGTCTGGTGAAGCAGATTAAGAGAGAATCTCAGCAAGTTTGGAGGTTGATTGGTAGAAGCCAGCAGCAATTGAGAGACCTTTGTGGAGCACCCTGAGGGCTCTGCCTGTCCCTCAGCATAGCTCAGCCCCAGGAGCTGTGCTGGGAGTGGCCAAGGAAAGGGACACAAACTCAAACAGGAGAGAATGTTCTGGCTGGAACTGCCCTGGGATGCTCTGCTGTGTGGGACCCTCAGGACAAGGTTCAGGAGCAGCTTTCTGGGGACGTTTCAGATTGTCCAGACCTCTGCCAACCCACTGGTTCTTCCCTTGAACGAGCAGGGCTTTGGAAGAGAGGAATAAAAGCCAAGCTTGTCTCACTCTGCCTTGGATTCTCTGAACACTGGGACATTCAGTCCCAGTCCTGTCCTGTCAAAATCTCCTCCCGGAGCCTCTCACTTCATGCTCTGCTGTTGTGCAAGGCAGGGAAGCTGGGTGGGATGCATGGGGAGGCAGGAACCATGGAGAATTCAGAGGGAATGCTGAGTACCAGGGCTTTGTGGCACAGAGCACTCCCAGCACGTGGAGGGGGCACAGCCACGGTGCAGGGCCAGCCCTGACTCCCTTCCAATGGGAACAGCTCTTTGGATGGGGCTCTCTGAAGGGACTGCTTGGCCTCCAGCCCCAGAGGCAAAGTGAGAAGGGACCTGTCTGTCCCATCAGAGTTTCCCATGGTCACACAGAGTCAGTGGCAGGATCAGGAGCTGATCTTCTCTCTTAATCTCAGTCTGGAGTTATTTCCACAGTATCCTTGCACCCAAGACTGGCATCTGTTTCCTGCATGTGAGGCACCACCAGCACAGGTCCACCCTGAGGGGTTGTGACAGACACATTTCCCAAAGTGCTGCTGTGCAGAGTGGTGTTGTACCTGGGGCAGCTCTGACCAGCAACATGCCCCTTCTCACCTGGAGCTCCCTGCCACTGTGCTCAGCTGGGCATGCCCCTCTGCCTTCCCAGGCCTTCACTGAGCTCATTTCCTCTCCCACATTAGTTTTCTAATGAAAAACTTTGCAGGAGCTTATTTTTGAGCCCAGTGAGTGCCAGAGCTGGTGCAGATGTTGGTGGAGGGGCTCAAGGACAGGAGCAGGGGTACAAGACCCTCTGCAGCTGTGCATGGATCAGCTCAAGCCTTAACTTCATCACTGACTGCAGAATTGCCCCCCAGCTTGTGTAACTGTGGCTCACATCAGAGGGAGATTCTTCCCTGCCCAGGAGAGGAATAGACTAGCCAGATATGCCAGTTATTTCCACGCTTTTTGCAGGTTCTCCTATGAATTTCTTTCCCTAATCCTGCCGCTCAGCTGGATTAGTATTTCTGTCAAGTCACCACGCACACCCTCTCCTCCTCTCCAGCGCTCTGTAACCTTGAGGGCTGGGGAGGGTGATGGTGCTGCTCTCTGCACCTCCCTGGAGCAGGGCAGGGATGCTCAGGGCTCACTCTCCATCCCAGCGATGCAAGGAGGCTCAGCCTACAGAGGCTCAGCCTACAGAGGCTCAGCTCAGGTACGCCCAAAGCAGGGAGTGGTGAGAGGCAGGGATTGCTGCTGTCAGCACTGCAGTGCCCAGTAAAGCCTTAATCTCTCCTTCCAGAGCCTCATCTCCCCTCCGGATCTGCTCTCCACACTCCTTCCTCGTTCCTCCTCCTCCCTGAGCAGTCCATCCAGTGCCTCTTGTTCTTAAAATACCTCTTGACTCTGGCTAGGGACTTGCACTTTCCCTTGTCATTATCCTGGAGCAGCACGTGCTGCAGCATGATTGCAGGGGGACAAGGGGTAACGCTGAGGAGAGAATCGCTTCAGAAACCCTGCAGAGCACTGACATCACCCCCCAGCTCCTCACACTGCTGCACAGCTTTGCTGCCCACAGTTTATCCCGTGCTCTGCTTATCCAAGCACTTCGTTGTGCAGCTTTAACATTTCAGCCCTTCTGTCAGCAAAGAGAAACCAGGGAAAGTGTAGTCATGGGAAAGGCTGAAATAAAACAACTGGAATGTTCTGTCCCTGTTGGGGATGTTGGACTAGTATTTGTTGGAGGGAAATCTAGACAGTGCCCTGCTCTGAGAGCTGGGGACCTGCCCTGGGGCTCAGGCAGTCCTTGCTCCTTCTTGGATACCAGTAGTAGAGTTTTATTGGCAACAAGTTTAAGGGTGATTTGGGCTTTTTTATGGGCAATGAGGAAACTGTGGAACTCACAGCTCCAGGGTGCTGCAGAGCTCCAGAGTCTCATTAACCTCAGAATATTTAGATAAATTGACTTGAGGAAAACCTTTCAGGTGTTGCTGAGTACCCAGATGCAGATCCAGCCCCTAGCAGTGGGAATCCCAGATCTGTTTGGCAGTGGGCAGGAGCTGGAGTCCTTCTCCTCCTCCCCCAGGCACCTGGAGCAGACCTAGCACGGGGTAGAGGAGCCCTCAGTGCCCTCTGTGGGTTTGGGCTGCTCTGAGCTGCCTCCCCATGAACTTGTGCAGGGAACTGGGGGCACAGATCCCACCTGGGCTCCTGGGTAATCCCACCGTGCTGATCACTAATGAACCCTGTGCTGGAGCTGTGGCGATTGCTGGGGCTGCAGGGCTGGCTCAGCCAGGGACACAGACACACTGCAGTGACTCTGGCAGCTGCTCTGGGAGCCTGCAGCGGGCACACACTGCCACAATTCCCACTGCTGTCCTGCCACAGAGCTGGCAGGGGAGAAACTTCACATCCTTTACCGGCCTGGGCAGGATTGGAAGTTACATTGCTGTCACCAGTACGTTCTCAGGGGTCATCCCCACACTCCTGGAGCTCACAGGCATTGTGGAGAAGCCTCCTCCTGAGCCAGCACCAATGGTGGAGGTCAGGGAAGCTGCAGAGCTTACTCACTCCTTGGGTAATGTGTGTGAAGGAGAGGGCAGGGAGTGCAGCACTCCAGAAATTAAAGATGCTTGCAGCACTTAATCAAATGCAAAATGTAATCAAATTTCCTAATTGGAAAAAGTTTGGAGAGCCTGGCTTTATCCTGTCATGCCAGTCCTGGGTTTTTGTTCCCTCTGGAGAGATGGCCTGAGCACTGTTGTGTCCCACGTTACTGTCAATCAAAACACCCAGGGTTGGTAACAAAGCTGATAAATGATGGCCTTCAGTGATTGTGTCAGGGCCTCTGGTGTGCCCTGAGCCTGGGGTCCCAGCACTACCCCTGGGCAGCTTTGCTTTTCTGCAATCAGGGGGTTCTGGCTGTTTTGCAGAGTCAAAAGAGTATAAGAAACAGGTAATGGGGTGTTCATCTCAGCTAGAAACTCAAAATCGTGTCTGTTGTTTTAGGTTTATTTAATCCTTTCCCTGAAAGAATCCTGGGTTGGTTATAAAACAGAAATGTTTCTTCATGAAAACCTAATGGGTTCTTTTCAGAATGCCTGGTGGTGCAAATCCCTTAACTGGGGTGGAGTAGTTCCTGCTCTTGCAGGAGAATATGTCATTGGTGGACTTAAACTTGGTTTACCCTCCTGAGAGAAGGCCCATCCTGAAGTAGTAAAATATGTCAAAAACAGTGGGATTTCAGCTCAGATTCTGACATCTCCGTCCTGGGCCTGTGACCACCACGGTGACACCTGCCGTGATCTGGGACTGCCTGCACTGTCATGGCAAGGGAACATCCCTGCCTCAGCAGCTCTTCCCATCCCAGGGAGGGCTTTCAAACTTCATTATCGGTCTGGGAATTCATGTTGACACTCGAGCTGCACATAAATAAATAAATAAATAAATAGATAGATAGATAGATAGATAGATAGATAGATAGATAAATAGATAAATAGATAAATAAATAAATAAGGAGCTGGTGCTGCAGCACGGAGCCTGTCCCAGAGCCTCCTGTCCCGCTGCTCCCAGTGCTCATCCCTCCCTGCACACACTCCCTGTCCCCTGACCCCATCTCCAGCCTTTGGGGCCAATTTCATGACCTGACATCTCCACAATGTCCTGTGATATTTCTAAAGTGACATCTCCACAATGTCCTGTGATATTTCCAAAGATGGATTGACCATGGCCAGAAGTGCCCCGTGCTGGCCAAGTGCCTTAAGGCAGGATGTGGCCTCTGCAGCCCAGCCAGGCATTCCCTTCAGAGGCCATTCAGGGAAAACAGCCTGTTTCTATAGCTGTGATGTGCAGGTTTGTCCACATTGCACAGGATTAGACCTTAGGGCTCAGCACTCACGACATTTCACGCAGAGGGATTTGTCCCACAGTTCCTGGATCTGCTTTCCTCAGAGCCCCGAGCAGCAGAGGTGCTTGGGGGCAAACAAGGGTTTAATCAGGGTCATTATTGATCCTGCTCAGTCCAGTGCCATCTCCCAGCCCAGGAATGGGATTGTCCAAATCCCTGCCTGAACAGGAGCTGATGCACAGCGAGGGGAGGCAACTCAGGGCCATCCCCTGTGCAAGGAAGGTTGGACAGAAAGTGTGAGAAAAGCTCCAGGAATGGTCTGTACCACAGCAAGAGATCGGGAGCCTGACTCTGGGTAACATAATTCCTCAAGGTACTGTGCAGTTAGGGAAAAAGTGTTCCAGGTTTTCCAGGAGGTGACATTTAAAACTCATTTTCTGGTGGCAAAATGAGCGTGGGCCATAGTACAGGAATCAATTAATCCAACCTTTGGAAAGGCTCACAACCAGCACATCACATAAAGCTCTTGCAGAATGGAGGTAGCACCTAGATTTTTGTGACAGAAATTTTGTTCTTCCCTGCAGTCCTGTGACTCTGTGAGAATGACCATGTGGACTAAGATGTAGGATAGAATAGATCCTGAGAGTGGGAATATGAGCCTGTTCAGCTGTTTATCCCTGCCAGAGAGAGGAGGATTCCTGATGCATATTGAGGGCATGGAAGCAGTTAAAATAATTTAGTTTGCTTTGGGTTGTGAGGGATCAGAGCTTTGGTAGAAGGGCAGGGAAGTGGTGAGAGAGGAGGGAAAGTGGCCAGCTACAGAAGCAAAAATACTCAGCTAAATGGTTTCCTTTTGATATATTAATACCTCCTTCAAGGGCTATTTGAGGAAAAACAGACTTAAGAAAATGAGCTGGGATTTAAATGGACTCGATTGTCTTCAGAGAGATTTAAATAATTCCTAAATTAGTGTCTTTAGTTGAACTCAGAGAGGCCACTAAGCTCTGAGCACAGGGCAGGCTGGGGACAGGGAGACAAGCGAGAGGCTGAGCAGAGGAGGGAGGAGGGGAAGGGGCTGTCAGGGGAGGCCTGGCCACGGCTGGGAGGCAGCAAAGGGACACCAAGTGGCTTTAGAGAGGGCCAGCTGAGTGTGGCATCATCTGCCTGACCCTGCAAGAGTGGGGCCCTCAGCAGCTCCAAGGGAAGTGGGGAAACCCCAGTGAATCTTCAGTTTCTCAGACATGGAAAAAAGGGGTTGATGCTTTTAATTCTGACTCCATCTCTGCACAAGGGAGAGCTGAGAGCCCCAAAACCCTCCTGGGTGAGAGGAGGGAGGACCAGCAGAGGCAGGAGAGACAAGATCTCCCTCTCCTTAACCACGACAGAGAATGATGGTTCCTTCTTTCACAATTTGCTTTTATAAGCCTGATTTTCGTTTGCAGTCGGAAGCAGCGCCTTTATTTGTGGGGAAGTAAATTTGTCCTGTTTTCCCTGGGAGCCTTACCTGGGGACAGTGGTGGCAGGGGACTCTGACAAGCACCAGGAACACTGCAGAGCAGTAATTTATTGTTCTTTGTTGCAAAGCCATAAATCCACGTTCAGTGGTGAATAAGCAGAGTCCCAGCCTGTGCTGGTGGATTTTTGGAGCGTGGGGATGTTTTTCCCAGGGAGCAAAGGGCAGTTGAAGATGGACAGCAAGTGCCAGTGGAGGAGAGGACAGGGGCAGGGGCAGGTGGCTGCAGCAGGTGAGGAGAGGCACCTGGTGACACTGGTCACTGCTCCAGCTCAATCACTGCACTAAAGCTAATCATTTATTCAACAAAAACGCAGCATTAAAGCAAGCAGAGCTCTTTGTGGATTTTAGATGAATTGAATAAACCTGAGCCAGAAGAAGCTTGTGCCTAGTGATTTCCCTTTTCATAGGGAGAGTCCCACATATTCTGTGCCTGGTTTGCCAGGTCCCATGGGTGTCTCAGGCTGCAGTGTCTCACCAGTGGCAGGAGACATCTATGGTTAGATGAGCCAAAAACCCTGAAACTTTCTGCTTGGAAGACCATAACCTCCAAAATTCTCTTCAGGGGAATTGCCCACAAGGGAGCTGCTGTTGTCCACTCTGCTGCTGCTTTCCACTTCCTTTCCCTCCCTCATTTCCTCTGGGCACCCAGCACACCCTGTCCTGCCATAGCCAGTCCCTACAGAACCTGAGCCACGCAGGTGACGAAGGGCAGGGCCCTTGCCTTTGGTCAGGCTTTGGTCAGGAGGGATCAGGAATATTTGCAGGCAGTTCTTGTGCTTTGGGGATGCCAGGAAGCCCCGAGTGTCCCTTCTGCCACCTTGGCTCCTTGGAGTGATGCCCTTTCCTGGTGCAGATGGAGCTGGTAGTGCCAGCACAGACTGTCCCTGGAGCAGGACCTGGGGCTGTAACGAGCACAACTTCACTAATCAGGCTCTCCTGCTCAAGCTGCACTGAAGGGACATTCAGGGACACATTTATCAGGGAGAAGAGGGGAAATAGAGCTGGGAAAGGAGCAGCACAGTCCTTTTGTCAGCAATTAGTGCATGATTGTGTTCTGTACTGCCACCTGTGAAAGGAGAGTGACCATTCCCTAGACACACACCTTGTCCTGCAGCACCTGCAGGGCAACAGGACCCTGGTACAGCCCTGGCCCTTGGGGAGGTGTCCTTTACCCACAGAAAGCACCATTCATCCCCAAAGCTGCTCTGCCAGCAGTTCAGTGTGCCCTTGTATTCTGCTCAAACTGGAAATGTGAACCATCAGGTAAAAATGTGGATGCATTAGGGAGAGCGCATGGGGCACAGGAACAAAGAAAAGGGGAAGAAAGTAACGGGAAAGCAAAGGTTTCATCGTGGCAGGGCAGGCAGGAACACAGAGAGGAGAAGCAGCAGGCTGGCTACTGCAGCTTCAGCCAGATAAGTGGGATGCTGATCCTGGGTGTGCCCCTCTGTTTGGCTGTGAGTGCACACCCAAGGCAGGTTCTGTGCATCCCCTGGAACAGGCCTTGGGGCTGCACTTGTGGGACAGCTCTGGAGCCCAGCTGTCCAGTGTCCTGCCATGTGCCATGGAAAAACCTTCCCCGGGGACACTTGGACTCTCCTCCTCCCATCCTGCAATCTTCACTCAGCCCTGGTTGCTGGGAGGACACTCTGGTCAGGCATTCCTTCCTCACCCCTGCTCCCAGCTGGGGCTGTGTGGAGAGGAGCACAGGCTGCTCAGCACTCAGGGAATGAGCAGATGTCTCTACAGGGCACCTGGCTGAGGAAGAGTTTAAAAGTTCAAACTTGGGGCAGCCATTTGGGGAACACAGCAGGGTAGTCTGCAAACTCCCCATGGATCGGACAAGCCCTCCCTTTTGCTCCAGACTGCCGTGCTCGAGGTAAGGGAGCAGGGCTAGCACATGCTGCCCATGAGCAGCCCTGTTTGTGGTTTGTGGCATGCCTGGTAACTGCCCCTCGTGTTCCCTGCTCAGTACAAACAGGTGGAGCAGTACATGTCCTTCCACAAGCTGCCCGCGGACATGCGGCAGCGCATCCACGACTACTACGAGCACCGCTACCAGGGCAAGATGTTTGATGAGGAGAGCATCCTGGGAGAGCTGAGCGAGCCCCTGCGCGAGGTAAGAGGGCAGGGAACAGGCAGGGCACATTCCCAGCACCTCTGGAGCTCCTGGGGCAGGAGCTCAGGAAGCTCCCATCTCATGTATTGGGGTCTAACTCAGGATGGAGTGTTGGCCTCATCCATGCCCCATCCACCAGCTCTAAGGGGGGAGTCACAGGAAGGAGGAGGCTTCCAGAAGCCCCACTGAAGCCTGGCAATGCAGGTTGTCCCTGCTCTGTCACCAGTATGTCACACACCAGCTCCAGAAGGAGCCTGCTTTCCCCCAGAAATGTCCTCCATGGGAGAGAGATGAGCAAGTGCCAGCCAGAATTTAAAATTATTTTTACTCAAGTCTCAAAGAGCACCCCTCTGAAAACCCCCATGGTGGGAGGCAGAGTTTCCCCAGCTCTCTCTCTTCCTGCTCCAGTTATCCCAGTTCCCAAGGAGTGCTGTGCTGGGGTGATGGGCTCAGCACCACGTCCTGAGTGGGACCTGCTGGGGCACAGAGCAGCTCCTGAGCTGTCACCCCTGTGAGTGACACGGAGCCCTGGGAGAGGCTATGGTGACAGCTGAACTGGCCTTTCTTCAGCTGGGGTTGGTGACCTAGCCTCTGCCCCGTGCCTGGTGAGCACCTCTCCTCCTCTCCTACACTATCCCCACCTGCCCGGGATCATTCTCCTCCTGGGCACATTTGTGCTGTTTAACAGCTCATTGACAAGCAAAGGCAGCAGAGAACGAGGGGCTGCTAAGGTGAGTTAGGACACCTGCCCAGAGAAGAGCCCTGGCTTTGTCAGACAGCATTTCACTATTCTGTGCTCCCTCACAGCCCAAGGTTTCCTGCAGAAACAGGAATGCTGTGTGTATTTGGAGGCTTGAGTGCTGTCCCTGCTCAGGGGAGGCAGAGAGGTGAAGGCAGTGAGCCTGTGCTGGCTCCAGCCCCGCTCCATGCTCTGAGCATCCAGAGCCCATCCAGCCTGCAGCAGGGCAGCCAGACCAAGGCACAGCCAGTTCATCCCACTTTAAATGCTCAGCTCAAGTGGGGGATCTTCACTGGCCATTAGGTGGTGACTAACCACACGTGTATTCTCTCCTTTTCCTCCCTCTCCTTTACACCTCACCTGGTCAGGAAATCATCAACTTCAACTGCCGCAAGCTGGTGGCCTCCATGCCCCTGTTTGCCAACGCAGACCCCAACTTTGTCACGTCCATGCTGACCAAGCTGAAGTTCGAGGTGTTCCAGCCGGGGGACTACATCATCCGGGAGGGCACCATCGGCAAGAAGATGTACTTCATCCAGCATGGCGTGGTCAGCGTGCTAACCAAGGGCAACAAGGAGACCAAGCTGGCTGATGGCTCCTACTTTGGAGGTGCGTGCTGGTCACTCACCCTCCTGCAGGCACACCACTGCTGTGCTCAGGCATTCCTGTATCCTCATGGCACTGGCCCTCAGTACCTCCTCCTCCATCTCTGGCCATCTTCCCAGAGAGGGGAAGTGAGGGGGTGGTGAAGGAGGAGGTGACTGGTGGGCACTGCAGAACCTACGTCATAAAAAACCAGCAAAACACATCAGGAAACTTGGTTCGTGCAGCTTCATTTCTTTATGACAGATGGGTGAAGCTGAGAAGCTAAAGGTAAAAAGTGGCCTGTTCCCAGTTCTGCAGGCACATTCCTGTCCCTGCTCTGCAGCATCTACTGCATGAGGGGCTGGATAAACATGGAGGGAAAAACAGTCCCTCATCTGCCCTGCCTGCAGCTCAGCAAAGTGTCCTGGGGGCTGGCAGGCAGGCAAAATTTATGAGCAGCTGAGCTCTGGAGCAGTGGGACCAGCAGGAGGCTGGGAAGGATTTAGGGCATTGCTCTCATGAGAAAACACAAAGCCCCTTCTCCTGTCAGAGCCTATGCAGAGCTCAGCCCCAGATGTGCTGCTGAGGGGAGACGGAGCAAAACCTGCCTTGCTTTCTCTTCTGGGAGGCCTTTCCTCTAAAAAATTCCTATTATGCATTTCCCACACTCCTGTTACTCCTGGTTCATGTGAAACAACCTGTCTGCACCTTGCTTTGGTACCAGGATTTTGCAGCCTGGTATTTGGAGGGTTGGAGTCAGGATATCCTGACTGACAGATGGGGTTGAACTTGCCTGTTACATTCCATCACAACTCCTCATACACATGGCAGTGTCTCCTAAGCATCCTTTGCTTGGGAAAGCACACTGATAACCTTGTGATGCTGCTGTGCCAGGGCTTTGGGTGGGCTCAGCAGGAATCCAAGGAATGGTGCCAGGAGGATTGGCACCCAACACATGGAGGGAGCAGAGTGCTGTCATTCTGCAGCTCACACCATCTGTCCTGAAGTGCCTGTCCCTGCTGCCCAGACTCTGTGTAAGCAGTGGAAAATCAGAATTTGGGAGCTCTCTGTTGAGTGTTCAAGGAGTATGTATTCTGTATTTGTATTCTGTAACCAGCTGAGCATTGAGGAGTGCATGACAGCAGTGTAAATACACCCAGAGCTGGGAGGTGCCACTGATGGGCCTTTCCTATGCTCGTGGCATAGACATGAAAACCTTTGAAAACTGTGGAAAGACAAATGTTCCAGGTACAGGGATCAAAATTACAGCCAGGCACCAAAGACACAGATCAGCACAGAGCCTCTACAAACCTAGAGAGAATTGGCTTCAATGAGAGCACGTTTTGACCTTCTGCTCCCAGTGCCCACAAGGAGCTGGAGAAACACAGCTCCTCCAGTGTGAACACACAATGCTGCCCTTTGATAATCCCCCAGAACAAACCTTGTCTGGCTGACTGGACCAGCAGAGCCCCTGAGGGGCAGCTGTGTGTGGCAGCTGCCCAAAGTGAGCCCCCGGTACTTTGAAATGTTGGTGCACACAGAATGATAACTCTGGCTGCGTTTTCTGTGGGAGGGCAGTGCAGGGAGGGTTGCAGGGATGGAGGCTGTGGGGGCAGTGCAGGGAGGGTTGCAGGGATGGAGGCTGTGGGGGCAGTGCAGGGAGGGTTGCAGGGCTGTGCTGCTGCTGTCCATGCCATGTCTCAGCCTCTCTCTGCCTGCAGAGATCTGCCTGCTGACCCGTGGCCGGCGCACGGCCAGCGTGCGTGCTGACACCTACTGCCGCCTCTACTCCCTGTCCGTGGACAATTTCAACGAGGTGCTGGAGGAGTACCCCATGATGAGGAGAGCCTTCGAGACCGTGGCTCTGGATAGGCTGGACAGGATTGGTGAGTACAAGGGGGAGAGTTTCCTTTCTTACCCACTGCCTTGACAGTCCTTCTCTAGGCTCGGTGCTCAGTTCTGTGCTGGAGTTGGGAAGTCAAGGAGATCCCAGCCTGCCCCTCCTTGTCCAACTTCAGCTCCCTCAAGGACCCCAATCTAAAACTGCTGGAGGTAAGTTTAGGTTGGATATTAGGGAGAAATCCTTCCCTGTGAGGGTGGTGAGGGCCTGCACAGGGTGCCCAGAGCAGCTGTGGCTGCCCCTGGATCCCTGGCAGTGCCCAAGGCCAGGCTGGACACTAAGGCTTGGAGTGAGCTGGGATAGTGGAAGCTGTCCCTGCCCATGGCAGGAGGTCTGGACTAGATCACCTTTAAGGTCCCTTCCAACCCAAACTGTAGATGATACAATTCCCCCCAAGCCTTCTACTCCTGGCCCCTGGAACTTGCTATAATAGATAAAGTATCCTAGATACCAAGGT